>JAZKJV010009007.1:0-600000 GCA_037367405.1 Ottelia alismoides
TGAATAAGGCTGGGAGGGATCTCTACGGTTGCAAGAGGAAGATTGTTGTTGCTGCTGATAGTGATATGGTTGTGAATGGTTAACAGGATATTGATATGATTGTGATCTCTGATATGCATGATGGTGAGACTGTTGCTGCATGAATTTGTTTCTCGGTGCTGAAAGTGTGGACATCCATGCTACGGCTGACTGTACTATTGCTGCTGCTGATGATGGGTACACTCAGATGCTGAATCGGAGTATACCAAATCCCATTGATCTCAAGAGTGGCTTGAGGCTCAACATCCATATCCGTAGCACTGATAATCTGACCGGGAATTGGCATGAGACTGATCCTCATGCCAATCAATCTACGGAGTCTCGGGCTCGCTCTGAACAAAAATGTATCGTTGGGTCGGTGGAGCAGGTAAAGTCCTCTATGTAGGATGCGCAGTCGAAGAAGATTGGGCATGCTGATACTGAAGTTGAAGCTCTGAAAACCTTCTTTGTGAGATCACTCAGCTGCTGAGGTAGGAATGAGAGTTTCTCCAACTCTCGCAGCGGCTATAAGTCATGAACTTGCTTATGAATCACATCCACCAATGTTAATTTCTCGCTAATGTAGCCCATTGTTGGTGTTGGATTCATACTCTGAAATATTAGCCACCTTATGATGTTCTCGGTGATGAGGTGGCTGAGGGGCCTTCTGGAATGCCCGAGTAGAGTCGATGACTCTCGACTTCTCTGCCATCCCTTCTAAGAGTGACCAAACTGACTCAGCATCCTTATTCAAATAACTGCCGCCACATGCGGCACTCACCAGCCGCTGAATATCCGGTTGGAATCCTCCAAAATAGTTTTGCACTAGCACCTTCATCGGTATCTTCATGATGCGGGCATCTCTCCGTAAGATCTTTGAATATATCCCATGCCTCATGGGAAAGATACATTCGAAAGCTGCGTGAAGTTAGAGATCTGACTCCTCATCATGTTCGTCCTCTCCAGAGGAAAATACTTACATAGGAATGTGGACTTCAAATCATCCCACATAGAAATTCTCTTCCTAGATGGCTCAACAAGTAAAGTGCCTTATCTGCTAAGGTGAAGGGAAAGTCTTGAGGCGAACTGTCTCCTGCGTAACTCCTGGATAGTAGTCGTACCACAGATCATCTCGAATTGTTGTAGAAAGGTAAATGGCTCCTCTGTAGCATTTCTCGTAGAACTTTAGGAAAGCAATGAGATGAAGGACGGCCTCAACTCGTATGGCCCTTGATTCGGCGGTAGCCGAATCCAGTGATGTAGCGTTCTCGTGCCTGGGTCATACTCATCTCGTAAAATAGCGGGAACCACCGCAACGGTAAAGGTAATCGGCTCATGTTCTCAACGCAGCTATCTCAGCCCCGCCACCTCATTCTGAGTTCTAAATTGTTCTTGTATCTGCATGTTCATCTATTGTAAGGTGTCGAGAATTCCCGTCGTGATATCTACGGCTAGATCTGATCTTCCTTCGATGTGGTGATCCTCAGCTGACCTCTCCTCTGCTGGTCCTTTGCCACGAGCCATGTGTTTCGGATCTGCTGTGAAAGAAAATTTCGCGTAAGAACTCAGTGAAAAATCAGCTAGAGATATCGATGATGTATTGAGGCAAGGGTCTGCCTCAATAGACTTACCGGGAGGCAAGGAGTCTGGGTTTGACTCTTCTCAACATCAGATGGGACCAACTCGGGAAGAGGGTCATCCCGAGCTTGTGAAGATGTACGACGGACGGTGGACGGTCGAGGGCTCACGAAGTTTGAGCAGAAAAGTTATCGAGTCATCATCTTCGATGTTAAGAGATTGGTCAGGAGAGCACGA
Organism: Ottelia alismoides; assembly: GCA_037367405.1. Lineage (NCBI taxonomy): Eukaryota > Viridiplantae > Streptophyta > Magnoliopsida > Alismatales > Hydrocharitaceae > Ottelia > Ottelia alismoides. The sequence goes on from JAZKJV010009007.1 coordinate 1,834, forward strand.
TTTACGATTCAAGAAAGATGGGAAAATGCGTAAAAGTCACGGTAACTCACGCCCCACAAGCAAACACAAAGCAAACCCCATTTTCACCAACACAACCCTATGATGACCGTAAGAGTTCGTTCTTTTATCTTGTCGGTTTTATGGTGTTGTATTAGCAAACAACTATAATCTCAGTTAACGCGAGCTGATAGGTGCCCGATGTTTCCCCGAAATACAGTCCCGAGTCTTTACAGAGAATCACTTGCTCTCAGCCAGTATGGGGGTAAGTACGGACCGTTTCCGACTACCCGTGTTATTTGAGGACGGAGCCTTACGTAGTGTCCTCTAAACCCCCCACTCTTCTAAGTAAACCCGGACCGTTTCTGGCTACCCGAGCGTACTCACTGAAAAGCGGTGATTAGGTGCATCGACTAAGTAGTATTTTGTGAGAAATATGAGTTTTTGGTTCTAACCTTACGGGTCGTCTCTCACTCACACACTCTGAAGAACTATGCGGGGATTACTCTCCCAAGTCAATTGAATCTTACATTTGTTTTAGATCAGATACTTTAGTAGTCCCGATTTTATTTTTAGGGTTTTATACTTTTTTGAGTTTTCAGACAAACACCTACCGAGTGTCTTTATTTTTTATAAGTCATAAAATCATGCACCTAAGTTGTGAGCCCTAAGACTAACTGTGAAAGCGCAATCAGATAGGAAAAAGAAAACTCCTAAACAAGCACCTAGCCTCGTAAAAAGACGTGGAAAACCGACGATGCGAGAAAAACCGTGGTAGGTGCCATGATCCCCCGAATGCATGGCACTCGGCAAATCAGACCCCGAGAAAGAAAATCGGAGGGGAGGTACTAGTCGGGATGCCCTTATTTGGCCCCTTTCTAAAAAAACAAAAACACGGGCAAGTGCCCTTCTCTTTTTTTTACAAGAATAAAAGAAAAAATACAGCTCGAGTCCTAACTATTCCTGTCCTCAGCAACCGAGAACCTCAGTCTCTGCACTTTTGACTGTTTACATCTTCTGAGAAAGCCAGTTAAACTTGCAGGCCCAGCAAGAATTAGTTAATAAACAAAAACACACAAAAAACCATAAACACAACTTTAAAAGAAATGCGAAAAACCGTAAACCCAAAGAAAAAAACCATAAATCGAAAACCGAAAGAAATTTTGTAAAATCAAGAATAATAGAAAAAATCATTTAAAAAACCACTGTAAAAACAACGCTTCCCTGGCAAAGGCGCCATTTTGATAAAACGTGGTCATGACTCATACGGTTGTGTCGGTTGTAGAGAGAGGGAACCGTGTTTTAATCAGACAAAAATTACGGTAAAACAGGAGATAAAAATCCTATTCTACCATTCAGTTCTAATTTTAACCAGGTGAGTGTGCCTGGGTCGAACTCAAGGAAGCAGAATGCTCAAACCTCGGTTTTCGAAATAAGGAATAAATTCCAACAAAAGTTATCTTTTATTCTAGATTTTACAAGGAAAGAAATTGAAACAAATTCAGTTCGAAACAAACTCAAGAAGACAAAATTCAAAACCACAACAGAAAGCGATGAAAAATTCGGGAAAAATACTTGAAAATCCCTAGGGTAGTTATCAAGATACCCTAGAAAATTCGTTGGAAAATGAGAAAAAAACTCGAGGTTCAAATGGTCCCTACAAGCCAGGGACCTAAATGAAAGAAAAGGTATTTAGTTTCCTGTTACAAACCAGACCTTGGAAGGACTAAAATGCAAAAGAAATATGATTTATTACAATTAGGTCCCCGTACAGGGACCTAATTGCAATTGCTGGAAACTCTAGAAGCGGACCTTAATTTCTGGAACTTCGTGGGGATTATGATGCAATTTTCACACCCCTTCGCATCTGACGGCTGAAGTTAGAATGTGTAGCGCGATCTGTCCGTCGAAACCTGCCACGTGTCGCAAGGCTGTACACATGAAGTGTTCTTGAGTTCTTGATTTCTATTGAGCATCTGACGCAGGGGCTTCCTTCTCCGAATTACTGTCGACAGCTGACGGCTGACTTGGGCCTCCGGCAGGGCCAGAGGGGTGGCTCCTCCACCCATCGAGCTCATCCGCAGTAGGGATTGGTCGGAGGTGGCAGACAACAGCAGAAGAAGGCTAAAGAAGGTGGTCGGTTCAATCACTCCTGGAAATTCATAATGGATTTGCATCTTCTTTGAATGGCTCATTCATTGTGCTTAAGAGTTCCATGGGCCTTGGATTCACTCCAGATGAAAGATAGATCTACAAATTACAAGTGTATATGCTCGATTCGCTCAAGAATCAGCCATGTTATTAGTGGTTGCAAGATCAACATGATATTTCTAGCATAGTAGAAAAAAAACGGTATTTGATTAATGGCTAAATGACGATGAATCCTAACGAATCAAGATAGAATATGGCATGAGAAGTTGGTTCGCGTTTTTGGTAGATGGTTAAGGGACTAATCACTTGATTAACGATCCTAATATAGGCACACTAATAGAAAAATAAAAGGGTAAAAAGGATGAAGGACGTACCTGGGAATTGGAAGCTTATGACTTCCAGGTCGTAGCTCAACGAGGCGTCTTACCGGAGCTTGACGCTGCTCGAAGCGGCGATGCAAGGCGGCATTCAGCACCTTGGAACCTCCTCCGATCACCCTCCTTCCACGCAAGTCGGACACGAGGAGCTGTCACCTCCTTGGATGGCCGGAGTTGCAAGAAGAAGATTCGTGCTCGTCCACTAAAACTTGAGTTCAGGGTTGTTAGGGGGGAGTTAGTTGGATCTCACCAACTTTAAGAATATTTATAGATGAATTGCTTGGGCTCCAAGGCTAATCCAAGGATAGACGTGTGTTAGGGAGGTTAGGAGGAGAGGATGAAGGGATGAGATCGATCAAAGACGTTAGGAGTCGGGCTGGAAAATTAGTTGAAAATGGTCGGGTAGAACAAACTCCTTACCAGCTTCTTGAAGAAGAAGAACCATGTGCTGACATGTGTCAGCACCTGGCTGGCTAGAGTGTTAAAATGTTTATAAATTATGTAATAAATACTAAATGACATTATTTTAAAAAGATATAAGAATAAAAAATGTAGACAATTAAATTATCTAAATTATGGTATAATTAATTTTTTTAAATAATAAATACTATTCGAAATATAAATATTATATTACTAAATAAGTATAAATAATATTTAATAAATAGGTATTGAATATTTAATTCAATAAATAATTAATTATTTATTAATATTATATTTTCCTAATTATAAGAATAATAAATAAAGTCTTTGTGAATTTTTATGGTTTTTAATAAAATAATTTAAATATATTAATAAATACATGTATAGGTTAGCTAGTTCAATTTTATCTATAAATTAGGGTTTTGGATTTTATTAAAATAACAAATAAGTCCAAAAATTTTGAAATAAATCATGATGAAAATACAATATCATGAAAATAATTAGAAATTATATAATTAATAAAACTATAAATAATGTGTTCTGAATGAAATAAATATCCCAGAAACCCCTTTGTCATTAGGTCCCAAAATCGACTTTTTGTAAACGGACTCCGATTTTAATGAAACCACTCTATTAATTAGATAATATTATTTTTATGAACTTTAAAGGTGAATAGAGTGAAATTGAAGTTCGTATGAGGAAGTTATGATGTTCGGAAGTTGAGATTTTGACAATTTAAAAGTACAATTTCTTGCCATATATACAGGATAATCTTATTTTATATTTTTATATACATTTTTAGAAATAATTAGTAAAAGGGTTTGGTGAAAAATATGTTCATATAAACTAATAAAAAATAAATAAAGATTTGATCATTATTTGATAAATAATGAATAATGTGTGGAATGTTATTTAATTATTATTTTATGGTTTTCTTCTCTTATCTCCCCCTACTTGTTGTTTTATCGACCAATCCATAATGACTTGGTCTCGGGGATTAGGTTACATAAATAAATCTTTCAGCTATATTTATATTATCTGAGTCATATTGTACATATATACATATCTACAATCTGCCTTATTTTCTTTTCTTTATTTTTTTATTCTTTATTTATTTATTTACATGTTTTTATGCTTAAAAGTGTATTTTTATTTATGAATGAGATTTTTATAAAATGTGGAAATTAATGAATATTTACATGTATTTGTTAAGGGTCTTAAGACAAAATGCGACATAAAAATTAATAAATCATGGATTTATCGTGGTCAGAAATGGTGCAGCTAATGAAAGGTGTAGCAGTGTTCCTCTTCCTAGGAATGGGACGGTGTGTGATGGTTTGTGCAGTGGCCATGGTCAGAATATGACGCTCGCATCTGCTCCTCCGCTTTCTCTTCTTATGAAGAGGAGCGGATAATTAGGTCATGGCCTGGAGAAGTGGGGCATCAATGATCTCATGAATAGCAGCCACCACTTCGGGATCATTCGATATTTTTTGAATTTTTGGATCTCCTCCACACAAGGGAGGAGATCGGAATCAGCATATACATGAGGACAGCCGAGAGCAGTCTGTACAACGGCATCCTCAGGTTCAAAGGTGGGACAAGGTGTTAAAGGATGTGTGGGTGAATGATCTGGCAGATGGGCGCTCTCCTCACAGTCTGAATCGTCCAAAGGTCTCCCGAATTTTTTTTGGATTTTTAAATTTTTCTCATTTTTTTGTGTTTTGGGTGATTGCAAGCTCTCGTGATAATCCTCAAGTGAATCTGAATCCTCAAAGAATGGAGCTATATTCTGGATCTTATTTATGCTTACCAAGTCGTTCATCCTCGAGTTCATATTCTCCATCATCTGATTCAAGGTCTCAAGTGTGGATATAATGAAAGGTGACTCCAAAATCTTAGGATTGGGTATGTCGAGTGTGGGCAGTGGTGCAGACAAAAATCACATTCCGGATCAGGATACTTAAGGAAGAGCGGGTTGTCGAAATGTGTAGGATATGGTAGTGGAAATGATTGGTGAAGGTCAAAGTATGAATCCTGAAATAGTGGGTTGGTCGAATATGTACAAATTAGAAAAAATAAGAGGAGAATCCTGCTGATAAAAGGGAGGTGGACCGGTTGGAGTGAAAGGGACCCGCAAAGTTCGGATAGAAAACGCTCCAATCGGCCATCTCGAAACAAAAGGAAAATGGCCGGGAGAGCACGATGGTCAAGCCGAGAGAAGTGAAGAAAAAGGTGCAAATGTGTAGAGACGGTCTAGGATACACACAAAACAATCACAAACAAAAATGAAAATAATACAAACCCCTCAATTCACCTAATCAACTCGGTGAAGATCGCAAATGCAGCCTTTTTATCTTGTCTATTTTAGAGTTAGGTGAGAAACCCAAAAGTTGCACAAACACTTAGGAGGTTGAATGAGATTTGGGCGCTAATCCTTAGTGTGTGCACGAGTAATGTAAAACGAAGACAATGAGGGGATTACTCTCCCCAATACAATGATTTTTCTTTTTGATCTTTTTTAGGGTCGAGTAATATTAACAGTCCCAATTTTATTGATTATCACTTTTTTGTATTTTTAATGAGAATGCATGAGCCTAATCGAGGAATCAATTCCATGAAGCCCCTAGGTGATCAAAATCAGAGGGAGAGGCAGAAAAGCAATTCAAGCGGCAAACGATGATGAATGCTAAAGCGTAAATGCTCACCTTGCCTCCAGCACTCTACATGTAGGGATGCTCAGCAGAATTGAAACCTAAACTATATGCAAATGCAAGCCGAGGAAATCGCCCTAGGGTGAGAAACTGTTATTAGCGTAAAGCACAGTTTTCAAAATTTGATTATATCCAAATGTTTTCTATAGGAGCATGCAATGGTGATTAATGTGTTTGGACCTAATACTATCGACAAGCAGATCCTACAACTAAGGGTTCAATCACACAAAATAAAGAAAACAAAATTGGAAAATAAAGGAAAAAATGCGATAAAAACCACGATGAAAGCGATGAGGCCCCCAAGGGAACAATCCCTCGGGCACTGGACCTCGTAAAGTGTGGTAGAGTAGTGTCCTGAAGAGTCCTGAATATTACAATAGTAAGTCTCTCTCACACTTATATTACACAAATATGTACAATAAATACAAATGGAGCTCGGTCTTCAAAAATCCCTCTACGTCTCCTTCGGTGCTAGGCAAGCAAAAAGCTGACTTCACGTGGGTGCACATGCGCCTAGGGTTGAGCGCCTCCCTCAATCTGTGGTTCCTCGCACAAAGTCAACAAGAGAGGAGGTTAGAAATCTCAACAATAAATATCAAAAATAAAGAAAATAAATGAATGACAAATATAGACAAATATCACAATCAAGCAAGAAGCCGATCTAAGTGTCCCCGGTAACGGTGCCATTTGATAATTGAGATTTGGCGGGGGTCTAAAGTAGTCCACATAAGGCGGGACAACAGTGTCGCTGAGCGACCTCACACGAAACCTTGATCAATCAACAATTAACCCACAACAATGATCAACCAATGAAAAGTGATGTGGAGTTAAATTTATTATAACTCTACAACAAAAATGCATATAGGTGCAAGTATGTGTAGAGAGTCGAACACAGGAAACAAGGAGGTAGATCGGGGAAATGAATGCTAAAAAATGAATGTGATCAATTTGTCTACATGTGCTATTTTTTGTGGGTTTTAATTTCATATTTTTTTATTTTATTTCTGATTTTTATATTTTTTTATATTTTTATTTTTAATTTCTGATTTTGTATTTTCTTTTTGTATTTTATATTTTTTATTTTCTTTTTCTTTTAAAAGATATATAAAGTTATATAAAGAGTATATATGCAATATAGTTAAGAGAGAGATAATATAAACACAAAAATAAGTAAAAAAGATCAAAAATACAGGAAATAAATATGTTTGGGTTTTTTCACTATTTTATGATATTTTTAAATATTTTGCTCATTTTTTTGGTATTTTTAAAGTCACAAATACTCAACATAGGGAATAAAGTAAATGACTGAAATCAAAATAGAGATGAAAAATATCAAATAGTAACCAAAACACTCCAAATTAATTTTAAAATAAAAAAGAAAATAGAGAAAATTTAAAGACGGACGTTATATTTTTGTGATTTTTTTATGGATATTATATACTTTTATAGAGATTTTCAGTGTTTTTCTATTTTTAGATTTTCATTTATCATTTTTAATGATTTTTGGTCTGAAGATTAAATATATAAAAACACACAAAATACATTTTTGGGGGAATTTATCAAGAGGTTTTTATAATTTTTATGTATTTTCTAGTGCAAACAGGAACGAAAATGCATATTTTTTATTTTTTATGTATTAGAATGACTCAAAATACAAAATAAAAATATAGGTGTGAAAGAGTATTACAATAGGAAGCTATGCCTATTTTTTGGGGATCTTTAGAAAGTGACACGTGCATGAAATAAATACTAGAAACAAAGAGAAAATACACTCCTAGCAGGGGTATTTTGTAAATATGTAAAAGTCCAGGGGTCTAATGTAAATTTCCAAGAAATTTGTAATGGATACAAAATGTTCCAGGGCCAAACAGAAATAACCAAAGTCACGAGGGTTCCCCTACAAAATAACCAAAACTCACGTGCCGGGCACATGAGCTTAGCGAGGACTAAAATGTAATTTATAAAAACCTAGGGCCCTCATTGCAAATTGACCAAAAATAATATAACGTTATATAAATATTTCTGGACTTAACCCCAATAATAAAAAGTCTGAGGGCCTGGCCGTAAAATTGCCACCTCACGTGAAGCGTCACGTGAGGTGTCGTGGCCAGGATTGAACTGCAAATAAGCAAAGTTTAGGGGCTTAGATGCAAAATTACAAAAATAAATGAACGGCAGATGAATGTTTAAGAACTAATATTTAATTACAAAAAAACGCTCGGGTAAAGATGCAAAATACCCAAGCTAAGGCCACCGGCCGACGGTGGATCTAGGATCACTAAGACACGTGTCGACGCCCCGTCAAACGATGCCCCTTCATGGATGAGTAGCCAGGATTAGATCATGGCCCTTCATCGAACGGTGCTGGCGAAGGTAAATCCGAAGGCTGCAGTAATGTCTGGTACTCATCCTTGATCAAACAGCGGGAAGGTTATCGGGAAGAACGGGGAAGAACTTCGACAAGCCGAGCTTCTCCGCCCCCGATCCTCCTCCTTCGTGGATCTTGGAAGCTCCAAAATGGCTGGGCAGCTTCTTGCATGTATTCTCTAGCTATTGATGGCTCCAGAATGGGACGGCGGCCACCAGAGCGTGTCGGCGGAGGCGGAGGAGCAACACGACCCCAGGTACCTCCGGTGCCCAACAAAATGAGCCCCCGTCTATCTTCAAGTGTGCATGAACCTGCAAAAAGAGATTAAGGGGGTCACTGGCAAACTACCGCGACCCACCAATAGGCGAAAGGTGGCGGAGAACGGCGAAATGGAGACTCGCTGGAGTGAACTCCGGTGAGGGATGAACACGGGTGAAACTGGTGTCAGTCGCATGGATGAAAACGAGGAATAAAATCTACGATCTACAGGTTAATAAAACACAAATAAAAATTAAGAAAATACGACCTCGAGCGGGGTATCCGAGAGATAAGACCTCACGACCGTTGGTCGGAGATGGGGGATGGAGCCGCCCTTAGACGCTCGCCAAGGCCACCTTGAAGATGCTGGAGGGGAGCTGTCACCTCCTCAGTCTGGAGCAAGGTGAAAAGAGGCTAAGGGAAAGGTCCAAGAAGGTTCTAAACTCAAAGGGAAGAAGGAGATGTGGTTTTGTACAATGACTCTAGGGCTCCAAAGATCGACGCGATGGTAGCGATTCAGTGGCCTGATGGCCAAGGAAAGATATGGGTGAGCATCCTTGATGAATGGGGAACAAAAGTCAAGAAGGGAGCGGGGTGATTGGTGAAAGCACAGGCCTCAAAAAAATCGAGAAGAAGGGGGAGAAACGAGGTCTGACAACTTACAGGAGGGGGGGTCAGACAGTTGACCGGAGGTCAACTGTCTGAGCCACCTGGTTGGTCCATGTGGACCAACCAGAAAAAATCTCCTGAAAAGAATTGTAAAATCATTTAAAATAATAAATGAATTTATCAATTTTAGTTATTAAATGGAAAATATTTATTATTTTCTGAAGTATTTTATGATGATTTTTATTTATTTTTTCGAGGTCTAAATTACAAGTTACCTTTTATGGGCTATATAGGTATATTCATCTATATATTTTAGTATTTTTTGTATTTTTAATTTTATTAACTTTGTTTATTATTTTGTATATTTATAACTTAATTTTATACACTTAAATATATTTTTATTTTATTTTTATGATTTGATATATACAATTAAATAAATAGATGTATTATTTATATGTATACTTATAGATATTTTACACAAGTATTTTATTTTTATCTTTTAATGATGTTTTTATTCCAGTTTTAATATACACATGTAGTATAAATAATATTTACAAAATTTTAAAAAAATATAAAATTATAAAAATAATGAATAATAAATAAAATGAATATTTTAATCAGCATAAGTATATAGTAGGGGTCCAAAACTCAACTTTCAAACCGTAACTCCAAAAATTATGAAACCACCTTCATTAAATAGCTTATTAAAAGTTATAGGGAAAATTACAATTTGGGTCCCCATCTATGGGTCCGATCCAAAAATAGGTCCCGATCTTTAAATTGTAACAATTCGGGTCCCAAAACCATTTAGGAAATGGAAATTTTGAGGTTGATGACGAATATGTCCTTATTGGGAAGGGAATGTTGGTTGGGTTCCAACTTTTAAACAAGGGCATAGTTGTCATTAGCCCCAAAAAGTTCCTTACATTAATGGACATGGAACCCGAATCATTACAATTTAAAGATAGGGACCCATTCTAGGATCGGATCTATTATTTGAGAGATATCGGTCTGAGATGTTAGAATTTTGGAATTTTATTCAGATCATAACTTTTTATCTGTATATTATTTTTATATGAAATCAATTTTATATTTTTTATATTTAATTATCTACAACTTTCATGTACAAAGTTTCTTTATTTGAGGTATAAAAAAATGTAACTAAAATAGGTCTCAAAAATGAAGGAAAATAAATAAAATAAATATGAATTTTATTGTATTTTGACCCTTATCTCCCCCTACTTTATTCCTTGTCGACCTAGTCATCGAGATGCCTAGGTCTTGGGGTTTCGGATCATAAAATATTTGCACTATTTTATTCTTTTTCGTTACTTTTCTTTATTCTATAATTTTGGCATTAAAAATAGTGTTACATACAATATTTACACAAATATGCATGAATGCTAAAATGCATGAATTAAGCCTATTTACATGCAATTACTAGGGTTTTTAAGGCCGAAATGATAGAATAAAGATGATGAAATGGAGATTCATCAGGTAGTAAAGATGAGTGTCTTCCCTTTCATCCTTCAAGATAAGGCGTTATATTGGATCAATCACTTGGGTAAGGTGGTTATGACTGGGGAGGAACTAAAATCAGCATTCTTTGACAAGTAGTATCCCTTAGGTTGTCTGAACAAGATGCAAGTGTTGATCTCCAACTTCTCCCAACTATCCTATGAACCATTTCATGAGGCGTGGGAAAGATTCAAAGATCTCATGGAGAAGTGCCTCCAACATGATTTGCTGAAGACCGGCCTAGTCCATAACTTCTTCGAGGGCTTGCACCAAGAAAGCCAATGGCTTGAGGATGCCACATGCGGTGGATCGCACATTAATAAGTACGAAGACATCGCATGGCAGATCTTCGAGAAGGTGTTTAAGGCTCAGCCACCTTATCGTTATCCCTTGTATTCTAGAAGACCCATTGATCCCTCGCAAGCCCGTGGATGCGACATTGTACCATGAAGAAGAGAGAGACATGATTTCTAATATCAACATCATTGGAAACCATCTCTCTATGGTTGATATGAATGAGAAAGAACCACAAGACCTTGACAATTTAAATGTGATCGAATAGAAAACCAAGTCGTTGGACAAGCTCGATAAAATTTTAAAGCAGCTTGAGCATTTGGCGAGCAAAATCAACTCCTACCAGTCTGTGAAGGAACCAGTCGAGCATTCTGTAGAACCGAAGGAACTGAAGGATATGGGAAGATCCTCAAGTGCATCACAGAAGCGTGTGGATCGCATCGAATGCGATCGGGAGCGACTAGTCGCACTGGTTGCTTCGGGCAGTGGAATTTAAAAATTTTAATTGTGATGAAACCACATGATCCAAGAACCTTTCTCGGATTGTTTCATCTAAACCACAATAGGTATTAAGGTTACCTCCTGAAGCGTAAACCAAGAGCTCTCCTGTCTCAATTCCGATCCAACGGAGGAGACGCTTGCGAGCGCATTGATGATCCAAGCGACGAATCTCCTGATGGCGCACCAAAGGAGACGGATATCCATGAGAAAGTACTCCAGCAGCATAACGACGATGTTGTGGCGATGACAACTCTCTTAACGGCTCCATGGTGGACGGCCATAAGAGAGAAAGGGAGAGAGCCACATGATATGTAGAGAGAGACGGAGAGAGCATTCGTTGTTGTCCTAAAACGATTATCTCGAAGATCAAGGCGTGCCTCTTCTTATATAGAGTTTTGGGAGTCCATGGATCACAATCCATGGACAACACACAATCAATGGTTGAGATTGATTTGTGTTTCTTTTAATGGCTAAGATGTTGTTGCAACACAATAATTGATTTAATTTGAATTAATTTATATTGAAAAATCAACATAATTAATTCAATTTAAATCACTTTGACTAGAGAAGAGTAATGAGAAGACTAAATCAATCTTTTAAAAATAGGGGGACGGCTACCATCATTTCATGATCTCATTATCTCATGATATCTCCAAGATTTACAACAATAATTTTTGTAAATATTTTTCACAAAAATAATTCACAATTATCTTGTGAATAACTTTAATCAAGCCATTGAAATTATGTGAATCTCATTCACAACCCAAAACAAAATGTAATTATATTTTCAATTAATCGTTCAATGTGAATCCAATTCACGTTAACAACTAATCAAAAAATATAAATCATAATATGCTCTCAATAATATATTATAAATTGCATTTATAATATACGTGAATAATATGGACAATGCTATCCACATTATTCATATTCATGATAATTAAATCACATTTAATCATCTTGGATCTCATATCTCATGTACCCAAATAATATGAATCACATTCACAATATTCACAGCTTTGATAATTAAATCACATTTAATTATATCAGATAACTCTCATTATAATATGCATCGAATTCATATTATTCATGATAATTAAATCACAATTAATTATCCATTTTCTCAACGCTCGGATACATATATCAACAATGAAATTATCCATGAACTCTTTCAAGGATAATGCGCTTTCTCCACGAATACTTGGAGATAAGGACAGGGCGATTGTATTGTTCCACGTATAGTGACTTGGATATTGAGATCACGTCTCAAATCCAGATCTTACGGACCTCCCATAGATGCTTGAATAAATCAAGACCGGACATCTAATCTTCTCATTACATCTGAATCACATTCAGATCAATGTCCAACATTTGGACTAAGATCAGATTACTTCTCTACGAGAGGAGTCACTAAAATCCAGAACTGTATCATCACTCCCTCAGAATGGAAGTGTCATGGTTATACAATCGTTTATGATCACATCACCCTCATGTATTCCCAATACCTGTACATCCTACATACTGGAAGACCCAGAATAAACCCGAAGCATAAGATCAATTTTACATTGTCTACTTCAGAGTTTTATCATCAAATTTCCCATTCGATCATTTGGAGTCGGTATCGATCATATGATTTCCAAAAGCCTATATCATACCCGGGTGTTGATCATATACTTTTCCAAAAGTATATATCAAACCTACAAATTCAGTCAAGCTTCCGAAGCAAGATGACCGTGCACAGAATTTGATTCTTCCCAATATCTCATGAGTGAGCTCATGTCTTCCGGTTCAGTAATGAACCTGTATGATCCCTTTGAGAGATCGTATTACTCATATGCCCTTATATGCACACCAGCGCGCCGGTGTATAGACCTTGATTAGGTCATCAACCTATTGGTCTGCCAAATGTACATACTCAGACATATAATAACACATCTATCTCGGGTCAGAGGATGCGTGCCTATATCATGACAGCATACGACATAGGTCTTTGGTTATCTCGATCTCGTTAAGTCAACTCTTTGACCTAACTAATCTGACACCTCTGAATCTCTATTCCCATGCAGAGGTCCTGCATCAAGAGGTCGGTCAGATATCAGCAAAGTGAGAAAGGATTGTCATCTCCTACTCAGGTTGAAGATCCTCTCTTAATAATCCTTTGACGGTACTTGATGAGTCCTCAATCTAACTCTTTAGATATTCATTCAAGCACCAGCCTCTATGATTCAATAATTGAATCAACAGCTGTATGATCATCAAGATGGCCATGGTACATAACCCTGATTGTACTAAGGGACCTATTAAGAAAATTATATATTCTTCATTTCATATCAGTGATATTTGCAATAACTTTTATTGCATAATGGCTCGATGTGGGCTCGGATGTCCAACAATCTCCCACTAGCCTAAAGAGTCGTTAATGGACTAATCATTTAAACCCTCACTCATGTGACAATCATTGGCTATTCAGGAAAAATAGCTAGGTAATCTGATCAATCACTCTGTTCCCAACAGACTACGCCAAGTCCTTTTACGGCACTTGCATATCCCTAGTAACAGTGCTCGCATCCCAATGCGAATGCTGCATCTTATGCAACCAATACTCAATCATATCAGTCCTAGTGTCTTTGACACTACATCTCAATAATTATTATAACCAGTATGTCCATAATCCTTATCAGAATACCATTATTCCTAGATATCTCTATCTCCTAAGGTATCCATAAATAAGATCTTTTAGATCACTATCTATAAAGTCTTAAGTTCTTGAAGATAAGACTTTGAGATCACTATCTCTAAAGTCTTGTCATCTATGAAGATTTTGTTATTACTACAATCAAGTGTTTTATTTCCATAGTAGGATTAGTAACAGTTTACTACTCCCACTGCATGGTAGACATCTAGCTTTTGTACACATGTTGCATACCCGGCTTCTCATAACTGATGCACAAGGGCAAGTAGTTCTAGCATCCACTTCCTCAACTCTTTGAGGTGTTATCCCTTCAGATAGGTCAATACCAAATCTTAAGGAAAAAGAAGTCTTTCTTGTAATTTTCCAAAAATTGGAACATGTCCAAGGTGTACTACTAATGTGACGATCCCAATACCCTCTTCTCATTGCTTCTGATCATCTTCAGAACTAAGATCTAAGAGGTATCATTAAGATCATATCTCAAGGTATAGAATAGTCGTCTATGAAACACTTATTATTATCCTTATATCATTCAAAATAATTAGGGTATCATCTACATACAGCACAATGAACACAATGGCACTCCCACTAAACTTTACATGATACATCAATATTCTACCTGAAATGATAACATTTATGATTTCATCAAATCTGATGTTCCAACTTCAAGAAGCTTATTTGAGTCCACAGATGGAGTTTCTTTAGCTTGCACAGCTCGCTTTCCTCAACTATGAAGCCCTGAGGCTACTTCATGTGAATATCCTTAGAGAGATATTCGTGGAGGAATGCAATCCTGACTTCCATTTTGAAGATGTCAAATTCAAGTTGTGTAGCTATAGTTTAGCAATAATCTGATGAGTTTAAGCATGGTCACTGGAGAGCAAGTCTCATCGCAAGCGATGTCTTCTATTCAGTATGTAGCTCATGGCTACGAGTCGTGCTTTGAAGGTCTCTACCTTCTCATTAGGTTTCCTCTTTCTCTTGAAGATCCATTTACACCCTAATAGCCTTACCTATATAGGTGGATCCTCGAGGGTCCATATACAACACTTGTATATGAAGTCTATTATAGACTTTATTGCTAAAATCCATCTTTCCATGTCGTGATCTTTAGAATCTTCATCACATGAAGTTCGATCAATATCAGATTTCTCTGACACATGGAATCCATCCTTAAACTCATTTGAAGAGGTATTAGTGTTTCATCTTTAATTGTCCTTTTAGTTTCCAACTTCAGGAGCCTCATTATCTTCTCAAGACTAATTGAGTTCCTTTACTTCATTTTCATCTTGATTCTCAAGAGAGTCATCCTATATGAATCATATCCTTAGAGATGAGATCTTTTAAGAATTTCAAGGTCATAAAGTAGGTATCCAATACCATCCTTTATTTTCCTAATGAAGTAGCACTCTCTGGTGCTAGATTTTAGTTTACTAGCATGGAACCTTATAAGGATTATATATTGTAGTCTCTACTACATATATACCTTGGAAAGTAAGAGGTAATTATTCTAATATTAATCATTGATCAAATCATGTCACACATGATCAATTATATCTCCCTATAACTCTATTGGGTTTAGATATATTAGGAGGAGCGAGATAGGAATGATATTCATATCTCCATAAGGTATTGTTTGAGTTCATCTAATAGGTACTTGCTACCTAAGTTAGATCAAATTCATTTCATCTTCCTTCAAACTTTGGTTCTAATCCAAAATTGTAAAATCTTTGAACACTTCAAAGCTTTCTAACATGAAGGAAAGAAATCTCACATCACAAATGATCAGCAAATGATATCACATATCATTAATGTTCATTATGATATAGATGATCCACATACATCAATATGTATGAGATCTTGAATACCATGACATCTAAAACCATTCCCAAAAAAGTGTGCATTGGACATTTCTACTTTGAATACAATATTCAAAAGTATGTAAGATTTGAGATTTTAGACATTCTAAAGTTCATCTCTTACTAGTCTATTGATCTCATCAGCAGACTAATGTCCAAGGTTTGATGCCAGATCATTGTCAAATGATCTTTATCCTTCGATTAATCTATTAAGGTTTAATTTTTAGTATTAGTACTGTTAATGAACCATTCATTAATTTTCCAAGTCCTCCAGATATAAGAATACTATTTGAAATATATCCATCATAACTCTTTATGATAGGTCTACTCTAGAATTCATGTATATTTCCAATATTTAGAAATAAACTATGAGTGTTTTCTAATATCTATGTAGTAGAGACATTCTTCAAGACTAAGGACTCTCCCACTGAAAAAATGAAGTCCATCTATCCAATAGAGATTGTTGCAACCATTGCATCAATATCCATGGATGATTATCAAACCTTAAGATCAAATTTCTCAAATTTTCTAAAACATATGTAACCAATTGTAAGTGTTACTAGAAAAATGAGATACAATTATTAGATGTTTAATCTTACCTAATAAGAAAGTCAATTTCAATGAATAAATGTAGACTATTTCGATGCACTATCTGGGTCCTTCTCTAAGGATCTAGATAGTCTTGATAGTCATACAATCACACATCAGCTCGTTGCAGTATTATCATTCATCCAAGTCTTTGGATGTCATATGTGTGGAAACCATAGAAGTGCAGTCAACTCTTTGACTTTTCTTCTAACTTGGGTCCGACCCATGCTTCCACTACGCTCCTTTCATCTCTAAACAACCATTGCTTAAGAAAAAAGGATCTCTTATGTTGAATTCAAAAGAATTCAATATAAGGGTATTTCTACATTTATACATGCTTCATTTAATTCATACAATATGAATATTATGAAGCTTCATGAATGACTTAGAGTATAGATAGTAGAATGATGACACTCATCATATTTACATACATCTTAACTCTTAAAGACTTAGGTTCAGTTAGGTATTCAAATATTTTGAATACATCATCTCTTATAGAGCCACCATTCTGCATAATGCAGTGAACCATGTCATTCATGATTAAATGTCAAGAGCACATATGCATGCCAGAACATCTTCTTAGAATTTTATAAATATTATTTGACAATTGCGATCATCATCGACATGTCACTTCTAAAGTACATTCGATGATAGAGCAAGACTATAGAGACATACAAACCCTAGGTTGGTGTCTTATTGTCTATTTAATTGTCATACCTCATTATTATGAGGAAACTTGCACATCGCAACCACATACAATATGTGTCCAACTGCAAGTACAATATCTTGATCATTGATCCAATCCATGATATTTTACTGGTTACTATTGAGTATAGTACTGAGTGGGTTTAATGAGGATTATCTGAAATAAGAAATTTTCATAAAAATATATAAATATATATTTTACTTTGATTTAGGAATTTTTATATGAAAGTTGTCTTGCCTTGTCAACACTGAAAGGTCATTCCCTTAATCACTTTCAATGTAAGCGATATACTTACCACTATATCTCTAGCAAGATCTGGGATCTCCTTTCTTATCTTTGTTACATCCCAATAATATGAGAACATGTAACTCGGATAAAAAGAAGAGGGAACACATTCCGCCTTGCAAGTCCAACTTGCATCTCCCAATTCGGTCTTTAACACCCGGGCCTACCATCCCTAAGGTGGTGTTCACCCGTCATTAATTGAACCGACCGTCAATAGGAATACAACTCGCTAAGCGCAATCCAATATCACCCCACTAATATGAGGACCCGATATTGGGATCACTACGCATGCGTCCTTACTCTTTCGAGAAGCAAAGAGCCCAATCCAAATGGATTGTATGCAGGAGCTGACACTTCAGACAGGCGTCTCCTACATACAATATCTGACGACGGAACCCTTCGCCTTGACGGGAGACCATGGATGTCACTTATGTGATCCTCCACCTCTTATTCAAATTTCAATTAATTATCATGAATCATATTCATATAATTAATTCTTCCAAGGGAAATACACATTTATTCATAATAGAGTGTTTTTAATTGGATATAATTCATTTAATCATATTAAATCAATTATCAATCCAATTCAATCAACAAACTTGATTGTTACTTGAATATATAGTATTATCTCAAAGTACGTATTAATTCGTATTTTAATAATTAGAAAATACACCATGATTTCTCCAGCATTATCGAGTCCCTGCCTGTTGTCATGTCCAGTACTGACGGGAATGGGACAGACTGCACACGGTGCAACCTGCTACCCCAACGCTCCCCGACTAGACACCATATCCACCTCAGGAAAGGATAATGCTAAATCGATCATTGTGTACTTGAGATGATCATCGATTTTTCAATCGAAATTATACCATATAGTAATAATCAAAATCATTTTGATTATATGTAATTTTGCTAGACAAATTCCCAATCCTATTCAAGTAACATTTTTATTGAAAGTGTATCAAATAACCAATTTGTGATCTAGATCAAATCTAATCATTTATTAGTTGAGGCAATGTCATTTAAGGGAACAATTATCATTCAAATATTTTACAAATATTATCCATAATTATTCTAGGAAATTAACAAATAATTTCACAAGTTTCTTAAATGATTATCACAAGGTTCATGATTAGGATTGCAATTTTCAGCAGTGACCCTCACTTACTAAAATTAACATATCTCATTCATTTTAAATTCAAATTAAGAAAAATTAGTTTCTAAAGTTTGAAAACTTGATTTAAAAACAATCTATGTGATTAGAATGCATTTATAGGTGTTTTAAAACAATAATTAACTCCTTAATTACGTCATCATTCGCCATCCCCGAAACAGTGGATATAGGTTCATTAAAATGATCATATCTTGAGTTATCGGATTTCAAATTATGCAAACTCAAATCCTACTGTTTCCTTAATTAATGGGTAATATCAAGTTTAAAATTTCATGTTTAAGCATTTTAAACAAGGCCGAAATTTCATCACAAATCAGGGCTGCAAAAATTGAAATGTGATAAAACTTTCACAATCCTTATGAAACCAAGTCTTCCTAGATTTATGGATCGCATCCAAAACATATAATCTGACTCTGATACCACTTGAAAGATATGGAAGATCCTCAATCACATCATGGAAGCATGTAGATCGCATCGAATGCGATCGGGAGCGACTAGTCGCACTAGTTGCTCCGGATAGCGGAATTTAAAAATTTTAATTGTGATGAAACCACATGATCCAAGAATCTTTCTCGGATCGTTTCATCTAAACCACAATAGTATTAAGGTTACCTCTTGAAGCGTGGTTGTGATTGAGTCTCTAAACCAAGATACCTCCTGTCTCAAGTCCGATCCGATGAAGGAGACACTTGCGAGCGCGTTGATGAGACGCGTCCTTCTCGCAATCCATGTTGATGATCCAAGCGATGAATCTCTTGATCTTGTCACACAAGATCCGACGTCTTCTTCACAAGCGAGGCACGCCGAAGGAGACGGAGATCCACGAGCAAGTACTTCGGCAGCATAACAACGATGTTGCGGCGATGACGACTCTATCAATGGCTCCATGGTGGACGGCCATAAGAGAGAGAGGGAGAGAGGCACATGACGTGTAGAGAGATAGAGGAAGAGAGCATCCGTTGTTGTCATAAAACGTGTATCTCGAAGAGCAAGGGGTGCCTCTTCTTATATGGAATTTTGGGAGTCCACGGATCCCAATCCATAGACAACACACAATCAATGGTTGAGATTGATTTGTGTTTCTTTCAATGGCTAAGATGTTGTTGTAAAAATAACACAACAACAATTGATTTAATTTGAATTAATTTATATTGATAAATCAACATAATTAATCCAATTTAAATTACTTTGACTAGAGAAGAGATAATGAGAAGACTAAACCAATCCCCTAAAAATATGGGGATGGCTACCATCATCTCATGAGATATCATTTTCTCATGAGATCTCATTATCTCATGAGATCTCATTATCTCATGATATCAATAAGATTTACAAAAACATTTATTGTAAATATTTTTCACAAAAATAATTCACAATTATCTTGTGAAAAACTTCAATCAAGCCACTGAAATTATGTGAATCTCATTCACAACCCAAAACAAAATGTAATTATATTTTCAATTAATCATTTAATGTGAATCCAATTCATATTAACAAATAATCAACAAATGTAAATCATAATATGCTCACTTTAATATATTATAAATCACATTTATAATATACCTGAATAATATGGACAGCGCTATCTACATTATTCATATCCATGATAATTAAATCACATTTAATCATCTTGGATCTCAAATCTCATGTGCCCAAATAATATGAATCACACTCACATTATTCACAGCTTTGATAATTAAATCACATTTAATTATCTCAGATAACTCTCATTGTAACATGAATCAAATTCATATTATTCATGATAACTAAATCACATTTAATTATCCATTTTTTCAATGCTCGGATACATATATCAACAATGAAATTATCCATGAACTCTTTCAAGGATAATAAGCATTCTTCGCAAATACTTAGAGATAAGGACAGGGCAATTGTATTGTTCCACGTATAGTGACTTGGATATTGAGATCACATCTCAAATCCAGATCTTGCGGACATCCCATAGATGCTTGATTACATCAAGACCGCACATCTAATCTTCTCATTACATCTGAATCACATTCAGATCAATGTCCAACATTTGAACTAAGATCAGATTACTTCTATATGAGAGGAGTCACTAAAATCCAGACCTGCTTCAGCACTCCCTCGGAATGGAAGCGTCATGGTTATACAATCGCTTATGATCACAGCACCCTCAGGTATTCCCAATACCTGTACATCCTGCATACTGGAAGACCTAAAATAAATCTGAAGTATAAGATCAATTTTACATTGTCTACTTCAGAGTTTTATCATCAAATTTCTCATTCGATCATTGGGAGTCGATATTGATCATATGCTTTCCAGAAGCATATATCATACCAGGTGTTGATCATATACTTTTTCAAAAGTATATATCAAACCTACAAATTCAGTTAAGCTTCCAAAGCGAGATGACCGTTCATGAAATTTGATTCTTCCCAATATCTCATGAGTGAGCTCATGTCTTCCGGTTCAGTAATGAACATGTATGATCCCTTTGAGAGATCATATTATTCATATGCCCTTATATGCACACCAGCACATCGGTGTATAGACCTTGATTAGGTCATCAACCTATTGGTCTGCAAATGTGCATACTCAGACATATAGTATCACATTTGTCTTCGGTCAGAGGATGCGTGCCTATATCATGATAGCATACGACATAGGTCTTTGGTTATCTCGATCTCGTTAAGTCAACTCTTTGACCTAACTAATCTGACACCTCTGAATCTCTATTACCATGCAGAGGACCTGCATCAAGAGGTCAGTTAGATATCAGCCAAGTGAGAAAGGATTGCCATCTCCTACTCAGGCTGGAGATCCTCTCCTAATATACATTTGACGGTACTTGATGAGTCCTCAATCAAACTCCTTAGATATTCATCCTAGCACCAGCCTCTATGATTCAATAATTGAATCAACGGTTGTATGGTCATCCAGATGGCCATGGTACATAACCTTAATTGTACTAAGGGACTTATTATGCAAATTGTTTATTCTTCATTTTAGATCAAGGAGTGATATTTGCAATAACGTTTATTGCATAATGTCTCGTCGTAGGCTCGCATGTCTAACAGGAACAACCATATCAGTATAATCAATAGGCACCTAGTCAGTTCAGCATGTATACTACGTGTAGACACATGACCAGGGATCATTGCCACAACAACAGATGGTTTTATACCATCCAGAACCCCAGGATTACGCCGAGCCATTCTATCCACCACCTCCACATATCTAAGAGGTGAATGCTGCATGGGGAAACAAACAAGCATTGACTCATCCTGGAGGACAACCTCAGGGCCAGAATACAACTATCTGGCCATTCGACTTGCAGCATGGTGGATAGAATTTCTAGCCGCACCAAGCCCGCTAGTCTCCGCACCAAAGCCATGCATGGAGACCGCAGTACCAGTAGTAGCAGCCAGCATACATACAATAGTATCATCAATAGTAGATGGCATACAGACATCAGTATCATCATTATTATCAGAACCAATTCTCTTCTCCTCATTATCAACACCTGGCAAGAGAGGATGCAAGAAACTTGTCAAGCACATCCTGACCATGGCAACTATCAATGCTATCAGCAACCTCTCAAGCAAAAAGAAGGACAGGGGAGTACCTCTCATTAAATGTGAGATGTTAACCAAGAGATTGAAAGAACACTGCTTGAAATCGGATCATCTATTAATCTGATGACTACATTAGTATTCAAAGAATTTGGGTTAGGACCACTAAAATCAACAAGAATTATTCTAAAATTCACAGATACATCAGTGAAGAGGCAAAGGGAAATTTTGGAGGATGTCATCGTCACAATTCAACGGATGAAGTTCCCTATGGACTTCATTATTCTAGATACGGACACTTAGTCATCCTTACTTCTGTGACACCCTGCCCCTCTAGCTATCGAAACCGATGGGATGGGAGCATCGGACCTACGGTCCCAATTACGCCTATGATCTCTGATACTCAGCAAACAATCTTATACATATTAGATTAACATTTGAAATACATACAACAACAGGAGAATAGTATAAAATGAAGTGTAACTGCAACATTCATTCTCATTGACCATTTATTATCAAGTCCATGTCCACAATGAGATACAAGATATGACTATAGAATTCAAATTTTTGTCTCTCAAAGGAAAATAAAAATAAAGTAGAAATAAATAAATTACTCTGGTAGAATGCACCATGTCTGATGCAAGTATGATGTGGAAAATTCAAACTCCTCGTGCTGCTCAGCTACACCTATTGGGTTCACATGAGGGTAACATTATGAGCAATAGCCCAGTAACAAGACAAATACTATAATAATTAATTTGGGATAAGCAAAACATGTGTACTCAACTCTACTCAGTGATATATGCATATATTGTAGAAAGAAACACCAAGTTATTCAATTTTACATCGGATCACATGGTAATTATATTTTTTTATCAGTTTAATAATCAATTGACCTACTACCATAGTGATCTTGATATTTCTACCCCTTGATTAGAGTTCACAATGGTATACAATTAAAATTAACGATATCCAATTATGAATCATTTCTCGTATTATTTTAACATATGCAAGTATGCGACTCGCAGGCCTCCGCTATGCGGGAACTTGTTTTCCATCTTGAGTAAACCTTCAAAGATCTTTGTTCAATTAGAACAGGAAAAGATCATAATCATGATTTCTCCAACTTCAAACCACATTCCGGAACACCTCTTACAATACTATTACTCGAAATAGAATTTGATGCGGCCACATCTAATTCTACTCCGAGTCCTAATATCGTGTATAAGTACGAAATCGAGAACGCCGACCACGCCACCTGCCAACTCAGTTGAGCGACTCCGGATGCTATAGGGCTGCTAGGTGCAACACATCACCCAACTCATCCATTGAGGTCACGGCCTTCATGGCATCTACCCAAGGCCCAAGAGTGCATGCCAAATCCCTTGAGGCATCTAACTCCACTTACCCAATTATAGTGAATTTTCATCCATGGAATGATAATATCAACAAGAAAAACTGATGTCAATAACATGCTAACCATTTTGAATTTCTTTAGTGATGATCATCTTCTTTAGTGATGATCATCGAATATTTCACTTTTACTCAAATCAAATCAAAAAAAATTACCACACAAAACATACACTAAGTTACATGTTAAATCCCTTTCACTATATACTCAAATTGCAAGGAATCTATTAAAAGAAAATATTATATTATTTAAGAATGGATATTATGTAGACCACCTATACACATGAAGTATTTCACGAAGTTCTAATAATTATCATTCGTGCTCTACACTAAACTCATATTTATCTGCTAAAGTGAAAACATCGGATTGTCGATGGTCAAGTTGTATTTAGACTTAAACACGTGTAAGAGGTAGAGTGTTGGATTTTTAAAGTGTGGTACTCAAGCAAATCTTAACTAATCAGCAGATGCCTATGTTTCTTTTGACAGAACGTGTTTTCTTGGGAGAATGAAACCCATTAAAATATGAGAGATTATCTATAGTACACCAAAATATGAAATAAAAAGTCACTGTTACTTGTCACGAAATTAAAACAATTTACATTGAACGTAATCCATGAATCTATACTTCTCTATACTGATTTAAATTGATTTATTCGTGTATTAGCCATCATAAATTCTGGCGTTAATGGGAGGGACTCGTGATCATGGCATTTTCATTTCTCTGTAAATTTTCATTAAATTCTCAGCACCTCCTCCACTAAATTCATATTAAAGAGATGAAAAGTGATAGTAATTAGGTTGACTACCGTTTCCATCTAATGCATGATCTCTCAAAAAACGATTGGTATTAGTATAATCAACAACGTCGAAATATTTGTAAGGTAACAACCACGTACACATTACGCCAAAGACCATCTCTCGATCCAATGCATAAACCTACTTGTGGAGAATTATGTGGCAATGAATAATACTAGATTTATTTATTTAGGTATTTTGTATACCTGGTGTTAAAATAAGACAATCAGATCTTCCTTTCTCCTGTGTAATTCAACACCAACCAGTGAAATATATTTTTGAAGCATTTATCATCGAAATTATATCCGTCTATTATAAATCATTTACGAAGCAAAAGAGTAACCAATCTAATGTTACCAACAGGATTCGATTCTGTATAGGATGACATCACTAATCACAGGATAATCATATATGACAATTGAGGCTCCAAGGATGTCAAAAAAAAAGATCGAGAATCATGTAGAAATCAACATCAAGGAGGGAAAATGACATCATTATAAAATATATGGGGTTTGATAAAATCGTGTGAATCCAACAAAACGGAGGGAAGGGAACTTCATTACAAGAACACATTCGGCTCTAGAGATGTTCAAGAATATAGGAAAAATATGTGGAACCCAACAGTAAGAGAAAGGCATTTATCATTACCTCTGAGGATGTTCCATCATAACCTCCTCTCTCACGGAAATGATATTCTCATCACTCGATCGCAGCATGAATGGGTGCACAATGGTGACCTCGAGCTTTCCTATGTGATGGTGGTCGTGGATCTTCGATCGGAGCACGTTCTCCAATGTCGACAGCAGCCCTCCGACGACCAATCCGGACAAGGTGGTGGTGTTCTAAGGAGGGAGAAGAATGGTGGTGGCTAGGTTTTTGAAAGGACATCCTATCATGTTCTATTTATAGAGGGAGAGGTGAAAATGGACCCAAATTCGGATCCGGTTTGGATCCATATATGGATCTCGATCATCCAACTTAAAACGTTAATATCTTGAGCTACAAATGTAGGAATTTGATGTTCTTGGTCTCGTTGGAAAGATCTCGATGAGATCTATGGAATGAATTACTCATTTAAAATTTTTGAATGCTGAAAATACTCCAAATTCTAGGATAAAAAAATACGGGGTTTCACAACTTCATACCCTGATAATATTGGGACAATCGTTCCTTCGAACAGCTGAAACAGTGGTTGACTATGGAACTGAAAAGATCACCTTTCACTCAAGCAGTGTTAAGATCCTTATTGAAATGATCCAAGTAATGAAGCTCGCAGAATCCACATAGATGAGAGTGAGCAGATTCAGAAAGAGACATAAGACAGTGACTTTCTATCAGAAATCAGAGACAGTATTATTCTTGGATGATAATGAAATTCATGAATTCCTCTTCAAGGAGTAATGCCTGGAAATTATAATCGAATTTCCCATGTCCTTGAAGATGAGGTCATTTGTTGATGAGCCAATAGAGAAGGTTGAGAAAAATCCATCCTTGTCAGAGCAAGACGAATTCCCTGTTGATCTTTCTGACATCTTGTATTATGAGTCAGAAACAATCATGGTAGACTGCACACATTTGATAGAGTTGACACTAACCACAATTGCTGAAGTCACCATCAAGCTGATTCAGACCCCTCTAGAGCTAAAACCATCACCATCATTGATGATGTACGCCTTCCTTCGGGTGAGCAGAACATGTTCCCAGTCATTATCAATTCCCAGATGACTGAGGACCAAGAATCTCGCTTACTTGAGGTTCTAGAAAGAAATCGCAATGGATCTTCATGGGATAAATCCTTCATTGTGATCGCACTACATTTACATAGAGTAAAATAGCAGGCCTTCCCACGAATTCCACCATCGGCTAAACCCAAACCTCCGAGAGGTCGTGATGAAAGAAATCACGAAGTAGTATGATGAAAGTTTTTATCTATCACATTTCGCACTCGAAGTGGGTAAGTTTGTTACATGTGGTCCCTAAGAAATCTAGAATCATTATTGTAACGAACGACAAAGGAGGGGAGATTCCAACCAGAGTACCTACTTCTTAGCACGTCTACATGGAGTACCGGCATTTAAACCTAGCCACCAAGAAAGATCACTTTCATTTACCCTTCATTGATCAAATAGTCCAAAGACTTGCTACAAAGGAATACTTCTATTTCTTGGATGGGTACTATGGATACAATCAAGTTACAATAGCCCCTGAAGACCAAGAGAAGATCACCTTGACCTGACCATTAGGGATGTACGCATTCAAACGCATGTCGTTCGGATTGTGTAATGCCCCTGCTACATTATAGAGATGTATGCTGGACATATTTGCTAACATGGTGGGTAATTTTCTCGAGGTATTCATGGATGATATTTTGATCTACTGAGATGAATATCATCAATGTCTGACTTATATAGACTTAGTACTTTAGCGGTGTTGCGAAGTCAATTTGTTGCTCTCGTGGGAGAAGAGTCACTTTATGATGGCTGAGAGAACTGTGTTGGGTCATGTCATCTCCAAAAGAGCCATGAAGGTCGATCCGGCCAAGGTGTAAGTGATACCGAAACTGAGCCACCTACTACATTGAAGCAAGTCAGATCGTTTTTAGGGCATGTCGATTTTTACCAAAAGTTCATCAAAGATTTTAGAAGATTGTCTGACCGTTGATAGAGATTCTAGGCAAGGACAATGATTTCATTGTAGATGACATAATACTCCATGCCTTTGATCGGTTGAATGAAATAATCACCATGGCTTGTGTCCTACAGCCACCAGATTTGTCTCTACCATTCGAGATCATGACAGATGCTTTTGATTATGCCATTGGGGATGTGTTGGGATAACGACGAGATGTATGGTCATTTAGGATTCATTATTATAGCAAAACTCTGGATGAAGCCCAGATGAATTACACTGTTACAGAAAAAGTGCTACTAGCAGTAGTATTTACGCTAGAGAAATTCAAGTCCCATTTGCTTGGCTCAAAAGTGATTATCTACACTGACTATTTTGTCATACGATACTTATAGAGCAAGACAAATGCAAAATCATGCTTACTTAGATAGATCCTTCTACTCCAGGAGTTTGATTTGGAGATACAAGATAAACCTGGAGTCAAGAATATTTTAGCAGATCACCTTTCCAGAAATACTGAGTTAGGTACTCCTGATAAAAACACCATGCCAATCATTGAGACCTTTCTAGATGAAGCGATATTTTCAGTAGCATTGCTCCCTTGGTATGCTAATATTATGAACTACCTTATGTCCAAGGAAGTACCACGAGATTGATCGAAGCTGAAAGTGGAAAAGTTCATGTCTGATGTACATTTTTTCCAATGGAAGGATCCATATTTGTTTAGAGAAGGTGATGATTGTATCTGGTGAAGATGCATTCCTGAGGAGTATGTAAGTGTCTTGAATCATTATCATAATTTAGAATCTGGAGGACACCATTCTACAAAGCGGGTGGCAGCGAAATGCTTCAATGCGGTCCACGCCTCTCAAATACATTCAAATATCAGACGTCTATGATGCATGGTTATCGATTTCATGGTCCCGTTTCTGAACAATCAGGGATTTGAATAAATCTTGCTCGCTACCAACTATGTCAGTCGATGGGTGGAGGCTATCACTGCTCGAGTCGCCGACAGTCGCACTATCTATTGATTCCTCAAAGATAACATCATTTCACGATTTGAAATTCTTAAGATTTTGATATCCGGAGGGGGAAGCCATTTCATCAACAATGAGGTCAAGAATCTTACCAAGGAGTACGACATTAAATATTGTGTCGCATCTCCTTACTACCCACAAACTAATGGCTTGGTCGATGTTTAAACAGGGAGATCAAAATAATTTTGTAAAAGCTTGTGTGTCTTGATAGAAAGAACTGGTCACAATTACTCGATTCGGTTCTTTAGGCTCTTATCGCACCGCGTACAAGTCTCATTTAGTCATGTCTCCCTACTGCCTTGTATATGGCAAGCCATGCAATTTACCCGTAGAATTCATTCATAAATCATTATGGGTGGTTAGTAACAATCTGGACAGAGAGAAAGCTGGAAAGGACAGAAAGATTAACCTGAACAGACTATGAGAATTCAGAATCTATGCATATGACAACAATCTCATGTACAAAAAAAAGGTCAAGAAATGGCACGATAAGCACATCAGAAGAAAGAATTTCAAGTCAAATCAGAAAGTGTGGTTGTTTGATGCAAAGTTAAAATTATTTCCAAGTAAACTAAGAAAATGGTCGAGACCGTTCATTGTAAAAAAAATGCATGTGACAATGGTAGCATTTTCATGTCAGGCTTGTCATCTGATGTATAACCTTTTGTAGTCAACGGATAGTTATTGAAATCGTATCTAAAGCGTGACACTTTCCTATCCGCTGTTTATATAGTTCATGTGATATATCAAGAAGAGATCACGGTTGCTGAAGGATCAGACAAATAAAAACCTAAGACTATCTTTCGTTTTCTTATTTTGTTTTTTTCTTCTTTTCATTTCCTCTTTTCAATTTCTTATTATGGTTACTCATTCATCCCCTTCGCCACTGTTATACTTAGGATATGCTTCATTTGAGTCTTCATTCTTTGATCCCTCACATGTATCTATATGTAGGGCATCTTTACCCTAAGAATAGGAGGAGACAGACTGAGCCGATGATTTTGAATATTTTAATCCTCAATCATCCACGCTTAGTGTACAGTCTGTTTGGAAGGTCGTATCCCGATATATCGGCGATATATCGCCGATATATCGATATCGACATGGGACTGATATCGAAATCGATATATCGATATATCCGATTTTCGACATTTTCGTCGGAAAGATTCCTAGATATCCCGATATATCAGCGATATATCGTCGATATATCGCCGATATATCGATATCGACACGATATCGAAACGATATCGATATCGATACGGCCTTCCACTTATACTTACTATTAGTTAATCCTAAGTATAGGAGACGATCGACTTTATATTATTTTTAGAGTAATCTATATTTAGCACGAGTTATGTCTTCCTTTCTGCTCATTGATCACTATGAGGACATAGTTCGGTCTAAGTATTGGGGAGTCGTATATGTGTGTGTGTGTACGTTAACCATAACTTGTACTTTTATATTTTCAATAAATATGGATAAAACATTGGGTAAAGATATATGAAATCTGCACATAATCCACTAATCCTTTTTATTTTTCAAAAATCTCAAAAATCTGAAAATTTCAAAAATACAAAAGAATCTGTGAAACTTTTTAACTCCATAAAAATTTGCAGACCTTAAAGCTGACATAAAAATCTGAAAAATCCTTAACTTCATGAATATGTCCGCCAATTCAGTGTTCCTTAAAGCTCCACCCAAAAACAATCCAACTCGTGACCATCTTTCATGGTTAGTACAATGAAGAGTTGTATCCCTAGTTCCAATAATTAAATATGATATACAGCATGGTAAACTATGTCAATGTCTACATATATGTTGTGAAGATAGAAACCTCCCATTTTCTAGCAAACAAAGCCCCTTATTCGCCCAAACATTTGCAGGACAATTGAGAGCCGAGTTTCTTAACAAGTGCTGCCCCCTCAGTCGCACAAATACCGTAAGGGTGCTCACAAACAATTTCTCAGTGTTCTCGCATGAGCCATTCTATGAAACTTGGGACCAATTCCGCAACCTGTTAGAAAGGTGTCCGTATCATGAGATCACAAGGTCGAAGTTAGGGTGGAACTTCTTCCGAGGGTTGACACTTGCAATGTTAGGACAGGTAATTGCCTCTCGCAATGGGTCATTACTTCTTTGAAGATGCTGACAAAGTTTGGGGGATCATTAAAGAAATGGTTGATAATTACACCCCTCTCCCAACACATGTTTACCGCAACCAAAAGCCACAGGGACAATAAAATATGGAGGCACGAGTAAATAAAAATCCCGATGGCACTATTAATTCATTTATCTAACATTAAGATCATATGCAATCAATTATCCAAGATGGATCTAATCGCAAAGGAATGGTGGAAGTCAGATAAATTGGACATTACAGAAGAGTTGGAGAAACAAATGGATGACCTAAAGACCCAAACCATGTGCCTTCAAGAGGCATAAACTCAAGGCAAGACCCGTGAAGATACAACGATCACTAGTAAAGTTGGAATACTACCAACCTCACAGTTGCCAGTACAACATGTATACCATATACACTCCAAGCTGGACCCGCTCTATCCCGTGCAACATATGCATTTGTCATAGCAATTGACCATTGTTTAGAGGAATCAAATGGTCATGTACTGAAATGAGTCACCGTCCTTCATTCCTCACTATTTACCTGAGCTAGTCATAAATGTGAATGAGATCTGATACATCCAATAGCCAAACAATTCTGTACAAGATCATCTCATTTTTCATTAGTCGTCCGGTGCTTCGTTGTCAAAACATGCTACCACTGATAAATTAGCTCAAGCGTCCAGTGTGCAATACTAGTCTGCCTCTTCACAATAACAACCACCTCGGTTCTAAGCTGCACATGCCGACCATGGAACTGACCTACAAGGAGAAAGGTACAGTCATCGTTCAATCAGATCGTTGTGATCTAATCTAACGGTCATGATCAACTTCGAACCAAAGCCCAAAGCAATGATTCAATCCTAAGAACCAGAGCACCTGAGCCTGCAACGAAGCACAAGGAGTCGACGCGTGACCCAAGTCTATGATATCTGAGGCAACCCAGATCACCCATGGATTTAATCATCAACTTGATGATTTAATTTAAGGATATAAGACTTTCTTATTAGAACAGGTTGTTCGAAGGGATCCCCTGTTCTTCCATCAAATATTCTGCTTTTTCCCGGATACTCAGGTTCAAATACCCATGGATTTGTTGTTTGCTTACTAGCCTCCTATAATATGCCCCTTGCACATGCTCTGGGTCAAATTGCAAATCAGCCCAAGAAAGATTCATAATCACAGTTAAGTTCCCGCCTGTGGAAAAATTGCATATCTAAGTGATTTCCTATAATTGCTATTTAGTCCAACTTTGGACTTATTTGTAATTAAATAATCAGTTTTTATTGCATGTATACCATGCCTTGTTCTTTCAATAACTTGTGAACCACTTATCGTAATTTAATGAAATTGGTGTCATTAGAAAACTAATTTTGTGCTATTTAATTTAGTGCAATTAAATTAACGATTTAATCTATAATTCACACATTAACTTTTGGAGTTTCATTTTTTAATATTTAACCTTGTTATAAATTAAAAAAATAAATTTTGATTAAGATTGAATTGCTCTCCTTTTGACAATGATTGTTCATTTATTGGTTACTTGTTCATTGTGCATCTATTATGTGATTATAGTGCATCATTGTTTATCATATAAAATAATTGCATTTTTTAAAAATGCATGCATTCTGTTCATTCGTAGCTTGCTTGACGTAGAGAGCCTATAAATTGCTTAAGTAAATAATTGACTCCTAAATTTAATTAGATAATTGCTCGTGTCCCTATGTTCGACCCTAGACTTGCCTAGGTATAAATTTAAGATGAGAACTCTTCGCGAAGATATTCTCTCAATTCTGAGTGATTGTTGATTGGCACGCACTACATTGAAATCATATTATTTTAGCTGGTTGATGATTCATCAAATGACATCGTTGCTAGGGAATGCGACACATTATTTGATTTTATTTAGATTTAATTATTTATTTTTTGTGATTTAAAGAGCTTTTTAAGTTAAGTTCTTATTGTGTATTATTTTATTGTTTTTCTTTATTATTTTTGTGTTTTTAGCTATTTAATTCACCTACTTTCTCATATGAACTTTTTTTACACTCATTATTTTATGGAAAGGACTGCGAAGCCGATGAAGTTCAGAGGACCACAGAGGAGAGAAGCTTGGAGCTTCAGTTGTAGAGACTGTAATATGATTGCACAAAAGGAGAAACTTTTAGTTTAATTAAATAGTATTTTGTGTTGTAATTACTTTGTATCATTTGTTATTATTTGTATTGTAATTAATTTATAATTAATTGCCATATTTACAGTGGTTCTCGATTGAGTTCTTGTGTGAGTAAAAAAGGCCTCTATTTATTCTTCAATTGTGTGGTTGTGTCGAGAGTGATTTTTTACTTAAGTGGTGATTTGGGTCAAGGCATTGCACTTCAAATAGATATATCTTAGGTCATTTTCGCTTGATCTTTATTGTAACTTAGGATACACAATTTTGTATCATAAGATTCACTACATTCTTAGAAGATTCACTGAGACACACTTAAGATACATTCTATCTAAACAAATTAATCGATCTTCTTCATCGCTATAGAACTCCTACTAGGTGTGGATTTTTCGACTTGCATCATTTAGAGTAAAATTTATAAATTCAATCTTGCATCTACATGGAGAGTGTTGGGAATCACTGAAAGTACTCCTAAATGACTACATGCAACATTTATTTTTCACTTGCATTCTGTTTTACTTTTTCTCCCTCAATTTTTTCCAACCTAATGGTCAAGGAAAAAGGGACTGTACATTACTCTATTATTTTGTGGACACCTAATTCAAGTGATAACTAACACCTAAATTTAAGAATGATATATGCAAGTTGATGCCAAATAATTTGAAATAAAATTAACCTTGTATTACGGGTAGTAAAACCCTCCTTGTATGCAGGTACTTACCCCCATATAGAGTAGGTGAGGATGGATCCCTAAGATTAGAGCCCAAAACCCTAGACTTCTGCCCTAAATTTCCAGTATGACTCTCGAGAATTTTGGAAGCTGCAAGTGGTTACCTATGACCTTAGAAGTACATTTTGGTTGTTTGTGCTTATAAGTTCCTTTTGAGGTGTGATATTGCTCCTAACAGCTCAAGAAGATCACTCCATTGATTGAGGAGTAATAAGACTTCAACTGGGTGTAGTAGAAGATAGTGTATGTGTTTGTATAAGATTTTTTGAATCGCCAATTACAATTGAAAAGATAAAATAGGTTGAACTCTTACGGCATTTACGTGTTGAGTTGGTAAATCTATTTAAAGGGGTTTGATTGTATTGTATTGTGTGAGTTGATTATGCACATTTACATGCAACGTAGTACTAGCTTCTTTTTGGAATCAAGCATGCTCGTATTTCGTATTCTCCTTGAAATCGAAGATGGATAGTTGGCCAAAAATTTGTTTGGACTTGCAAACCCTTCCTTGAACCTTCCAAATATCACATCTTCCAAGATCCAACCACCTTCCTCTGGACCTTCCTGGATCTGAAATAACCCTCGTTTCAATCCGGTATATCATGGTTCATTTTTAGGGAGCAACTACATCCCAGCTGATCCATTCCTTTCTTCTCTTCTCACTAAGGAAGAGCATTGCCTTGGTGAGATATACTTGATTTCTTTGTCTTCGTCAAGATCTCATTCAAATCTTCTTTTTGATGAAGGTTTAGAAGATTCTTTCATGATGCCTCCAATGAGAGAACAGAGAGGAGGAAGACCATGAGGATCTGATAAAAATGGTACTAGCTAGGCTAGCAGCCTCAAAGCAAAATGCAACATTATCGAGAGTGAAGATTGACTAGCTAAATCTGGGATTAGAAGTACTTATGGATGTGGCATATAACCATGGACAATATGAAATGATGAATTGGTTGAGTCTAGTTGAACCTAAAGTAGAGTACGAGTTGAAGACAGGGTTCCTTAGCTTTTTGCGCATTTTCACGGGAATGCACATAAGGAACTATATGCATTCCTATAAGATTTTTAGTTGCCCTGTACTATCCTTAAACATCCTAGGGTTAGCCAAGACTACATTAGGCTCAAAGCCCTTCCTTTTGCCTTGAAAGATAAGGTTTATTATTTAACGAAGAACCTGGGGGTAGTTGTACTACTTATGTGCAGTTCAAGCATCTCTTTTTGAAGAAGTTCTACCTTTGAGTAGAACAAACCCGATGCGTTCACGCATCACTAGTTTCTCCAAACTATCTAATGAAGCATTCTGTGGTATATGGGAGAGATTCAAAGATATCTTACAGAAGTGTCCTTATCGTGGTTTAGAGCCTACCATCTTGGTTTAGTCAGTTTATTACGGTCTCAACCTTGAGGTGCAGGGTTCAGTTAGTGTTGCCTGTGGAGGGAGCTACACTTCACTTAGCGTGGACATTGTCTTGATGGTGTTCAAGAGGATGACCGAGATGAGCCAAGCATAAACTACGAGCAGAGATCAAGCAACCCCTCACCACTCTTACTTAGAGGGGCAGCTAGGGCTACAACTGATCCATCCGACATGGGTATTATAGAAGATAAGTTAATTGTCATAGAGAGGATTGACAGGAGCATGGATGAGTTGGACAACAACTTATTCGAATTGTCGAAGCAGACGGCAGAGCTATCAGAGAAGGTATCTAAGATCAAGATACCTATCGTGACTGCATATACTGCTCATGTATACTATGTTCATAACACCCAGGAGCAGCTGATGTCAGGGACACCTTAGACGTGGGTAGAGGACCAGACTCTTACCCAGTCATGTTAGCAGCAGCCACCATCCACGGAGACAGTTACCGAGGAGCCTTCCCAAGTGTGGGAGGTAAATGGTGTATGGTATACACATGTCCCTGCCAAGAGGGGTAGTTCAGGGGATCGTTTCTCTTACCAACATCCTCTGACTTTTTACAACACATCATTTATCCATACACATCTTCCACCACAGCAGAGAGCCTTTCACTCTTGGGCACTGAGGCAACAGCAATCGTACATCCATTAGCGTATATACCAGAAAGGTTAGTAGTCCCACATGTATGCATCTTTCCCAGCGGTAGTACCAGGACATTAGGGCCAATCTTGACATTCTTCTCATCCTTCTTTACAACAGCAACCATCATTGTCAGGTCCCATGAATTTTTAGGCAGATATTCG
This sequence comes from Ottelia alismoides, assembly GCA_037367405.1. Taxonomy (NCBI): domain Eukaryota; kingdom Viridiplantae; phylum Streptophyta; class Magnoliopsida; order Alismatales; family Hydrocharitaceae; genus Ottelia; species Ottelia alismoides. Next base: position 37,022 of record JAZKJV010009007.1, read on the forward strand.
AGGAGTTACATTCCTACATGAACGAGATGTAGGATTTGTGGGTTGAACTCAACCTCTTATCCTATTTACATGATGAGCAGACTTCCCCTTCTACATCCATTCTCACCCAGGTTCAGGCTAACCCCAATAGTCTAAAGAAGACCAGCTACAACAATTGTATGAGCATGTATACCACTCAGATTCATACAAATCTGAGCCTGAGATCCTTCCTTTGATTGTATGAATCACATGTCACTCAGGAGCGGAAGGATTGTGGTCATGCCTGATCGGGCAAGGAATATGGAGAGGACATCTTACGCTCGCCCTGAGGAGACTTTGGAGGATGACGAGTCCAGGCATCGCCAGCAACACCTTCATCATGAGACAGTGACATCTACGAGAAGAAAGAGAATGAGTACGAGAGCATCACTGGATCATGAAGAAGATCCAGAGTCTACGGAGGACCTTGCGCCTTCGGTTGAGGAGAATGTACCTTCAGCAGATATTCCCCAACCTTTAGTACATAATTGTACTTCTGAATCCAAGTTATTTGCTAAAGATTTAGTTGAGAAGAACTCTGTTTCTAGAAATAAAAAACATGTTTCTATTTATGATTCAGATTCTTAGCACTCTTCTAATGTTCAACCACTTTCCCCTATGCTCTAACGGTAGGAAAACGTACTATCAAAAAGATTGAGAAAGATGATTTGAAATGGTACGGTTTTGTAAGGACAACATTACGATGAAAGTGCTATTTAATGAGTATGTGTCAAGTCAACCTGCTTTCCAAAAGTATTTAAAAATATGTTGTGCACTTAATAGGGTTAGCAAGAAGTCAAACAGTTATGTCAAGACATATGTTTTGTCAGTTGTCACTACATATTGTCTCAAGAACTAGCAGCTACCAAGGAAAAAGATAGATTTAGGCATGCATTATGTGGTAAGTCATATTGATGACATGGCCTTTGCATGAAGTCTCCTTGATAATAGTTCTTTAATCAACTCACTCCCCTTTGCTTTTTATGAGAAGCTGGAGTTCGGTCCACTTTGCAAATCTAGAGGTTTACTCCGTTTTGCTGATAAATCAATAAAGAAGGTAAAGGGAGAGGTCAAGGATATTATCGTATCGATTGAGGGACAAGGTTACAAAGTGGACTTCACTATCCTTGAAATGGATATCCCCAGTCATTGGAGTGAATCACATATCATCCTTGGGTTGTCTTTCCTTAGGACCGCCGAAGTATCCTTTGACTATCATACATGGATGGTGAAGTTCCATTCTCAAGGTGGAGAAGTATATCTTAGGATGAATCAGACAAAATGGCAATGACCTGACTCAAAGTCAAGCACAGATTTCTCTTCATCTTCCGAAGTAGACTGCACAGTTGTAAGCATTGTTAGGGTTTGGAAACAGAAACCAACAAGACTAAGAGAGACCCTCTCATCTAGAGAGGATAGTGTATGATGAATCTGTGATTCATCACTCTAAAAGTTGAAAATAGATCTTTGTTCTCGAGTAATTAGTTGAATATCTCCACTTAAATTGCATAATTAGCATTCATGCATGTGTAAATAACATGTGCATTTTAGCATCCGTATTTGCATTAAATAAGAAGCCAAATTCACTTATGCATATTCATATGCATACTAGCCAAATTCACCTATTTGTATATATTTTATACTAATTCCAAATCCAATAAAATCAACTTTATTTTGTATATATTACTAACACTAATAAAGGAAAAATATCAGGAAAATACTAACTTGTAAAATTGTCAAATAAAACCTGAGCCCTAGTTTGAAACTAAAAACTTTAAAATATGCATATCTCTCTAATACAAAGACCGATTTAGGTCTACTCACTTTTAAAGTAATATACATTTAAAGACCTTCAAAATAAGACCAACTTCATAAAAATCGGAGTTCGTATGTGAAACTTGGATTTTGGGCCTCTATTGTATATTGTACATATTGACCCAAATACCATGTATTTATTTTCTTAATTATTAAAAATCCAAAAAAAGGAAATTAGTCACCATGTGTCCGCGGCCCCGTGCACCACATGGCGCCTTTCCACGTACTCCCTCTTCCTCTCTCTCCTCTTTTTGCAATCCATGCACGACCCCCTTTTCTCTTCCTCACTCTCTCTCCTCCCTTATTTCTTCCATGCACGCACATAACCAACACCCCCCCCCCCCCTCTCCCCTCACGTTCCTTGTAACCACACCCCGCATACCTCTCACTCATATTCTCCCTCTATCTCCACTTCTCTCTCTAACATCCCTCGCGCGCTCTTCCCCCACCATGCATGTCTCCCATGCAATCCACACCTCCCCTCTCGCATATGCTTTCACCCACTCCCCATGTATCTCTCTCTTCCAACTGACCATAAAATCCATCGTCCCCTTGCCGAGTAAAATCATCCGCCATCTTTGGTGAGGAGAGGAGAGAGCCCCCCCCCCCCCCTGCTCAGGTGACAGTTGCACGTACGAGGGTCGAGCAATGACCTCCACGTCCTCTGGCAAGATCTAGCGAGGCTTCAACCGTCGCCGCCGCAAGCTTCACACGAGGCCTACTCGAGCTCCACTTCACATTGAGCGACGACTAGAGAAGCTTCGCCTCTCCTGGTAGACGAGGGTCGAGCAATGACCTCCACGTCCTCTGGCAAGATCCAGCGAGGCTTCAACCGTCGCCGCCGCAAGCTTCACACGAGGCCTACTCGAGCTCCACTTCACATTGAGCGACGACTAGAGAAGCTTCGCCTCTCCTCTACCAGGCACCGTGATCCCACCCAGGTAGACTTCTTCTCCCTTTCTTATTCCTCCGGCATCCTCTTTTTCTTCCCTTCCTCTTCTTTTCTCTTTCCCATGTTCCTATGTTTTTCTTCCGCACAACTTCATCACCATCCATCGCTGCACCTCCTTCATCAACGTTCCGTCCACTCCATGCTTTTCCAGTCACCGTTCCACTTCGCCTCGTGCTTTACGGAACCACCTTCGTGCGTCGTCGCCCGGTACGCTCCACCTTCACCTACAACTGTCTCCATCTACATCACTGAACCTCCATTCGACAGATCGTCCTTCTTCTCTGTCGCAACCTCACCATCAAGACCCACCTGGGCTCTATGGGTGCGTTTGGTTGGTGGGTTATCCGGGGGTGGATAACCCGTTTTTATGTTAGTGTGTTTGGTTGGTGGGTTAAGGGTTGGGAGGGTTTGTGTGATGTGATTGTATTGAAATTTGAAAAAGTGGGTAATATTATGATATGATTGTATAGGAATTTGAAAAAGTGGGTAGTTGTTGTGATGTGATTGTATTGAAGTTTGAAATAATGAGTAGAAGCTGAGTATTTTATGATTTTTAGATGATATGATGGTATAATATATATTTTTTGATGAAAAGATAGTGGACCCGACAAGTGGGTTGGGAATATGGGTTTTGGGAGGTAATCCACCCAAAGTGGGGGGTAACCCCCCAAACGAACCCACCCTATAAGAGCGGAGTTCGCAAGGTCCTCTACTGTCTTCTTCACCTCGACGTAGGACCCCCATCTCGCTCCTCATCTTTTTTTTCTAACCCTGCAGGATCGAAGCTATCTATGACAAGAGGAGTAGCAGAAGCACCGCCAGCAAAGCTCCTGAACATGCGTCGCCTGGGACCACGGAAGCAGAGGAACCTGCCTTCACCATCATCACACACCCCTCTATGGCTCGACCGTGTGTCGGTTGGGACCACGACTCCTCGAGCACCTCATCGCCGGACCTCCTCTGTGCCTTCGCCCTCGACGAGAAGCTCATCAAATCGCCACCGTCACCTCGTCACGAGCCTCCCCACTCCTTGCGCAGCCACGTGCAGTCGGCCCCCTTCTCATCGTGTAGGTCGCACCACCGACCTACTTCCTCGTGTGTGACACCACCGGCTCTAGTTCCTTCCTCCGCCCTCTGCTCGAAAGATCAACCGCCCGCACGTGGCCCTAGAAGCCGTGCCCGCACCATCTCCTCTACCCGCATCCAGTAAACGCGCCTCTGCCTTTATCCTCCCCCCACGTGAGGAGCACGTGGGGCGGGGGTTATTTGTAGAGAACCCCCTGCCCTTCTGCAATTCACTTCCGAAATCCACATATCAAGCAGGCACGTGCCATGCACGTGCCCTGGAGAAACTACATAAAAGCCCCTCATGATCTAGGTTATTGCATACAAGTCTAGTCAATATTTTTCATTTATTTCTTATTTAATCTATATTGCATTTAGTCCTTTGTGTATGCACCTTAACTTTAACCTAAATTCGGCATCTTTTTATCATTTAAAAATTGCATTCTGTAGAACAATTTTTGCTCTATCATTGTGGATATTGATATATTTTTATGAAATGCGGATCATTTAATATAATTATTTTGGTGAAAAATGACGTGTTTTACCCACTATGTATTCTGGAATTAATATTAAATTAATTGCTATTATGAAAATTACAATAAATAGAAAATAGGCAGATTATAGGTTGTTTTATACTATGCCAAAAAATCATTTCATTTGCACATATATCGAGGTCAAAATAAATGAAATGGTGATTCTTGTAAATGATTTTTAATTAATTCCACACTTAGTATTTTTAGGAATTAAAAATTGTTCTGGATACCTCTCACATAGTCCTATATAGGATAATTTAATTCTGGAAAATATTGACGTTTGATATTTATTAAAATTAATTAACTCAAATTCACCTAGTTTGTATTATTTAATTCATGTTTAATTAATTTTTCATTCAAAAATTACAAAAAAACTACAGTAACTTAATTTCATCATATTTCACATTATGGTTGAGTTTCATATTTTTTGGGCACTTTTTTTATGAAAATTGTATTTTAGTCCCTGAACTTGGCCAAAATTGCATTTCACTCATTTATTACATTTAAAAATACAAAAAAATGCCTCTTTGAAAACCTAACTTCTAGATCGACTTTAAACCAACCTATGGAGATAGTATCCTCCTTGAGTTTGACCTTGGGATTGTCCAAGTAAAACAAATTGACTGCTTGCTTTAATTGGAAAAAATATTAAATTTGTGGTTTTTAATTCATCTGAATTTTCCCGACTGTAATGAAAAAATTTGAACATTATTTCACACGATTAACTAAAGCATTTCTAGGCTTAATCACATGGCACCATTGTTGGGGAGGCACGACATAGGTTAATTTTTAGAAAATCTTGATTTTAGGTTTTCTAACTTTCGGGTAGTTTGACCCTCGGTTCTTCTTATGCATATTTCTCTATTTATTTTCCAGCATTTTTCTATTGTATCTTGTTTTCATTATTGAGTCTATCTCTCTGAACACCATCTTGTTTTTGTGCGAGGGACCCGATGTGGCGGAGCAGCCGCTTAACCGAGCAACTAAGGAGCTTCGGAAGTCGGCATTTTCTGGGAAAATAGCCGACTAAAGGAATCACATAAATTTAAGATCGAGTCGAGTCATGAGAGAGTGTAGAGTCCTTAGGATTTTATTTTCTATATTTTATTTTATTGCAAAATTTCTAACAGATTCGGTTCGGAATCTCGCGTGTGTACTCAAACTTGGACATTATTCTATGGTTTTTTGGGCCTATTTCACTCTCCGGTGAGGGTGGGTCCCAACTTGAGTGGCGAAATTAGGATAGACACCTGATAGTTTAATTGCAAATTTGTATGTGCCAATCATAGTTTAGGCCACACATATTGGAAGATTCACATCTTCTGAGATCTTTAACGAGACACACATAGAAATGCTCTACTTAGCCAAATCAAACTCAGTTCTTCCCCGCTAATAGTATATTGCTTAAGGTATGTTTTTCTCGATCTGCATGCATTTAGTGTAAATTTTGAAATTCGGTTTTGCATAACGTATGGGGAGTGTTGGGAGTCACTGTAAGTAGACCTTCTTCTGAGCATGCATCATCGTTTCTCATTTGCATTCTGATTTCTGATTCCTCTCTTGTTTTACAACTTAGGATTAATTGGGACTGGACGGTAGACATGTTTTTGTGTTCAGATTAAATTTCAAGTGACAACCTAATTTTAAAATCAGGACTGAATTGAGCAAGTCGATTAAACAAAATTGGAATAAAAAGAACCTTATTTTATGGGTGCATAAATCCCTCATTATTTGATTTACTTGCAAGTGAGAGAGAGATGACATTAGGATAGAGCTAAAGCCAGGATTTTCATATAGACTACTGGTTCAAAAAAACAATTAACTATTTTTCACTGAGGATCTATGGGTAGCCGGTAAACGGTTCGAATTTCCTTAGCAGAGTGGAAGGCTTAGAGGACATTGGTAATGCTCCGTCCTCAAGTAACGGGTAGCCGTATTTATACGGCCCGCACTTACTCCTATACTGGCTGAAAGTGAGTGCAACTATTCATAAGAATCTGGACAGTCTGTAGGGAAGTATAGGCACCTAACAACTCGTTAATATTTCAAGACTTGCATTTATCGCCAACTAAAACTGACAAGATAATTCAGTCGAACTTCTACAGCCATCACGTGTTGAGTTGGTGAATTTGAGGGTTTTGCATTGTGTTTGTATTGTGTGAGTTACTCCGCACATTTATGTGCACCATAGAACTAGCGCCTCATTGACTACCTTGCTCTCATCGGTTTTTTCCATCGAAGATGACTGACTGGGGGATATTTATTCGGATTTCACGAATCTCTCATTGAACCCTTCAAGAAGTATGTCATCAAATGTCCAAGCGCAACTTGGGCCAACTGATGAATCTCATATTCCTCACTCTAAAAAGGACTAATTAAGCTCTAATCCCTAAAATTCATTGGCATTTCTTCATTTATTCTGCATAATTAGCATTCATGCACGTATTGATAAGAATTGCATTTTATCACTTATTATTACATAAAATAAGGAGCCAAAAATCCCAGTCCAATTGACCTGTAAAATAGCCTAACTTCCCTGATTTTTAACTAATTCATGTTAATTCCAACTGACCTGAAACCACCTCGATTATGTACATATTACTAACAAGAATAAGCGAAAAATAAAAAAACACTAACATAATCAATGGACCAAAAAACCAAACCCAAATTGTAGGATTCTCGGACTAAAACCTCGATATCTTCCTCATCAAGTGTCTGATTTGTTCCTACTCTCTTTTGAACTAATACATTCAAATACCTTCAAAATAAGACCAAGTTCAAGTGAATTGGAGCTCATATGTGAAAGTTGGATTTTGGGCCTCTTTTGTACATTTTGTATTTTAACGGTTTTTGACCTATTATTTTATGTACATAATTGACTTATTTTATTTTATTTATTTTTCACTTCTTTTCTTTTGACGAAAGTTTTATTAAAATACGTAAAAATACAAATCCAAAATGAGCTTGAAATCAAAGAAATAAACTGAGTCTGAGTCTTCACTAATAATCTGTACAAAAGTTGTCGTTTTCGTATTTTGTTTTATTTTTTCTTTTTCCTTATTAATAAAAATCCAAAAAATGAATTAATGTGTAGATATTTATCTTTGATTTTATCATATTTTTCTGAATTTTTATCTTATTTAAAAATAACAAAAAAAATTAGAAAATCCAAAAATCAAGGTATTCTAGGTACATGGAGTACCCCAAAAATATAACTTTCTGCAAATGATGAAATTTTGATCCCTTCATGAAAGTTGTTGATCTCATCAAGACGAACAACTTTCGTGACGAAAATGTTTTGATCCAAGGTCGTTTGCTATTTCTTTTTTATTTTTTTTCTTCTTTTATTCTTGATTTTTCTAGTGGTAACACGTGGCAGCTCCTGGAGCCGCCACATGTCACTCAAATTCATCCTTTATTTTCATTTATTTTTATTAAAAAAATTAAAAAATAATTAATTAAAAAAGTAAATAAAAATATTAAAAAATGGGCCATGTGGGCGCATAAGGGGCATCCGATCTCGACCGATCAGACGACCCATGTGCATACTTTCCTCTTTTGGGCGGCTCCGTCGCCCTCCGATCTCCTTCCATCTACATGGGCCACCACCTCGCCAATATCATCGCGACCACCTCAATCTCTAAGATCGCCTTCCTAATCGACCAGCCATCATGCCTGCCCACGTATCTTGCCACCGCCAATCCCTCATCAGATCTCAGATCTCGTCCAATCCCTCTCCGATCCCCTTCCATCGCTGATGCCATCCCTAGCCTATTTAACCATCGGATCTCCTCCATGATCCGTATCCGCTGTTAACTACTTATGCAAGAGAACCACTCCCGGGGTGACAGCCCGGATCCCTGCACTCCTTGGCGTGATCCATGGCCGCCAGGCCTTGAGCAGTGCGCTCCTCCATCGAGCATCTGCTCCTGCTCTGTCCAACCCCTTTGGTCGTCGAGCATCGTAACTCTCCAGGTATCACTCTCTCCATCTTCTTCATTTCCTCCCCCGATCCTTCTCCACGACTAATCCCAGTTCTATCCTTGGGTCCACCCTCCACATCAGCATCCGTCGATTGCACCATCGAGAGGGGCGTGCGGTGGTAACAACGCCGCCCTTCGCCATCATCGTCCCGTAGCATCAAGCTTCATCGACCACCAACCAGTCTCTTCTTGCCGCTCCTCCGGCCATCCGGCGTCCATGCCATCGCACGTCTTCATCGACAGCTGGAGTCCTTCGTACCTCCGATAGCCCATCGCATCACGCCTTTATTCCCCGATGCCTTCAAAACTCTACACCTCGAGCTTCACCGGACTGTAGCCACCACCACCAAGTTCCCGACGTCATCTACTCCTCCTGATCGGATTCGAGACCCGAGGCCCCCACCTAAATGCTACACACGTGCGATTGGGGGAACTTTCATCGACGCCCCGGGTGGTCTCCTAAATTACAGAAGCAACCCCAACCCAGAGGTCACATGCATAGCACGTGACCTAACTGTATCTTTTGAAAAGGAGGCCCTTAAGATCCGCCTTATCTCCAGAAGGACCCACAACCCTGAAGGCACGTGCCTTGCATGTGCATGTTTGGAAGATTTGTAGAGACGCCCCTAGCACTTCGCCTATTCATATATCCGTCCCCCACTAGAGGTTACATGCTACGCATGTGATCTTTGGAAATTTTGCAGATTTCCCCCAGCAGTCCTTCTCTGTATTTTTCTATTTTTTTAATTATTGCAATTTGCACTGAGACCCATGTGTTCCCCCTTTATTTTTAACCACTTTATTGCACCATTTTTATCATTTCAAAAATAGCATTGTGTTGTTCAATTAATTCTTGACATTATGGCATGCTTGCGAGATTTTTCTATATTGTGGTTAATTATTAATTAATATTCTCGTAGAAAATTGCATATTTTTCCCATCTTGTACCTCAAAATTCATAAGTAATTAACCATAGCTCTGAAGCTTGCCAAAAATTCAGGGATCATAGAAAGTTATTTTTAACATTGTGCCCAAAAAGAATTGCATTTGCATGCATGGTTTGCGCTATAAAAATCATTTTGCATATTTCATTCTTTAATTTTTAATAGGTATTGAAACACATATTTTTGAGGTTTAGGATTTTTCTGATATCAACCACCTAATGATAGATCTTCAATAATGTTATCCCTTGAAAGTAAATAGGTTTAATATTTATTATAATTAATTATTGAAATTCACTTTGTTTGCATCTATAAATTCATAAAATATTTATCTTGCATCCAAAAATTCCAAAAAAAAAATTATACTACATTCATTTCTTCATAAGATACATCTCGACCAAATTTCATAATTTTTGGATATTGTTTGATTGAAAATGCTTTTTAGTCCCTAAAATTGGCCTCATTTACATTTGCATCCAAAAATTGTATTAAAAAATAACAAAAAAATATCGTCTTAAAAATCGTGCACGAACTTTGATAGACAAATTTCTAGGTTGTTCCTTTGCCTCCTTGAGTTTGACCTTGGGACTTGGCCAAATAAAATAAACATAAACCACGCCGATTAAAATTGAATAAATTATTGTGGTTATTTCTTGACTAATTCCGAATTCCTGCCTACAACGAAACGACAAATTTAGATAATAATCCACGCAAATTAAGTAGGCCATTTTATGACTCGTCAAATGGCACCATCGCCGGGGAGGCAAACGACTTAGATTTTTGTATATTTTTTTTCATTTTTCCACATTCGGGTATTCTGACCTCCAAATCTTCACCATATATTTTCCATATTTTTTCCATTTCCTTCATTTATTTTATTTACAACATTTATTCCCTTGTTTTATTTTTGATTTATTTTTGTGTCACTCGCTTACATTCTATCTCTTATATTTTGTGTGAGGCAACCGACGTACGTGGAGCGGTTTCTCACAAAACCGAAGCATCTTCACTGACGCCCGAAAAACCGCAATTAAATTAAGATCGAGTCGAGTCGTGAGAGCGTAGAGTCTAGGATTTATTTTTCTGCAATTTTAATTTTTGTAATTAATTTCTCATTTATAGGGTATCCGTTTGGACTCTCGTGTGTATCAAGACCTTGAACTTTTTTTGCGGTATGTCATGGCATGTTTCACTCTCCGGTGAGGGTGGGGCCCGACTTGAGTGGCTCGTATGTTAGACCTGCACATACGGCTTATAAAGCTTCTAAGATTTTTTATTGTGCTCGTAGAACCTAGGACCACACTTTACATTAATTGAGATGCACAATAGATCGTTCAACTTAGTCAAATTCAAATCAATTCTTTACGGCTAATAGAACTTTCTACTAGGTGTGGTTTTTATCGGCTTGCATTCATCTAGAATAATTTTCAATTCTTGTATTGCATCCCACATGGATATTTCTAGGAATCACTGTAAGTCTTCTTGAGCATACATCATCATTTTTCGCATGCATCAGCTTTTCCCGAATTCCTTCCTCATGTTTTGTCACTTAAAAATCAAAGGAAATTGGGATTGGACGGTAGACACGCATTTGTGCTCATCTAATTTTCCAGTGATCACCTAATTAAAATTGGGATTTCTAAACAAAGCTAACTAATTTAACTCATAAAATCAAGAGTTTTTGTGGGAGAGTAACCCCGACCTTGTATTCATTTATCTTGCAGAAAGGAGAGAGACGAACACTAGGATAGAACTAAGCCAGAATTTTCTTATTAACTACTGATTCTAAAAAACTATTAGCTATTTCTCAGTAAGGAACACAGGTAGCTGGTAAATGGTCTGGATTTCCTTAGCTGAGTGGGCGGTTTAAAGTACATTATGTAAGGCTCCATACTTAACTAACACGGGTAGCCGTTTTACGGTCAGTACTTACACCCATACTGGCTGAAAGTGGACGCAACTAGTGGCAAGAATTTGGGCCAGTTTTTAAGAAAAAATTCCGGCACCTAATAGCTCGCTTAAACGTTTGCAAGATTTGAATTATCACAAATTAAAATTGACAAGATAATTTACCGGACTCTTGCGGCGTTCACTATATGAGTTGGTGAAACAAGGATCTGTATTGTGTTTGTTTTGTGTGTAGATTCAGGATAATCATCGAATACCGCATACTTATGCCTACATCATGAATCGTGACCATTTTCCAAATAATTTGAAATCGAGAATGGAAGATTGCGGTGAATTCTGTTCAAACTCCACGAACCCTCCACTGACTACCACAAACTTACCAATCTCAAAGGTTCGGAGACACTCTTACTCTGGACCACCTTGGGTTCGGGGACACCTTTCTCATGAATCCTCTTCCTATGATTCCTTCATCTTCCTGGAGGTAGGTCAAACCCATACTCTGTCTTTATATCCTAATCACATCAAGGAAGACTCTCACCTTGATGATTCTTATTCTGATTCTTTCCATTCTATTGGCTCTGATTTCTCACATTCTGAAGGTGAAGAAGAAGAAAAGAATTTGAAGGAGATGCCTCCCAAGAAAAGAGATCATGAAGATGAACCCAATGAAGATCCGATGTAGATGATTTTGCAAGATTGGCTACATCTGAGCAGCAACAACTTTTATTGAGAGAAAAAATAGAGTAGTTAAATGCTAGGGGAGAACCTCCAATGGAAGCAGCGTAAACCATGGTCAGTACAGAGTGAAATTATTTGCAGCCACTGGAGCCAGAAATAAATTATGAACTGAAACCTCACTTCTTGACCAATTGCCACAATTTCATGGTAATGCTATAGAAGAACCCCATGAAACAGGACTTGGAGTTAGTATGCGTGAATCTAAGACATCCCCAGGTCAACCAAGATTACATTCATCTCACTGCACTTCCTTTTACCTTGAAAGGAAAGGCAGACTACTGAGTGAATAATTTAGGTGTGACAGTGACCACGTATGATCGGTTCAACAACCTGTTCTTAAAAAAGTTCTACCCTTTGAGTCGTACCAGTCAGATGAGGACATGCATCACTAGTTTCTCTCAAATGCCTAATGAACTACTCTGTGATGCATGGGATAGATTTAAAGATTTACTACAAAAGTGTATGTGCCATGATCTGGATGACAACATCTTGGTCCAATCACTCTATTTTTGCCTCATCTACGAGACACATGGATTAGTGAGTGCTGCACGCAGATGCAACTATACATCATGAGGTGCTAAAACCCTCTGGAAAATACTGGAGCAAATGACTGAGACAAGCTGCTCGCAGATTGCCAGCAGGGCATATACTGATTCTCTTAACACAATTCAATCTAAAGGAGGAAAGCAGATTGTTGCAGAATAGATGAATATTTGATTCCAAACAAGAGCATAATCGCTGATAAGTTAATAGTTGTGGACCAGATTCAAAAGAGGATGAACGACATCGACAATAGGATCTCCCAGTTTCCAAAGCAAATGGTGGAGTTGACTGAGAAGGTATCCAAGATCGGAGTACCAGCTGCAGCTACATCTGTTGTTCCCATTTATCGCATGCATCACATCCAGGAGCAGCCAGGATCAGGACAACAACAACAATGGGCTCAAGACCAATCCTATGCCCAACCTTTCCAGCAGTTACCCTCACCAGCTAAGATCGTCGAAGAGACATCACCTCCGGTATTCGAGGTGAACAGCATCTGGTACACTCAAGACCCTTCCCGACAAGGTAATACGGGAGACCGTCAGCCTTACCAACGTCCCACCACTTTCTATAATGCCACATTTCCACCCGCCCCACAGCACACTCAGAATACTGCCCCATCCCAACATCAAAAACAACAGCATCAACCATACAACCGTCAGAACCAACATCCCAGCATTACTGACAGCAATACCACGCACCACAACACCATCCTTCAAAGCAACCATATCAACCATCCAACTCTCAAACAGAACTGTAGATATCCAGCAACAGATGCTTGAGGAGATTCGCTATTTTCGAAATGAACTGCATCATCTATGGATTGATGTTAATCGCTTGTCCTGTTGGAGAGATGAACAGACAGCCCCTGTTACAACCATTCCCGCCCAAGTTCAAGCTAACCTTAATAGCTTGAATAAATATCAATCTTCCCAAGAAAATCTTCCCAACAAAATGGCCATGTATACTACTCAAACTTTCCCATATATGAACATGAGGTTCTTTCGTTTGATAATATCAATGCTATATTACTTAGGAGCGGAAGGACCGTGGACGTGCCAAACCGGGCAAGGGAAATGGATCAAGAAGACTCGGGAGATCAACTAGAGGATACTATTAAAAGTGAAGAAGAAGGAAATCGGAATTCAGTACTAGTGAAGATTTTAGCTCATGAGAAAGGAAAAGCATCCATGGAGTCTACAGAGGGCCTTGCACCTCCAGTTGCTGCGAATATACCTTTGTCATCTTTTCAGCAATATGATTTTGATTATTATCAGTAGAAAAATAAAGATGATTGTAATAAGAACTCCATTTCTAATAAAGATGCTCTTATTTATGATTCGGGTTCTTTATCTCTTGTCTGTACTGCTTCCATTCCTTTCCCCCCATGCTCTTATGGGAGGAAAATGCAAACCAAAGAAAAATCATTCAAGATGACCAGAAATGACACTATTTTGCCAGGAAAACATTATAGTCAGAGTATCATTTAATCAAATATGTGGCTAACAATCTGGTATTTCAAAAATACTTGAAAATGAAATACACTCCCACTCAGGCTTGCAGGAAGAAACCAAGTTAATTTGTGGCGACCCATATTATGATAGTAGCAACTACTAAAAGTGTGAAAAATCAGCATCTACCAAGAAAAAAGAAAGATCTGGGTGCTCACTATGTGGAGAATCGCATCGGTGGCATTTCATTTGCACGCACACTACTAGTAACGATTCTTCAATCATTTTTCTACCCTTAGCCTTATACTACAAGTTTGAATTAGGACCTCTCAGAAAATCGTCATCTTTGCTCCAATTTGTTGATCGATCAGTAAAAAGATCTAAGGGAGAAGTGAAGAACAATGTTATCATGGTTTAGGGAACAGAATACAAAGTGGACTTCACTGTCCTTTATATGGAAACCCCCAATCACTAGAAAGAATCTCATATTATTCTTGGACGACCATTTTTTAGAACTGCAGGGGCAGTATTCGACTATGGCACAGAAATGATGAAGTTCAGATCCCAGATCGGAGAAGTAGACTTGTATATGAAGCAAACAAAATGGCAAAGACCCGACTCCGAATCTAGCACAGAGTATATTAGACATACGAGCCCACAACGAGCCATTATGCAATAAATGTTATTGCGAATATCACTCCCTGATCTGAAATGAAGAATAAATAATTTACATAATAGGTTCCTTAGTATAATTAGGGTTATGTACCATGGCCATCTTAATGATCATACAACTGTTGATTCAATTATTGAATCATAGAGGCTAGTGCTTGGATGAATATCTAAAGAGTTAGATTGAGGACTCATCGAGCACCATCAAATGATTATTAAGAGATGATCTCCATCCTGAGTAGGAGATGGCAATCCTTTCTCACATAGGCTGATATCTGACTAACCTCTTAATGCAGGTCCTCTGCATGGGAGTAGAGATTCGGAGGTGTCAGATTAGTTAGGTCAAAGAGTTGACGTAACGAGATCGAGATAACCAAAGTCCTATGTCGTATGCTATCATAATATAGGCATGTATCCTCTGACCAGAGACAGATGTGTAACTATATGTCTGAGTATGTAGATTTGGCAGACCAATAGGTTGATGACCTAATAAAGGTCTATACACCGGTGCGCTGGTGTGCATATAAGGGCATATGAGTAATACGATCTCTCAAAGGGATCATACAGGTTCATTATTGAACCGGAAGACATGAGTTCACTCATGAGATATTGGGAATAATCAAATTCCGTGCACGGTCATCTCGCTTTGGAAAGCTTGTCTGAATTTGTAGGTTTGATATATACTTTTAGAAAGTATATGATCAACACCTGGGTATGATATATGCTTTTGGAAAGTATATGATCGATACCAACTCCCAATAGTCAAATGAGAAACCTAATGATAAATCCCTGAAGTAGACAACGTAAAATTGATCTTATACTTTGGGATTATTCTGGGTCTTCCAGTTTGCAGGATGTACAGGTATTGGGAATACATGAGGGTGATGTGATCATAAACGATTGTATAACCATGACGCTTCCATTCCTAGGGAGTGATGAAACGGGTCTGGATTTTAGTGACTCCTCTCAGTAAGAAGTAATCTGATCTTGGTCCAAATATTGGACATTGATCTGAATGTGATTCAGATACAATGAGAAGATTAGATTTGCAGTGTTGATTTAATCAAGCATCTATGGGAGGCCCGAGATCTGGTTTTGAGATGTGATCTCAATATCCAAGTCACTATATGTGGAACAATACAATCGCCCTGTCCTTATCTCCAAGTATTCGTGGACAAAGCGCATTATCCTTGAAAGAGTTCAGGATAATTTCATTGTTGATATATGTATCCGAACATTGAGAAAATGGATAATTAAATGTGATTTAATTATCATGAATAATATAAATTTGATTCATATTATATGGAGAGTTACCTTAGATAATTAAATGTGATTTGGTTATTAAAGATGTAAATAATGTGAATGTGATTCATATTATTTGGGCACATGAGAATAGAGATCCAAGATGATTAAATATGATTTAATTATCATAAATATTGAATAATGTGGATAACACTATCCATATTAATCACATATATTATAAATGTGATTTATAATATATAAGAGAGAGCTATTTGTAATTTACATTTGATTATTAAATGTTGATGTGAATTGGATTCACATTGGACATTGAATTGAAAATGTAATTTACATTTTATTTTGGGTTATAAATATGATTCACAAATTTTTTTCAATGGCAAGATTGCAATGTCTAAAAAATAATTGGGAATTATTTTTGTAGAATAATTTGCAACAAAAGTTATTGCATAATCTTGGAGATTGCATTATAGAGATGAGAGCCACCTTCCATATACATGGAGTGGACGGCCAACATTCCTATTAGGAATGTGTGGCTGTCCCCTCTTTCCAACATGGAAGGAGGCACTCTCTCTCCTATGATCTCCATGAGATCTTGATTTAATTTGGTGATTGAATTATATTGATTTATCAATATATAATTAATCTAAATTTAATTAATTGTTGTTGGTTTTTACCAACACAAATATTGGCCATTAAAAGAAACACAAATCAATGAGAGCCATTGGACTTGTGTTGTCCATGGATTGAGATCCATGGATCCCAAAATATTATAAAAGAAGAGGCACCCCTTTGCTCTTCTTTACACAATGAGAACATGTCTCTCTCTCTCTCTCTCTCTCGCTCTTTCTCTCTCTACACGCCATCTCTTCTTCTCTCATGTGGTCGTCCACCATGGATGCCCTAGAGAGGTTCTCCATCGCCGCAGCGTCGTCGTTATGCTACCCGATCGTTTGCTCATGGATCTCTATCTCCTTCTGTGTGCCTCGCTCGTGAAGAAGACGTCGGATCTCGTGTGTCGAGATCAGGAGATTCGCTGCTTGGATCATCAACAAGGATTGCGAGGAGCACGCGTTTAATCGGTACGCTCGCAAGCGTCTCCTCCGTCAGATCGGACTTGAGATAGGAGGTCTCTTCGTTTAGAGACTTGATCGCAACCACGCTTCAAGAGGTAATCCTATTGTTTGTTTGTGGTTTACATGAAACGATCCGAGAAGTGTTCGTGGATCATGTGGTTTCGTCGCATGAAATTGTCTTTCAAAATTCCGCCGCATAGAACAACTAGTGCGACTAGTCGTTCCACATCGTATTCGATACGACCCTCACACTTCCATGATGCGCTTGAGGATTATCCCATATCCTTCAAGTGGTATCAGAGCCTTAGGTCGAAGGTTTTGGATACGATCCGTAAACCTAGGACGACTTGGGTTGGGTAAGGTTGCGAAAGTTTTTGTCGCATTTTATTTTCTCACATCTGTTTAGTGAATAAATTCGGCCCTGTTTAAAATGTTTAAACGCGAATTAATCACTTGTATTTTGTTCCCCATTAAATAAGGAAACCATAGGATCTGAATTTACGTAATTTGGATTCCGTTTGCTCGAGATATGGTTGTTTTAGTGAACATGTATTCATTGTTACGGGAACTGCGAATCTTAACATGATTAATGAGTTAATTACTGGTTTGATTCGCTTAGAAATGCGTGAAATATCGCTTAGGTTCTGTCATAAATCAAATTAGCAATATTTGGAAACTGATTTTGCGTAATTTGGATTTGATATGATTGATACATGTTAATTTTAGTAAGTAGGAGTCACTGTTGAAATTACATTCCTAATCAAGAACCATGTGATTGTCAATTTGTAAAATTAACTGTTAATTTCTTGAAATAATTATGGAAAATATTTGAGAAATATTTAATGATGATTATTTCTTTAATTGACATGGCCTCAGCCAATGAATTGATTAGATTTGATCTAGATCATAATTGGAAACACAATCAACAAACAACTTGCTTGAATAGAATTGGGAATTTATTTAGCAAATTTCCTTATAATCAAAATTGTTTTGATTATTACTATATGGTATAATTTCGGTTGAAGAACCGATGATCATCTCAAGTACACATTGATCTATTTGGCATTATCCTTTCCTGAGGTGGATATGGTGTCTAGTCGGGGAGCGTTGGGGTAGCGGGTCGCACCAGTTGCGGCCTGTCCAACTCTGCCAGTATTGGCCATGACAGCGGTTAGGGACTCGATAATGCCGGAGAAATCAAGGTGTATTTTTTTAATTATTAAAATTCAAATTAATACGTACTTTGAGATAATACCATATATATATTCAAGTAAAACCAATCAAGTTTGTTGATTGAATTGGATTGATTTAATGAGATTGAATTAATTATATCCAATTATAGCACTCTATTATGAATAGATGTGTATTTCCCTTGGAAGAATTAATTATATGAATATGATTCATGATAATTATTTAAAATTTGAATATGAGGTGGAGGATCACATAAGTGACATCCATGGTCTCCCATCAAGGCGAAGGGTTTTCGTCACCAGGGATTGCATATAGGAGACACCTGTCCGAAGTAACAGCTCTTGTATGCAAGCGCATCTGGATCGGGCTCTTTGCTTCTCGAAAGAGTAAGGTCGTATAAGTAGTAACCCCAATATCGGATCCTCATATTATTGGGGCGATATTGGATTGCACGTAGCGAGTACTATTCCTGTTGACGGTTGGTTCAATTAACGACGGGTCAACATCACCTTAGGGGTGGTGGGTCCGGGTGTTAAAGATCGAATTGGGAATGCCAGTTGGACTTTCAAGGCGGAATATGTTCCCGCTTCTTTTTATCGGAGTTGCAGATTCTCATATTATTGGGATGTAACAAAGATAAGGAAGGAGATCCCAGATCTTGCTTGAGATATAATGGTAAGTATATCTCTTACATTGAAAGTGATTAAGGGAATGAACTTTCAGTGTTGACAAGGCAAGACAACTTTGATATAGAAATTCCTAAATCAAAGTAAAATGTGTGTGTATATATATATTTATATATATTTATGCAAATTTCTTATTTCAGATAAATCTTCATTAAACCCACTCAATACTATACTCAATAATAACCAGTAAAATATCATGGATTGGATCCATAATCAAGATATTGTACTTGCAGTTGGACACATAATGTATGTGGTTGCAATGTACAATTTTCCTCATAATATTGAGGAATGATAATTAAATAGACAATAGGACTACAACCCTAGAGTTTGTATGTCTCTATAATCTTGATCTCTCATTGAATATACTTTGGAAGTGACATGTTGATGATGATCATAATTGTCAAATAATCCTTATAAAATTCTAAGAAGGTGTTCTGCCATTATATGTGCTCTCGACATTTAATCATGAATGACATGGTTCTCTGTCACACAGAATGGTGGCTCTATAAGAGATGTTGTATTCAAATTGTTTGAGTACCTACCTGAACCAATGTTTTAAGAGTTTAGATGGATGTAGATACGATGAGTGTCATCATTCTACTGTCTATACTCTGGTCATTCATGATGCTTCATATTATTCATATTGTATGAATTGAATGAAGCATGTATAAATGTTGAAATGCTCTTATATTGAAATCTTTTGAATTCAGCATAGGAGACCCTTCGTCTTAAGCAATGGTTGTTTATAGACAAAGGGAGCGCAGTGGAAGCATGGGTTGGACCCAAGTAAGAAGGAAAGTCAAAGAGTTGACCGTACTTCTGTTACTTCCATCTGACATCTAAATAGTTGGATGAATGCCAATACTACAATATGCTGATGTATAGATAGTATGACTAACAAATCTATCTAGAATCCTTAGAGAAGGAATCAGATAATACATCATAATAATCTACATATAATCATTGAAATTGACTTTCTTATTGGATAAGATTAAAAATCTAATATTTGTATCTCATTCTTCTAATAACACTTGCAATTGGTTGCATATGTATTAGAAGAATATAAAATTTGATTTTAAGGTTTAATAGTCATCCACATGGATATTGATGCAATTGTTGCAACAATATCTATTGAATAGATGGACTTTTTATTTTCAGTGGGAGAGTCCTTAGTCATAGAGAATGTCTCTATGACCTAGATATTAGAATACACTTGTTGTTTATTTCTAAATGTTGGAAATAAACATGTATTCTGTAATAGACCTGTCATAAAGAGTTGTGATGGAGATATTTCAGATAGTAATCTAAAATCTTGTGGACTCTACTAAATTAGAAAATTAATGAATGGTTCATTAACATTTCTAATACTGAAATTAAAACCTTAAAAGTTCAATAGGAGAATGAAGATCATTTGACAATGTTCTGGCATCAAACATTGGACATTTGTCTGTTGATATGATCAATAGACTAGTGAGAGATGAAACTTTAGATCATCTAAAGGTTCAAATATTACATACTTGTGAATATTGTATTCAAATTAAAAATATCCAATACACCCTTCCTTGGATTGGTGTAAGATGTCAAGGTATTCAAGATCTCATGCATATTAATGTATGTGAATCATCTATATCAGAATGAACATTATGGATATGTGATATCTATTGATGATTATTTGTGATACGAGATTTCTTCTCTTCACTTAGAAAACTTTGAAATGTTCAAAGATTTTACAAGTTTGGTTTAGAATCAAAGTTTGAAGGAAGATTAAATGAATTTGATCGAATCTAGGTAGTCAGTACCTATTAGATGAATTCATGGAATACCTTATAGAGATATGAATATTATTTTTATCTCACTCCTCCTAATAAACCTAAACTCAAGAGAGTTATAGGGAGATACAATTGGATCATGTATGACATGATTTGATCAATAATGATTTTTAGCATAATTACCTATTAGTTTCCAGGTATATATGTAGTAGAAACTACAATATATATCCTTAAAAAGGTTCCAAGAAAGTAAGCTGGAATTTAGCACTTGAAAGTGCTACTTCATTAGGAAAATAAAGGAAGGTATTGAATACCTGCTTTATGACCTGGAGATTCTTAAAAGATCTCATCTTTGGGAATATGATTCTTATAGGATGACTCTCTTGAGAATCAAGATGAAAAATGAAGTAAAGGAACTCATTTAGTCTTGAGAAGATAATGAGGCTCCTAAAATTGGAAACTAAAAGGACAATTAAAGAGGAAACACTAATACCTCTTCAAATAAGTTTGAAGATGAATTCCATGTGTCAGTTGAATCTGATAATGATCTGACTTCATGTGATGAAGCTTCTGAAGATCATAGCATGGAAAGATGGTTGTTAGCAATTAAGTCTAAAGTAGACTTCATATACAAGTGTTATATATGGACCCTCGAGGATCTACCTATATGGGTAAGATCCATTAAGGTGTAAATAAATCATCAAGAGAAAGAGGAAACCTGATGAAAAGGTAGAGACCTTCAAAGCACGGTTCGTGGCCATGAGCTACATAGCAAAGAGAAGACATCGCTTGCGATGAGACTTGCTCTCCAGTGACCTTGCTTTAACCCATCAGAATATTGCTAACCATAGCTACACAACTTGACTATGACATCTTCATGATGTGAGTCAAGATTGCATTCCTCTATGAATACCTCTCTGAGGATATTCACATGAAGTAGCCCCAGGGCTTCATGGTTGAGGAAAGCACGGTGTGCAAGCTAGAGAACTCCAGCTATGGACTCAAATAAGCTTCTTGTAGTTGGAACATAAGATTTGATGAAATTATAAATGTTATGATGTCAGATAAAATCTTGATGAACCATGTGAAGCTTAGTGGGAGTGCCATTGTGTTCATCATGCTAAATGTAGATATCCTAATCATTTATAATGATCTAAGGATGATAATAATAAGTGTTTTATAATCTGGTTGTTCCATACCTCGAGATATGATCTCAAGGATACCTCTTAGATCTTAGTTCTGAAGTTGTTCAGAATCAAAGAAAAGAGGGTTTTGGGACCGTCACATTAATGGTATACCTTGAACATTTCCATGGAAAATTCCAACAAAGGATTCTTTCCCTCAAGATATGGTACCGACCTATCTAAAAGAATAGTACCTCAAAGAGTTGAATGTGAATGCTAAAAACTGCTTGCCCTTGTGCTTTCGAGAATCCAGGTGTATGTTAGATGTGTACAAAAGCCAGATGTCTACCATGCAGTGGGAGTAGTAAACGGTTATTGATCCTACTATGGTGATTAAACACTTGATTGCAGTAATAATAATATCTTCAAAGATAATGAAACTTAGAGATAGTGATCTCAAAATCTTATCTTCAAAAGTTTAAGACCTTGTAGATAGTGATCTATAAGGGTCTTAACTATAGACACCTTAGGAGATAGAGATCTCCAAGAATAAAGGTATTCTGATAAGGATTATAGGAATACTGATCATAATAATTATTAAGATGTAGTGTCAAGGACACTATAACTGACAATATTGAGTATTGGTTGCATAAAGATGCATCATTCGCATTGGATGTGAAAACTGTTACTAGGGAATATGCAAGTGTCGTAAAAGGACTTGGCGTAGTCTCTCGGGAACAGAGTGACTGATCAGCTTACCTAGCTATTTTCTAAATAGCCTATGATTATCACATGAGTGTGGGTTTAAATGATTAGCCCATTAATGGCTCTTTGGGCTAGTGGGAGATTATTGGACATACGAACCCATGGCGGGCCATTATGCAATAAATGTTATTGCGAATATCATTCCCTGATCTGAAATGAAGAATAAATAATTTGCATAATCCTTAATACAATTAGGGTTACGTACCATGGCCATCTTAATGATCATACAACTGTTGATTCAATTATTGAATCATAGAGGATGGTGCTTGTATGAATATCTAAAGAGTTAGATTGAGGACTCATCGAGCACCGTCAAATGATTATTAAGAGATGATCTCCAGCCTGAGTAGGAGATGGCAATCCTTTCTCACATAGGCTGATATGAGGCCGACCTCTTGATGCAGGTTCTCTGCATGGGAATAGAGATTTGGAGGTGTCAGATTAGTTAGGTCAAAGAGTTGACTTAACGAGATCGAGATAACCAAAGTCCTATGTCGTATGCTGTCATGATATAGGCACACATCCTCTGATCAGAGACAGATGTGTTACTATATGTCTGAGTATGTACATTTGGTAGACCAATAGGTTGATGACCTAATCAAGGTCTATACACCGACGTGCTGGTGTGCATATAAGGGCATATGAGTAATACGATCTCTCAAAGGGATCATACAGGTTCATTATTGAACCAGAAGACATGAACTCACTCATGAGATATTGGGAAGAATCAAATTCCATGCACGACCGTCTCGCTTTGGAAAGCTTGACTGAATTTATAGGTTTGATATATACTTTTTGAAAGTATATGTTCAACACCTGGGTATGATATATGCTTTTGGAAACTATATGATCGATACCAACTCCCAATAGTCAAATGAGAAACTTAATGATAAATCCCTGATGTAGACAGTGTAAAATTAATCTTATACTTCGGGATTATTCTGGGTCTTCCAGTATGTAGGATGTACAGGTATTGGGAATACCTAAGGGTGATGTGATCATAAACGATTGTATAACCATGACGCTTCCATTCTTAGGGAGTGATGAAACGGGTCTGGATTTTAGTGACTCCTCTCAGTAGAGAAGTAATCCGATCTTGGTCCAAATATTGGACATTGATCTAATATGATTCATATACAATGAGAAGATTAGATTTGCGGTCTTGATTTAATCAAGCATCTATGGGAGGCCCGAGATCTAGTTTTGAGATGTGATCTCAATATCCAAGTCACTAACTGTGGAACAATACAATCGCCCTTTCCTTATCTCCAAGTATTCGCGGAGAAAGCACATTATCCTTGAAAGAGTTCAGGATAATTTCACTGTTGATATATGTATCCGAGCATTGAGAAAATGGATAATTAAATGTGGTTTAATTATCATGAATAATATGAATTTGATTCATATTATATGGAGAGTTATCTTAGATAATTAAATGTGATATGATTGTCAAAGATGTAAATAATGTGAATGTGATTCATATTATTTGGGAACATGAGAATAGAGATCCAAGATGATTAAATATGATTTAATTATCAAGGATATTGAATAATGTGGATAGCACTATCCATATTAATCACATATATTATAAATGTGATTTATAATATATAAGAGAGAGCTATTTGTAATTTACATTTTATTATTAAATGTTGATGTGAATTGGATTCACATTAGACATTGAATTGAAAATGTAATTTACATTTTATTTTGGGTTGTGAATATGATTCACAAATTTTTTCAATGGCAAGATTGTAATGTCTACAAAATAATTGTGAATTATTTTTGTAGAATAATTTGCAACAAAAGTTGTTGCATAATCTTGGATATTGCATTATAGAGATGAGAGCCACCTTCCATATACATGGAGTGGACGGCCACCACTCCTATTAGGAATGTGTGGCCGTCCCCTCTCTCCAACATGGAAGGAGGCACTCTCTCTGCTATGATCTCCATGAGATCTTGATTTAATTTGGTGATTGAATTATATTGATTTATCAATATATAATTAATCTAAATTAAATTAATTGTTGTTGGTTTTTACCAACACAAATCTTGGCCATTAAAAGAAACATAAATCAATGAGAACCATTGGATTTGTGTTGTCCATGGATTGAGATCCATGGATCCCAAAATATTATAAAAGGAGAGGCACCCCTTTGCTCTTCTTTACACAATGAGAACATAAGTCTCTCTCTCTCTCTCTCTCTCTCTCTCTCTCTCTCTCTTTACACACCCTCTCTTCTTATCTCATGTGGTTTTCCACCATGGATGCCCTAGAGAGGTTCTCCATCACCGCAGCGTCGTCATTATGATGCCCGATCGTTTGCTCGTGGATCTCCGTCTCCTTCGACGTGCCTCGCTCGTGAAGAAGACGTCGGATCTCGTGTGTTGAGATCAGGAGATTCACCGCTTGGATCATCAACAAGGATTGCGAGGAGCATGTGTTTCATCAACACACTCGCAAGCATCTCCTCCGTCGGATCGGACTTGAGACAGGAGATCTCTTCGTTTAGAGACTTGATCGCAACCGCGGTTCAAGAGGTAATCCTATTGCTTGTTTGTGGTTTAGACGAAACGATCCGAGAAGTGTTCTTGGATCATGTAGTTTCGTCGCATGAATTTTTTTTAAAAAATTCCGATGAATAGAATAACTAGTGCAACTAGTCGTTCCTCGTTGTATTTGATATGACGCTCACGCTTCCATGATGTGCTTGAGGATTATCCCATATCCTTCAGAGTACACAGAATCTTCAGAGGCAGAATGCAAAATAATTAGCACGATCGAACCTTGGCAACAATTTCCATAAGGACAAAGTGAGACCCTCTCACCTGAAGAGGAAGCATTACATATTGCAGTTTGCCAAGAGATGCCACAATTATTTAGAGACACAGATACCTAAACCCTTGATGACATAGAAATCCCTCTGGATTTGTCGATCCCATCTTCTTCGGGCCAGCCAAGGAATATAGATGACGAGTCGGACGTGGCTTTGGCTGAATTACCCCATTACTTTTGCGATCTGACTCACCTTGCATCAAGATTGGTAGCCAGCACATCACAGATTTATCCACCTTCATCCAATATAGAGCCATACTTAAAAGCCATTCAGCCGGACCTAATTGATGATTCAAATTTGCCTGAGCTGAAATCACTTCCTCCTACACTCAAATATGCATTTCTTGTGGGAACCAAGGAGAGATTTCCTATGATCATTAGCTTGTCATTAACTGAAGATCAGTAATCTAGATTGCTTGAAGTTCTTGTGCGAAATCGCAAGGCCATTGGTTGGACTGTGTCAGATCTCATGGGAATCAACCCCGCTCTCTACTCGCACCAAATAGATGTTGAGAATAACACAAGACCTTCCCGTGAATTTCAGAGAAGATTAAACCCTAATCTCCGGGAAGTAGTTAATAAAGAGATTGAGAAATGGTACAAAGCAGGGTTTATATACCCCATTTCAGACTCCAAGTGGATGCCCCCCTTCGTGTTGTCCCGAAGAAGTCGGGAATCCAGATGGTCACCAATGAGGAAGGGGTAGAGATCGTGACATGAGTACCCACATCGTGGCACGTTTGTATCGATTATAGGCCCTTGAATACCACGACCAAGAAAGATTACTTTTCACTTCTATTTATTGATCAAATCTTGGAGAGACTTGGAGGGAAAGCATTCTTCTATTTTCTTGATGGGTACTCGGGCTACAATCAAGTAGACATCGCTCTTGAAGATCAGGGAAAGACCACCTTTACATGTCCTTTCGACACTTATGCATTTAAGTGCATACTATTCGGGATTTGTAATACCTTGGGCACATTTCAGCTGTGCATGATCGTTGTATTTGCCAAAATGGTGGGCAACTTAAGTCTTCATGGATGACTTCTCGGTCCATGGTGATTCATTTGATACATGTTTAGCGCACTTGGACCGAGTCCTCAAGAGATGTAGGAAGGTTAATTTGGTACTCTCTTGGGAGAAAAGTCACTTTCTGGTAACAGAGGGTATCGTGTTGGAGCACATCATATCCAAAAAGGGAATGGAGGTTGACCCTGCCAAGGTGGAGGTTATCAAGAAACTTGAGCCACCAACCAACATAGAGTCAGTACGGTCATTCTTAAGGCATGTTGGATTTTATCGAAGATTTATTTCTGATTTTTCCAATATCGCATGCCAACTGACTGAGCTCTTAGGAAAAGACACCAAGTTCATTGTAAATCACAAGTGTCTAGAGGCCTTCGAGCTCCTGAAAAAGAAAATTTGTGAATCATCAATATTACAAGCTCCCGACTGGTCTCTTCCCATTGAGATCATGATTGATGCGTCGGATTTTATTGTGGGGGTTGTGCTTGGACAAAGACGGGATGGGATACCGTATGCGATTCACTACACGAGCAAAGTTTTGGATCCAACATAGAGAAATTATACGATGCCTAAAAAGGAAATGCAGTAGTTTGGGCCCTAGAAAAATTCAGATCATATATATTGGGCTTCAAGGTGACAATTTTACTGATCACACAACAATCAGATATCTAATGGAAAAGAAGGATGCAAAGGTTTGTCTTTTGAGATGGTTCTTATTAATCCAGGAATTTAATTTAGAAATAAAGGATAAACCTGAGATAAAGAATGTTTTCGTTGATCACCATTCCCGAATTGAGCAAAATGATACATCTGATATTGGACCAATTAAAGAGACTTTTCCGAGTGAGTCAGTTTATGTTACTGACTTACTCCCATGGTACTCCAACATCGTGAATTATCTCACCTCCAAGAAAGATCTCCTAGGTTGGACCAAGAGTAGAATTGACCAACTGAAGTTGGATTCGAGCAAATACCATTGGGACTATCCTTTCCTTTTCTATGAAGGACCAGATTGCATTTGGCGAAGATGTATTCCTCAGGAGGAATACCGGAGTGTCCTCACATACTGTCATTCACTTAAGGCTGGAGGACACCATTCGGGAAAGAGAACCGCGCACAAGGTTCTCCAATGTGGATTTCGTTGGCTGGCCTTATTTAGAGATGCCAATGATTTTGTATGGTCGTGCTCGATTTGTCAAAGAATGGGAAGGATTGTTGGATATAGAGATGAAATTCCCATGCAATCAATGATTTTCAATGATGTTTTCGATGCATGGGGGATTGATTTCATGGGTCCTTTTCCAAGTAGCCATGGATGTGAGTACATCTTTTTAGCGGTTGATTATTTGTCAAGATGGGTGGAGGCTATCCTATCCCGAATCGCAGATAGCAAAATCACCTGTAACTTTATCAAGGAGCATATCATTGCGAGGTTCGCGGTAAGGTTTTGATTTTTAATGGGAGTAGCCACTTTGTGAATAGAGAAATGAGATCATTGGCTAAGGAATATTAGTTCGAGCGTAGAATAGCCAATCCGTATCACCCACAATCTAATGGCATGGTAGAGGTGTCTAATAGAGAGGTGAAGGGTATTCTTCAGAAGTTGGTTCGTCCTGATAGGAAGAACTAATCTCAACTTTTGGACCAGGTTCTGTGGGCCTATAGGACAGCCTACAATACTCCACTTGGTACTCCACCTTTTAGGATGATCTATGGCAAACCATGCCATTTACCCGCAGAGCTAATTCACAAATCAGAATGGGCGATAAAGAAGCTTAATTGGAGTTGTCATCTTAGGAAATTATGTCGTGACTTAAATCTGAATGAGCTAATTGAAATCCAAAATTGGGTATATGACAATAGTGTGATCTATAAGGACAAGGTCAAGAGATGGCATGACAGACACATTAGACATAAAACCTTTTTCCCTGTGCAGAAAGTGTGGTTGTTCAATGCCCGGTTGAAGATTTTTCACAGGAAACTCAAATCAAAATGTATGGGTCCCTACATTTTCATCGATGTGCATAATAATGGAAGTGTTGATATTGCCAAACTAAAAGTTGGTGCACAACCTTTCTCAGTGAATGGGCAATTGCTGGAGCTATATGTAAAATCATCTAAAGAGCAGACAACCCAAGTCGAGGTCATCTACTTCATGCAGAGAGAGCACATTAAAGACTCGTCAAATCACCCTACACGAATAAAAGCAGTCAGATACAAGTTGTACAGATCATCTTTATTGTTCAAACCCTCCCTCCCGACCCCATCGGTCGCCCTGTACATATTCTTCCTCTACTTAGGCCACGGCCTAAGTATAGGGGGAAACTGATGCCATCTATATGTACCACTCTCTTCATCAAATATTTCTCACGATCACTCCATTTCCACCCTTCTTCCATACTTAGGCTGACCAGAGCCTAAGTATAGGGGGAACTGATGCCCACCTGCATATACTCTCCTCATTCACATCTCCGGACAGCCTCAGTTTTGCTCTTCGTCTATATTTAGACTGTTCACAGTCTAAGTATAGGGGGGTGGGCCGACTTCTATTGTTTTTCTTTTTCACTCTCTTACACTTAGCCCGAGCCATGATTTCTCTACGTTTCTTGTGCTTTGAGGACATAGCACTCGCTAAGAATAGGGGTTACCCATAGCTCGTACTTTCACGTAAGTCTATATGTATTTACGGGGTGGGTAACTAACTTGTAAAAAAATGCTACTAACACCGACTGTGTCCAACCAAAAATTTTGAAAATGGCTTCTTATTCATTTTTGCATAAAAAATTCCTTCCAAAAAAAAATTATCACAAAAAAACACACAAAAAATGTTTCTGCATTTCACACACCTACACTTCATCCAGCATTACATTTAATGCATTTGTGAAAAGCCCTTGGGTTCTTAAACGAGTTATGAGCAGAAACCGAGAGTAGTCTGGACTTGACCTTAATTCACGTAATTTTCAGAGGAACTTCACCGAGAAATAGGAATTTAGAAGCTTCAGGTCTTTGACTTAATTCTTCAAGTTCTGCATGATAATGTGCGTCATTTGACTCTTAGTGTCTAACCTGGTCTCTTCATTCTGGGTATGACTATGGAATAGGGAATTACTTTGTACTCTTGTACTATGCACTTAGCTCAACTCAGACAAGGTGTTGGAAGATTGTGTGAGTTTCTTTTCTGGTTGCGTGGACATATAAAGATTGGAGTACGGGTTGAAATAAAGCTTCAGAAAAGGGATGTATGGCTATGCACAATTTTTACTACGACCCTAAAACATGTATGGAAAAAAGATTCCATATCCATAGGGGCACAGCAAGATCCATGCAGAACTACCAAATATCCAAACACAAAGAAGCCTACTACCGAATAAACATTTGACCCAAAAAAGGTCCAAGCTTCAAGAAAACCTGCAGATCTTGGTGGAGACTTGGCTAAACTGGCCAGCTTCACAAGGAGAGGTGATTACACCGGTCACCCTCCAATTCTTTTCCACTTCTTGTAATTTCTCACCCTCTTTGATTGTGAACACAACGCGACAGACCTTAGAATGAAATACCTGACTCCCCAAGGAAGAGTTACTGGAAAGGAAGTTTGCATGGTAGTCCGGCATTCTGTATGGAAGATGTAAAACCTTTCACACATATGAGTCGATTGTTCAATGTTCATGGGGTATGCTTTGGGAGGAGGACTGATCTATGATGACTTATGAGTCGAAACAGTGACAATGATGTGTAGAACTTGAAGGTTGTTGATTTTAAAACCCTAAGTCTCAGAGAAGTTCCGACAAACTAATAGTCCAAAGGTTGGGTCTAGTCCCATTTTCACCTTCAGCTCACGATCTTGGTATGTAACCCAATCTCATTTCACCTCATTAAATTTTTTTGATGCTCAGGGACGAGCATGGTTTAAGTATAGGGGGATGATGAATCTCAGATTCATCACTCTAGAAAGGACTAATTAAGCTCAAATACCTAAAATTCATTGCCATTTCTTCATTTATTCTTCATAATTAGCATTCATGCATGTATTGATAAGAATTGCCTTTTATCACTTATTATTACATAAAATAAGGAGCCGAAAATCCCAGTCCAATTGACTTGTAAAATAACCCAACTTCCCTGATTTTTAACTAATTTATGATAATTCCAAATGACCTGAAAGCACCTCCATTGTGTACATATTACTAACAAAAATAAATGAAAATTACAAAAAAATTCACTAACATAAAATAAGTGGACCAAAAAACCGAAACCCTAAGTGCAGGATTCTCGAACTAAAACCTCAATATCTTCCTCATCCAATGTCCAATTTTATATTATTCACTTTTGAACTAATGTACATTCAAATACCTTCAAAACAAGTCAAGTTCAAGTGAATCGGAGCTCGTATATGAAAGTTGGGTTTGGGCCTCTTTTGGACATTTTGTATTTTAACAGTTTTTGACCTATTATTTTATGTGCATAGTTGACTCATTTTATTTTATTTCTTTTTTACTTCTTTTGTTTGATGAAAGTTTTATTAAAATACGCAAAAATCTAAATCCAAACTGAGCTTGAAATCAAAGAAATTAACTGAGTCCGAGTCTTCACTAACAATCTGTACAAAAGTTGTCGTTTTTGTATTTTATTTTATTTTTTCTTTTTCATAACTAATAAAAATACAAAAAAATAGATTATGATGTAAATATTTATCTTTGATTTTATCATATTTTTTTCGGATTTTTTCTGGTTTAAAAGTAACAAAAAAATTAGAAACCCAAAAATCAATGTATTATATGTACATGGAGTACCCCAAAAATATCACTTTGTGCAAATAATAAATTTTGTTTTTATCCCTTCATGAAAATGTAGATATCTTCGATATGAACAACTTTTGTGAAGAAAATTGTTTGATCCGAGGTCGTTTGCTATTTCTTTTTTCTTTATCTTCTTCTTTTATTCTTGATTTTTCTGGTGTGACACGTGACAACTCCTGGAGCCGCCACGTGTCACTCAAATTTAGCCTTTATTTTCGTTTATTTTTATATAAAAAATAAAAAATTATTTAATTAAAAAAATAAAAAATAAATAATAAAAAGGGGGCCATGTGGATGCATCAATGGCGTCCGATCGGATGACCCCTGTGCATCCTCTTCCTCATGCCCACTTTCCTCTTCTGGGTGGCTCTACCGCCCTCCAATCTTCCAGTAATGGCGTTGCCACCTCGCCAATCTCATCACGACCACCTCAATCTCCAAGAGCGCCTTCCTAATCAGCCCGCCATCACGCCCGCCCACGTATCTCGCCACCGCCAATCCCTCATTAGATTTTGTCGAATCCCTCTCTGATACCCTTCCATAGTTGACGTCATACCTAGCCTATTTAACCATCGGGGCTCCTCCATGATCCGTATCCACCGTCAACAGCTTCTACAAGAGGACCACTCTTGGGGTGACATCCCAGATCTTTGTGCTCCTTGGCGTGATCCAAGGCCGCCAGGCCTTGACGCAATGTGCTCCTCCGTCGAGCACACGCTCCTGCTTCGTCCAACCCCTTTGGTCGTCGAGCATCGTAACTCTCCAGGAATCACTCTCTCTATCTTCTTCTTTTCCACCTCTGATCTCCACGATCGATCCATGTTTTATCCTCGTGTCCACCCCCCACATCTACATCCATCGATTGCATCATCGAGAGGGGTGCACATTGGTGACAACGCCGCCCTTCGCCATCATCGTCCCACAGCATCAAACTTCATCGACCACCAGGCAGGCTCTTCTTGCCGCACCTCCAGTCATCTGGCATCCGTGCCATCATCCCTCTTCATCGACAGCTGGAGTCCTTCGCACCTTCGATAGCCCACTGCCGTGCCTCGCTCGCTGCATCGCGCCCTTCCTCCCCAATGCCTTCAAAGCTCTACACCTCACGCTTCACCGGACCATATCCACTGCCACCAAGCTCTCGACGTCAACTACTCCGTCTGGCCATGTTCGAGACACGAGGCCCCCACCCACATGCTACGCATATGCGCACATGCGATTGGGGGAACATTCATCGACGCCCCTTGTGCTCTCCTAAATTACATAAGCAGCCCCATCCCATAGGTCACATGCATCGCACATGACCTACTAGAACTTTTGCAAAGGAGGTCCTCAAGATCCGCCTTATCTTCAGAAGGACCCACAACCCTGAAGGCACGTGCCCTGCACGTGCCTATTTGGAAGATTTGTAGAGATGCCCCTGGCACTTTGCCTATTCACAGATTCGTCCCCCACCAGAAATCACTTGCTACGCACATGATCTTTATAAATTTTGCAGATTTTCCCCCAACAGTTTAGGCAATTCTAGATTGGTCCCTCTCTGCATTTTTCTATTTTTTAATTTAATTATTGTAATTTGCACTAAGACCCCAGTGTTCCCCCTTTTATTTGAACCACTTTATTGTATCATTTTATCATTCCAAAAACAACATTGTGTTGTTCAACTAATTCTTGACATTATGGCATGCTTGTGAGATTTTTCTATATTGTGGTTAATTATTAATTAATATTATCGTGGAAAATTGCGTATTTTGCACATCTTGTGCCTCAAAATTCATAAGTAATTTAACATAGCTCTGGAAATTTTCCAAAAATTCATGGATCATAGAATTAATTGTTTTAATATTATGCCTAAAAAGAATTACATTTGCATGCATGGTTTCCTCTGTAAAAATCATTTTGCATATTTCAATCTTTAATTTTTAATAGGTATTAAAACTTGTATTTTAAAGGTTTAGGATTTTTCTGAGATCAATCACCTACCCTTGAAAATAAATAGGTTTTATATTTATTATAATTAAATATTGAAATTCACTTTGTTAGCATTCATAAATTCATAAAATATTTATCTTGTATCCAAAAATTCCAAAAATATTACAGGGCATTTATTTCATCATAAGATACATCGCAGCTAAATCTCGTAATTTTCGGACATCGTTTGATTGAAAATTACCTTTTTAGTCCCTAAAGTTGGCCTCATTTACATTTGCATCCTAAAATTGCATTAAAAAATAAAAAAATACTATCTCAAAAATCATGCACGAACTTTGATAGACAAAATTCTATGTTGTTCCTTTGCCTCCTTGTGTTCGACCTTGGGCCTTGCCCAATTAAAATAAACATAAACCACGTTGATTAAAAATTGAATAAATTATTGCGGTTATTTCTTGACTGATTCTGTATTCCCATCTACAACGAAACGACAAATTTAGATGATAATTCACGCAAATTAAGTAGGGAATTTCGTGACTCGTCTCCAACCTGGATTCATGACCCTCTTGAGTTCGAGATCTCTCACTCTCAGGATGGTCACCCTCAAGCCATTCCCTTTCTCTCCTCCTCTCACCGAGGAAGACCTCCGCCTCAGTGAGAATATATCATTTCTAAATCTTCTTCTAATCAAGACTACATTGTTGATTGAGATGAAGAAGACAAACCCAATACCAAGATGCATCCTAAGCGAAACCCTGAGGAAGAGGAGCACAGAGATGACCCTATGCAACAAGTCCTTACTCGTTTAGCTAGAGCTGAGCAGCTGAATGCAGATCTTATGGCTAGGATGGTATAGGTGACTGAGGTGGGTGGTATTGATAGACCGATGGTAGATTCCTATAACTTAGCAGAGAATGAGATACACAGTTGGCTCGTACCTGAGGTACCACCAAAGGCATTTGTGTTGAAGCCCCATTTCCTTGGGTTGCTACCAATGTTTAAAGGGAATGCAACAGAAGAACCATATGCTTTCTTGAGATACTTTGAGTTGGTGTATAACAACCTTAGCCATCCTAGGGTTGGATAAGATTACATCAAGCAGAAGGCTACCCCATTTGCCTTAGGAGATAAGGTTGCCCATTGGTTGAAGAATCTCGGGATTAGATGTACAACCTGGTTGCAGTTCAAAGACCTATTTTTGAAGAAGTTCTACCCACATAGTAGGACTAACCAGATGAGGACAAAGATCACTAGTTTTTCCCAGGCCCCCCACGAGCCATTTCATGAAGTTTGGGACAGATTCAATGACTTGACATAGAAATGCCCTTTCCATGGCATTACCAAGACAATCTTAGTCCAGACCTTGTTCTGTGGCATGACACATGAAATGTAGGGGTTAATGAGTGCAGCTTATGGAGTAGCTATCTGAATAAGAATGAAGATGACGTATGGAAGATCTTAGAGCAGCTGGCAGAAACAACAGATCTCAGGCTACTAGGGCCTATTAGGTGTCTCTCTCAAGCCTATCTCATGAGATACCTAGGAGGACTGTAGCGGATCTGACAGATGACCTAATCCCTAGCATGGGGATAATAGATGATAAGCTAACCATGGTAGAACAGATACACAAGAGGGCCACTAACCTTGAGGCACTTTCATGATTGCCGAAACAAGTGGAGGAATTATCTGAGATGGTAGCCAAGATACGACTACCTGCCCCTTTTGTTCCATATGCACGTGTACATCGAGTTCACCTCGTACAGAAGCAGGTACAGGGTCCTCATGGCATCTAGGTTAAGGAGCATTACACTCATCAGGAGCAGTACGCACCCCCACAGGTGGAGTCAGTCTACGAGGAGCCTCCGCAGGTGTTTGAGATCAACGGGTTGTGCTACAGCCATGACCCATCGGCAGACAGTCAGGGATAAGGAATGGTCAGCCACACTGGTCATCCCTAGCTTACCAAGATACCAGCTCCATCTCCACATCGTGCAGTCCCAACCAGGACAAGGATACCAACCTTAGCAACACCAGTAGCATCGCACATTCCACTCGGGCTAGCAGGCCCATACAACACCTTACACCTCACAGTCCCATCCACAACAGTATCGGCAGGGCCAACAAGTCCAATAGGCAGCAGAATCATCCATCCTCTAGTCAGCAGCAGCAGACCCCACCCCTGAGTGATCTAGGGTCCCTTACCTTAGCCATTTAGTCTTTGACCGATAGGGTTCAACAGATGCAAAATGATCAACATGACATAAGGATAGATCTGAATTGTGTCTCACACTACCGGGATTAGTAGATGGCACCAAGGACTCTAATTCCCACATAGGTCCAGGCCAATCCCAATAGCATGAATCAGGGTTAGCAACGACCACGAGATCAGGTATACTATTTAGATTATTCTCTATCTGAATATGAGATCCTTTCATATGATAATGTGAATCATATGTCCCTCAGGAGCAGAGGAACCGTGACCATACCTGATCCGACACGAGAATATGAGGAAGACGCCGCCAAGTCTCTACCTGAGGAGAACTTGGAGAGAGAGGAGCAGCATTACCGGCACCACCACCTTCAGAAAAATAAAAGGGATTCGAAATCTCCAAAATATCAAAAAAATCAGAAAAACAAAA
Source organism: Ottelia alismoides (assembly GCA_037367405.1). NCBI lineage: Eukaryota > Viridiplantae > Streptophyta > Magnoliopsida > Alismatales > Hydrocharitaceae > Ottelia > Ottelia alismoides. The sequence continues at coordinate 72,735 of JAZKJV010009007.1, forward strand.
GGAACAAAAAGATGGAGAGGAGCACCAGCAGTGAATCAAGCGAGATTGATGAAGAGCTTGCACCTCCATCTGAGGAAGATGCACCCCCTATTTCTTTTCATGAATTTCTTTCCAAGCAGAGTCAGAGTCCTAGTCTTGTAGAGAACTCAGTTTCCCATTTGAATGAAAATATTTCAGTTTCAAAATCTCAATTGTCTTCAATAATCCCTTTCCCTCATTCTCTTAAGGGTGGAAAGAAGAAATCTAATAAAATCCAAAAAGATGACCTTGAGATGGCAGAGTTTTGCAACAAGGACATCAAGGTCACAATCCCCTTTGATAATTATGTGGATATGACACATGCATTCCAGAAGTACCTTAAGGCTAGATGCACACCTACAAGGGTCAGCAGGAAAACAAGAAGTCATGTTGAGAAGCATGTTCTATCAGTAGCCACTACTTGCGCCATTAATAATGTGTTTCCAAGGAAATGAAGGGACATGGGTACCCATTATGTGGTGAGTCATGTCGATGACACTGCATTTGCATGTACTCTCTTGGATAATTGATTCTCAATTAACCTGATGCAAACATCCCGTTATGAGCGGCTAAATCTAGGACCTCTTAGGAAATCCAGAGCCTTACTCCAGTTTTCTGACAAATCCACTAAGAGTTCCAAGGGAGAATTGGGGAACATTATCATCAATATAGAGGGACGGAATTACATGGTGGACTTTGCAGTTGTTGATATGAAGACCCCTTGAAATTGAAGAGATTTTCAAATCATTCTTGGAAGGCCCTTCCTGAGGACCGTAGGGGCCTTATTAGACTAAAAGGTCGGGAAAATTCAGTTCCAAACTCCAGGCGGAGATGAGGAACTAGAGATGAAGCAGACAAGGTGGCAGAGGCCAGATTCCGAATCTAGCATCGAGTACACTTTGTTAGAAGTAGATTATGTCATGTAGACAATGTTGGGCCATGGAGACAGAACCCATCTAGTATCGATGAGTCCCTCTCCTTAAGAGAGAATCTTGTACATGAGACAGTTTGTGAGATCCTTAGGAAAGAACAAGGCACAGATCATACAGAGAATGCATCCCCCTACATCTTCAATGACACAGAGACCCAGTTGGGTCTGTTAGTCCTTTCATCTTTAGGATAGTCAGAAGATGAGGATAATGAGTCAGACGTGGCGTTTGACGATTGCTTGGATACTTTTGACGATCCGACTCCAGAGCCAAATCAGTTGGTCGCAATTACTGCAGAGACAGATCCAACCACTATCTGCACAGAGCTAGAGTTGATTGAGCCAGATTTTCTCGATGACCACACTTTACCTGAGCTCAAACCATTACCCACAACACTAAAATATGACTTCCTTGCAGGACAAAAGAAGAAGTTTTCAGTCATCATCAGTTTGCGATTGACCGAGGAGCAGGAATCTCGCTTGCTAAAGATCCTAGAGAAAAACTGCAAGGCGATAGGCTGGAGCATCTTTGATATCCATGCAATAAATCTTGCTTTGTATTCGCATCATACCTACCTGGAGAATGAATCCAAAACCTCTTGTGAATTCCAGCGTAGGTTGAATTCAAAATTATGAGAGGTTGTGAAAAAAGAAATTAAGAAATGATGCGACGTGGGTTTTATTTATCCCATCTCCGATTCCAAGTGGGTGGCACCTATCCTTGTTGTCCCGAAAAAGTCGGGAATTCCGATGTCCACCAATGAGGATGGAGAGGATATTGTGACAGGAGTACCCACATTGTAGTGTGTCTGTGTGGATTACAAACGCTTGAATGCTGCGACAAAGAAGGATCATTTTCCCCTACCATTTATTGATCAGATTTTAGAAAGTTCAGCGGGAAAAATTCTTGTATTTCTTAGATGGGTTCACGAGCTACAATCAAGTATCTATTGCTCCTAAGGACCATGAGTAAACCACATTCACTTTCCCCTTTGGTACGTATACTTTCAGGCGCATGCCCTTTTGGTTATGCAAACTCCCGGTACGTTTCAAAGGTGCACGATTGTTGTACTCGCCGAGATGGTTAGTGAATTCATGGAAGTCTTCATGGATGACTTCTCGATCCATGGTAACTCCTTCAATTCATGTCTTAGAAATTTAAATCGAGTCCTCAAACGATGTTATGAGGTTAATTCGGTGCTCTCCTGGGAGAAAAGTCACTTCATGGTGACAGAGGGCATTGTGTTTGGGCATGTCATCTCCTAGAGAGGAATGGAGGTTGACCCTGCCAAGGTGGACGTGATCAGACGACTCCAACCACCAACCAACATAAAATAGTTACAATCTTTCCTCGGGCATGTTGGATTTTATAGGAGATTTATAAAAGGATTTTTCAAAGATCACCCGACTACTAGCTAAGCTTTTAGGTAAAGACATGGAGTTTATTGTCGATCACAAGTGTCTTGATGCCTTTAAACTACTTCAAGGGATGATCACAGATGACTCGATCCTACAAGGCCCAGATTGGTCTCTTCCTTTTGAGATCATGACGGATGCCTCAGATTTTGTTGCTGGGGTTGTGTTGACAGAAAAAGAGATGCTTGTCGTAGTGTTTGCCTTGGATAAATTCATACCTCATCTCATTGGATCCAAGGTTACTGTGTTCACAGACCATACAACACTATGGTACCTCATGGAAAAGAAGGACGCGAAGGCGCATCTTCTTAGGTGGATTTTACTTATCCAGGAATTTGACTTGGACATCAGAGATAAACCAGGACAAGGGAATATTGTGGCTGATCACCTCTCTTGTCTCAAGATTCTTGATGCATCTGATGATACACTTATTCGAGACTCCTTCCCTGACGAGTTGGTTTTTGTTATCGACTCACTCTCATGGTACACCAATATATTGAACTATCTTGTCTACAAGAAAGTTCTCGAAGATTGGTCCAAGAGCAGCATAGACGGACTCAAGTCAGATTCGAGACACTACCATTGGGAGGATCTGATCCTTTTCTTTGAAGGACCGAAATGTGTCTGGAGGAGGTGTATTCCTCAGGAGGAATACCAGAGTGTCCTTACTTATTGTCATAGTCTGGACGCAGGAGGACACCACTCCGGGAAGAGGACCGCATGGAAGGTATACAGTGTGGCTTATACTGACTGACTCTATTTCGTGATGCTCTCACCTTTGATAAGTCGTGCCCAGCATGCTAGTGAATGGGAGGAACTGTTGATTCCAAAGATGAGATGTTGATGCAACCTATCATCATTTGTGATGTATTTGATGCTTAAGGCATTGACTTCATGGGCCCATTCCCAATTATCCATGGTTTTAAGTATATCCTTCTTGCGGTAGATTATTTGTCAAGGTGGGTGGAGGCTATCCCGACCTGAGCCGCAGACAGCAGGACTATCTATAATTTTATCAAAGAGCATATCATTTCTAGGTTTGGGGTCCCCAAAGTATTGATATCCGATGGGAGAAGCCATTTTGTGAATAGAGATGCGAAGAAACTTGTGAAGGATTACGACATCGAGCGCCATGTCGCTAGTTTGTACCACCCACAGACCAATGGCATGGCAGAGGTGTTGAATAGGGAGGTTAAGACCATATTGTAGAAGCTTGTCTGCCCAGACTGGAAGGATTGGTCCCCGATCTTGGATCAAGTCCTTTGGGCATACATGACAGCTTATAAGACACCATTAGGAACCTTCCCATTCAAAATGGTATTTGGGAAGCCGTGCCATTTTCTCGCAGAGTTAGTGCACAAATCAGCATGGGCAATTAAGAAGGTTGATTGGAATACATGCCTAGGGCAAAAACAGAGAGATATAGATCTGAATGAACTTGTGGAAATCAGAAACCGAGCATATGACAATAGTTTGTTGTACAAGGACAAGGTAAATCATTGGCACGATAGATTTATCAGACAAAAGATCTTTGTTCCTGGACAAAAGGTGTGGTTGTTCAATGTGAGGCTGAAGGTTTTCCAAGGGAAGCTCAAATCCAAGTGGACGGGTCTGTTTTATAGTCCGTGTTGTGCATGACAGTGGATATGTAGAGATCTCAGATCTTATTGATGGAGCACCGACATCCCTAGTGAATGTACAACTATTGAAACACTTTGTCGAATCAAATGAATAGTTAGTCCATGTTGAAGAGATTGTTTTCATGTGCGAGGCAGATTCAGAAGACGCACGTAAGCGCAAGAAGCCTTGCAACATTGATCTCTAGCCATCAGTAGCATCAAAAACATTCATACTACGATCGTTTTATATATGCTCTAATCCCATTGGTTCTCATACCCATTCATGTCCTATATTTAGGCTGACCATAGCCTAAGTATGGGGGGGAACTATGCCCATCATGTATATATATATACTCACCCATTTCCCCTTTTGACCTCGTCTGCCCCATTTTGTCTTCTTCTACACTTAGGCTGTCAGAGCCTAAGTATGGAGGGGAGGATAGACTTCTATATATTTTGTTATTTTAGCTCTCCTACGCTTAGCACGAGCTATGTCTTTTCCTCGCTTCTTGTGCTCTGAGGACATAGCACATGCTAAGTATAGGGGGCGTGTATATATTACATATATACTTTACCCATACTTCGTACTTTCACGTATTTTTGTATATATTATGCAATAATTGTGAGGTGGGTAAAAATTGGAAAAAAAACTTTTTGTAAAATACATGTATACTTGTATAGTATGTATATTGTATAATTTATATAATACTTATAAAATTCTTGTAAAATTTATTGTATAATAGGAGGTATACCAAAAAAAGAGGCTTCTTATTTACTCTTGTATATCATCCTTGCATTCAAAATTATTTCGTGCACTTCATCTTTATTGCATGTCATCTGCATCTCATTTGCACATCTAGCATATGCTAAGTGAAAAGATAGTGGGTTCTGAACCGAGTTACGATTAGATGTTGAGAATGGATTTGATTTGACCTTAATCTACCTAATTTCAGAGGAACCTTATAGGAACTGGAGTTAAGATTTTTTTCAGGTCAAGTGAATTAATTCTTTGAGTTCACATGTCATCTTTATTGGTCTAATTAGAATATTTCGTACACACGCATGATTCTTTTAGATAGTGACCTAATGTGGACAAGCACCATGCACGTAGATTTTCATTGATGAGGTGGTGAGGAGGTAGAATCCTTTGGCTTGGAGTAGCACATAGATGGAAACATCCATCCTCCTCTAGGGAGGGTAGTGCATCTCAACCTAGTCTAGTGGCATCGACGTCTAACGACGGGATGTTGTGGGTTCCAATAATGCTTCAAAAAAGGGACAGTCTACTGGCTCAAGAAGAAATACTCCTTATGTACATGATGCACCTTGTATATACTTCAAAAAGAGAGTGCTCCAAAAAATTGGACAAGATTGATTGAAAATAAAATGCCTGCCGGAGTATGTATATTTGCAATGCATATGCTTCAAAGTCTCATACCAAGGAAGCAAGCAGCTGGAGACTTATCTACACTGGTCAAACTCCACGGATATATGACTACACTAGTCACAATCTATTCTCTTCTATACCACCTCTTCTTGAGTCAGTTGCACTTGGAATACCCCGCTCCTCGAGGAAAGAGTTGCTAAACTGGGGAATTAGAGTTACCTTATTAGAGGAGGTTGTTTCTTTGCTATTTCTGGTGTGGAGAGCTATATCTCACTTACACGGTACAAGTAAGATTCATAGTCATCAGAATTTGTGTATGAGGATTTGTTCTGACCTGACTGTTGAGGCGAATTGAATAGAGACTTGTCGAACTAAAGGTTGTTAGGTCTTAAAGTCACTTCCCAATAAGGTTCCACCACACTATTAATCCAAATGTTGAGTCAAGCTCCATTTTCACCTTTTGTTCATGACCTTGGTATTGAACCCAAAATCATTTCACTTTTGCATTTCATTTTAGTTGCTCAAGGAAGAGAAATGCTTAAGTATAAGGGGTTGATGAATCTGTGATTCATCACTCTAAAAGTTGAAAATAGAGCTTTGTTACTGAGTAATTAGCTATATATCTCCACTTATATTGCATAATTACCATTCATGCATGTCTAAATAATATGTGCATTTTAGAATTCATATTTGTATTAAATAAGAAGCCAAATTCACTTGTGCATATTCACATATATATTAGCCAAATTCACCTATCTTTATCTATTTTATACTAACTCCGAATCCAATAAAATCAACTCTATAGTGTATATATTACTAACAATAATATAGAGAAAGTATGAAAAAAATACTAACTTAAAAAATTGTCCAATAAAACCCGATCCCTAGTTTGAAACTAAGAATCTTAACACATATCTCTCTCATACAATGACTGATTTAAGTCTACTCACTTTTAAAGAAATATACATTCAAAGACCTTCAAAATAAGACAATTTCATAAAAATCGGAGTTCATATGTGAAAGTTGGGTTTTGGGCCTTCAATATGTATTGCACATATTGACCAAAATACCTTGTATTTTATATTTTTATTTTCTTAATTATTAAAAATAAAAAAAGGAAATTACTCACCATGTGGTCGTGCCCCAGCATGCCACGTGACGCCTTTCCCCATACTCCCTCTTCCTCTCTCTCTCTCTCCTCTTTTTGCAACCCATGCACGCCCCCCTTTTTTCTTCCTCACTCTCTCTCCTCTGTTATTTCTCCCATGCACACACATAACCAACACCTCCCCTCTCTTTCCCCCCTCATGTTCCCTGTAATCACACCATGCATACCTCTTACCTGCATTCTCCCTCTATCTCTGCTTCTTTATCTAACTTCCCTCACGTGCCTCTTCGCCCACCATGCACGTCTTGTTAGCCATGTGAGCCTGAGGCGAACCGTTCTTACAATAAATGTTATTGTAATATTTGATTTATCAATAAAAGTTATTGATTCTTTCACTCCATTTCTAAGATTAAATAAATGAATGCACTATAAGTTCCCTCTGTACAATTAGGGTTATGTACAATGGCCATCTTAATAATCATATAGTTGATGATTCAATAATTGAATCATAGAGGCTGGTGCTTGGATCAATATCTAAGGAGTTAGATTGAGAACTCATCAAGCACTGTTAAATGACTGTTAAGAGATGATCTCCAGCCTGAGTAGGAGATGACAATGCTTTCTCATTAGGCTAATATCTGACCTACCTCTTGATGCAGGTCCTCTGCATGGGAATAAAGATTCAGAGGAGTCATTAGTTAGGTCAAAGAGTTGACTTAACGAGATCGAGATAACCAAAATTCTATGTCGTAAACTATCACGATATATGCACACATCCTTTGACCGAAGACCGATGTGTTACTATATGTCTAAGTATGTACATTTGGCATACTAATAGGTTGATTCCCTAACCAAGGTCTATACACCAGCGAGTTGGTGTTCATATGTGTATGAGTAATACGATCTCTCAAAGGGATCATACAAGTTCACTTGCGAACCGGAAGACATGAGCTCACTCATGAAGTATTGGGACCGATCAAATTCCATGAATGGTCATCGTGCTTTGGAAGCATGATAAGAATTAGAAGGTATGATATATGCTTTTGGAAAGCATATGATCGATACGAACTCCCAATGACCAAGAATGAGAAACTTGATTATGAAACCCTAAAGATGACATTGTATAATTGATCTATATCTTTGGGTTTATCATAGGTCTTCTGGTATGCAGGATGTACATGTATTACGAATACCTGAGGGTGATATAATCATAAATGATTGTATAACCATGACACTTCCATTCTGAGGGAGTGATGAAACTGGTCTGGATTTCAGTGACCCCTCTCAGTAGAGAAGTAATCTGATCTTGGTCCAAGTGTTGGACATTGATCTGAATGAGATTCGGATGCAATGAGAAGATTAGATTTGCGGCCTTGATTAAATCAAGCATCTATGAGAGGTCCATGAGATCTAGATTTGAGATGTGATCTCAATATCTAAGTCACTATACATGAAATGTACAATCATCATGTCCTTATCTCCAAGTATCTGTGGAGAAAGCCCATTATTCTTGAAAGAGTTCAAGAATAATTCCATTGTTGAAGTATATCTACGCATTGAAAAATGGATAATTAAATTTGATTTAATTATCATGAATAATGTGAATTTGATTCATATTATTTGAATGCATGAGAATGATGATCAAATGTAATTAAATGTGATTTAATTATTATGGATATGAATAATGTGGATAGCACTATCCAATTATTTATATATATATATATATATATTATAAATATGATTTATAAAATATTAGAGAGAGACTAATTGTGAATTATATTTGTTAATTAATTATTGATGTGAATTGGATTCACATTGGATGATTAATTGAAAATATAATCACATTTTATTTTGGGTTGTGAATGTGATTTGCATAATTCCAATGGCATGATTGCAATCTTCACAAGATAATTCTGAATTATTTTTGTGAGATAATCTCTGAAATTTCATGAGAGAATGTAATCTCATGAATTGGAATGAGATTGGCTCACTCCAAGTCAAGAGGGTGGACGACTACATTGTCCTAAAGGGACTCGGTGGTTGTCCCCCTTTTTAGGGATGAGAAAATCTATTCCTCCATTATCTCCAAGATTAAATGATTTAATTTTGAAATTAATTATATTGATTTATCAATAAATTAATTTAAATTAAATTAATTTTTGTTGTGTTTTTACAAATAATCATGGCCAGTGAAATCAACACAAATCAATCTCATCCATTGATTTTGTGTTGTCCATGGATTGAGATCTGTGGACTCCCAAAACCCTATATAAGAAGAGGCACCCCTTGCTCTTCGAACTACTTCAACAACGACTCTCTCTCTCTCTGTCATTTTCACGCCAAGCCTTCTCCTTATCCTTGAGTGACCGTCCACTCCTCTCTTAGAGAGAAGGTTTCCTTCATCATCGCATCATCGTTATGTTCCCGCTTTGACGACTCTTGGGTCTCCGTCTTCTTTGGTGCATCTTGCTCGTGAAGAAGTCATTCGATCTTGTGAGACGAGATCAGGAGATCCATTGCTTGGATCATTGACTTGGATTGCGAGAAGCACGTGACTCATCTCCGCGCTCGCAAAAGCCTCCTCCGACGGATTGAACTTGAGAAAGGAGGTCTCTTCTCTTAAAGGCTCGATTACAACCACGCTACAAGAGGTATTCCTTTATATGGTATGAGGTTAGATGAAACGATCCAAGAAGTGTTCTTGGATCATGTGGTTTCATCGATTAAATTTTTTTAAATTCCGTTGCACCGAGCACTAGTTTAACAAGTTGCTCAATCGTATATGATGCGATCCTCACGCTTCTGTGATGCACTTAAGGATTCTCCATATCCTTCACGTATCCCATCCAATCCATGCATCTACTCTCTCACGCACGCCCTCTCCCACTCCCCTTGTATATCTCTCTTCCAACTGACCATAAAAGCCACCGTCCCCTTGTCGAGAAAAATCGTCCGCCATCTTTGGTGAGAAGAGGAGAGCCCCCCCCCCCGCTTAGTTGATAGCTATGCGTACGAGGGTCGACCATTGTCCTCCACATCCTCTGGCTAGATCTGGTGAGGCTTGAACCTTCACCGCCGCAAGCTTCACACGAGGCCTTCTCGAGCTCCGCTTGTCGTGCGTTGAGCGACGACTGGAGCAGCTTTGCTCCTCCTCCACTAGGCACTGTGATATCCCCCAGGTAGACTTCTTCTCCCTTTCTTCTTCTTCCTCCTCCTTCCTCTTCTTCTTCCCTTCCTCTTCTTTTCTATTTCCTCTGCTCCTCTAGTTTTCTTTGCACAACTTCATTACCATCCATTGTTGTACCTCCTTCATCAATGATCTGTCTACTCCGCGCTTCTCCCATCGTCTCTCTACCCCGCCTCTTGCTTTACCGAACCGCCTTCATGCGCCGTCGCCCGCTCTCCTCGGGTCGTGCACTCCACCTTCGCCTACAGCTTCCTCCATCTACATCATCGAACCTCCATTCGAAAGATCACCCTTCTTCTCTGTCACAACCTCACCATCAAGACCCACCTCGACTTTGCAAGAGCGGAGTTCGTAAGGTCCTACTGAATCGAAGCTGTCTACGATAAGAGCAGCAGTAGAAGCACCACCGGTAAAGCTCCTGAACGTGCGTCGCCTGGGATCACGACAACATAAGACCCTCTTTCACCATCGTCACACACCCCTGTATGGATCGGTCGTGTGTCATTTGGGACCACCACTCCTCGAGCACCTCATCATTGTACCTCCTCTATGCCTTTGCCCTCAACGAGAAGCTCATCAAATCGCCATCGTCACCTCGCCACGAGCCTCCCCGCTCCTTGCGCAACCACCTGCGGTTGGCCCCCTTCTCGTCACGCAGGCCGCACCACTGATCTACGTTCCCGAGCACGACGCCACCGGCTCCAGCTCCTTCCTCTACCCCCCACTCGAAAGATCAACTGCCCGCGCGTAGCCCTCAAAGTCACGCCTGCAGCCAACAGACGTGCCTTGGTGGAGAAACTACATGAAACCCCCTCAGGGTCAAGGTAATTGCATACAATTCCAGTCAGCATTTTTCTTTTATTTCTTATGTAATTTGCATTGCATTTAGGCCCATGTGTTTGCACCTTAATTTGAACTTGCATTTGGCATAATCATTTTAAAAACTGCATTCTGTAGAATAACTTTTGCTCTATCATTGTGGACATTGAATATATTTTTATGAGTTGTGGATTATTTAATATAATTATTTTGTGGAAAATGGCATATTTTACCCACTGTGTATTCTGGAATTAATAATAAATTATTCATTGCTCTAGAATTTAAAATAAAATCACAATAGGTAGATTGTAGGTTGTTTTATGTGCCCAAAAATCATTTCAATTGCTTGCATATCGAGGTCAAAATAAATGAATTGGTGCTTCTAGTAAATGATTTTTAATTAATTCCACACTTTGTATTTTTAGGAATTAAAAATTATTCTAGATACCTCTCACATAAACATATCTAGGATAATTTAATTTCTGCAAAATATCGATGTTTGGTATTTATTAAAATTAATTAACTCAAAATCACCTAGTCTGCAATATTTAATTGATAACTAATTGATTCAGCAATAAAAAATTCTCAAAAATACAGTACCCTAATTTCATCACATTCACATCCTGGACATGTTTCATTTTTTTGATACTATTTGAATGAAAATTGTACTTTAGTCCCTAAACTTTTCCAAAATTGCATTTCACTCATTTATTGCATTTAAAAATACAAAAAAAATGCCTCTCTGAAAATCTAACTTCTAGATCTACTTTAAACCAACCTAAGGAGATTGTGGCCTCCTTGAGTTCGACCTTGGGCTTGCCGAAGTAAAAAAAATTGATCGCTCGCTTTAAATGGAAAAAAATCATTAAATTTACAGTTTTTTATTAATCCGAATTCGCTCGACTACAACAAACAAATTTAAACGTTAATTTAGCATGATTAAATAGGGCATTTCTAGGGTTAATCAATGTACATGACGCATTTTATGAGGTGTTTTCATGATTCTTGAGAAATGGATCATCTATCTATTCCTTTGATGACTCAGAGATCTCTACAGATCTGTCAGTTCCTACTTCTAAGAAAAAGTCAAAGGATTTAGATTTAGAGTCGGACGTCCTTTGGCTGAATTACCATGTTTCTTTGGTGATCAGACTCCTTGTTTAGTACAGTTGGTGTCTAGCACTACAGAGTTAGCACCACCTTCATGCAGCATGGAACCAGATTCATTGATAGTTTAGTCAGATTTGGTTGATGATACTTCATTGCAAGAGTTGAAGTTAGTACCTCCTATACTCAAGTATTCCTTTCCTGCAGGACCAAAGAACATATTTGATGTCATCATTAGTTCTAAACTGATAGTAGAATAGGATTCTAGGTTGTTAGAAGTGTTAGAGAAGAACTGCAAGGCCATAGGATGGATAGTGTTGAATCTAGTGGGTATTAACCTTGCTCTTTTCTTACACCACATTTATGTTAAGGAGAATGATAGACCTTTCATGAATTCAAGAGGAGACTTACAAATCTTCGAAAAGCAGTTAAGAATAAGATTGAGAAATGGTAAGAAGCAAGATTTATATACCCCATCTCTGACTCCAAGTGGGTAGCTCATTTCATATTGTTTCGAAGAAGTTGGGAATTTAGATGGTCCCCAATGAGGAGTGAGTTGAGATTGCGACACGAATACCCACATCATGGTGCGTTTGTGTTGATTACATGCATCAGAATGCTGCTATCAAGAAAGATTACTTTCCCCTACCTTTTATTGATCAGATTTTAGAGAGACTAGCAGGGAAGGAATTCTTCAGTCTTCTTGGCAAGTACTTTAGCTACAATCAAGTAGCCATCGCCCCTGAAGAATAGAAAAGACTACTTCCACTTGTCCTTTCAGCACGTATGCGTTCATGCGCATGCCATTTGGGTTTTACAATGCTCCGAGCACATTTCAACGGAGCATGAACGTTGTATTTTCCGAAATGGTGGGGGATTTTCTGGAGGTCTTCATGGACGATTTCTCGGTCCATGGTAATTCATTTGATTCATGTTTAGAGCACTTGGACCAAGTGCCCTCATGTGTTTAGATCAGCTGCCTTCGTCTACTAGTTGTCTCTAGGTATTGACAAGGTCTCTCTCTTTGTCGGGTACTCCATGACGTAAAAAGGGTATAAGTGTTATGATCCGATGTGCAGGAAGTATTACGTTAGTGCCGATATCACCTTTTTCGAGTCAGTCATGTACTTCTCCCCTACATGTGATGTCTTCAGACACTGATGGAGCCATATACATGCCACCACCACCACTGCCTACGCCACCTCCACCACCACCACTACATATGCCACCTCCATCACCTCCTCCACCACCACTTCCTATGCCACCTACACTTCCTATTATTGTCCCTGTTTCATCATTACCACGCCGCTATACCCGTCGGCTTGTTTCTGCTCATGGTCACCGCTCATCACCTAGCACGCATGAGGTATGTCCTGAGAATAAATTTTCTAATGATGGGTCTAATGGTTTGCCTGAGCAGGATTCTTTAAAGGAAACAATTGTGGAGGCTGTTGATTTCGACCTGCCTATTGCGCATCGAAAGCACAAGCATAGTTGTGCATAATATCCTATAGCATCCATGGTTTCTTTTGATCGCTTGACTGGTGAATTCAAGAATTTTGATGTTGCACTATCTATCGTGGCTATTCCACAGAATTATCAAGAGGCTTTGAAGGACAGTCAATGGCATTTAGCTATAAAAGAAGAGATGGCTGCTCTTTAGTCAAGAGGCACCTGGAGCCTAGTCCCACCTCCTACTAGTGTGTCTACAGTTAGCTGTAAATGGGTGTTTACAGTTAAGCAGAATGCAGATGGTAGCATCGACAGATACAAGGCACACCTGGTTGTACGAGGGTTTACACAGACAAACGAGGTGGATTATCTTGACACATTCTCACTAGTTTCTCATCATTCCACCTTACGGATCCTTCTCTCTGTGGTAGTGATTCGAGATTAGCCATTGTTTCAGTTAGACGTCAAGAATGCATTTCTATATGGTGATCTTCAGGAGAAAGTCTACATGCAACAACAAACTGGTTTTGCTGTTGAGGGGGAGTATTCAGAGGTTTGTACACTTCATAAGGCGATCTATGGCCTTAAGCAGAGCCCTAGAGTTTGGTTCCAGAAGCTTTCAGACTTGTTTGAAAAACATGGGGTACAAACGTTCAAATGCAGATCATTCCCTCTTTATACAGGGAACATCTAGAGGTATGATTGCAATTATGGTGTATATTGATGATATCCTTATTACAGGAGATGACATACAAGGAATCAAGAGGGCGAAAGAACTGTTGGGTTGTGAATTTGTCACCAAGGACCTTGGAGTCCTTAGATACTTTTGGGGACTGGAGTTTTCCAGAAATCAACAAGGGCTTGTAATGACCAGAGGAAATGTCATTGATTTACTAAGTGACATATGAATGCTTGGATATCGACCTGCCACCACACCTATGGATCCAAGCATGAAACTATATGATGATGATACTGATGAGGTGGATAGGAGGAGATACAGAGAGCTGGTAGGAAAACTCCTTTATGTTATCATTATCAGGCCTGATATATCTTTTCCTGTTAGTCGGGTGAGCAGTTCATGGAGCAACCACGTCAGGTCCATATGGATGCTATACATATGATACTCAGGTATATTAAATCATCTCCGTATGCAGGTATATTGTTTAGGAAATGCAAGGAGGTCATTATCTCAGCATGCATGGATGCAGATTATGTAGGGTGTCCAAAGGATAGGAAGTCCACCACTGGATTTATTGTATATGTAGGAGATTCTCTTGTCTCATGGAGGAGCAAGAAGCAAACTATTGTAGCCAGATCTAGTGTTGAATCTGAATATAGGGCTATGGCCCACGTCAGTACAGAAATGATGTGGGTTAAAGCTGTTCTTGCAGTTCTATATATAGAGGTTACTCTTCCTATGGTACTGGAATGTGACAATCAAGCTGCTAAATTTATTGCAAACAATCCATCATTTCATGAATGAACCAAGCACATCTAGGTTGATTGTAACTATATATGAGATATGATTTAGAAGGGTTTTATTTCCACATCTCACTTCATCTCAGGGGACCAGACTGCAGATAACTTCACCAAGTCCTTACTCAGAGGATCGTTCTAGAAGTGCTCGTCCAAGCTGAGCATGATCGAGATCTATGCTCCATCTTGAGGGGGAGTGTAGAGATATATTTATGTTATGTTATTTGTATTGTTTCCTAATTTCCTTCTTCTTATGATTGTCTTATGTAATTTACCCTTAGGCTACTCTTTTATATAAAAGAGCCTCGGGTTCATAGAATAAACAATTCAATGTCTTTTCCCAACAATATTCAATAAATACATAACCACTTGTAAATTTTGTATATGTGCAATATGTAAACTACATGCAAAATTGTATAATTCTTATAAAATAAAAATGGGTAAATTACAAAAAAGGCCTCAACTATACCTTGATTCTCAACTAGTAGCCTCATTTTTCAATTGTAACAAATTGTGGCTTGAACTTTCAACTTAAGGTTTAAACGCCGATATATAAGCGTCGTTAAAGCTTATAGAGGCCTCTATTTGAAACAAAAACATAAGATCAGGCCCTTCTTTGTTACAATTGAAAAATGAGTCCCTTAATTGAGAATTGCATGCAAGTAAAGAAGTTAATCCAAAAGAGATTGCAAATGGAAGTTGCGGATTAGTAATTGTGAATATTGCCACTTTAACTGGAAAATTGATGAAGATAGTGGATACGATGGAAAGAAGGAATATTCATATACGATGTCTTCAAGAGACTAAATGGGTTGGAGAGAAAGCAGGGGAGATCGACAAAACAGGCTTTAAACTTTGGTATTCAGGTAAAGATAAGGACATAAATGATGTTGGAGTGGTTGTTCATAAGGATTTGAAGGATTATGTGGTTGATGTGCAAAGATTTGAGGATCGGATTATTTTGCTAAAATTGGTTCTTGAAGAATAAATTCTGAATACCATCTCAATTTATGCACAACAAATTGGCTTAGATGAAAGGATTAAGCATGCTTTTTGGGAGGATCTGGATAAGATTTTATAGGAATATCCCACAAAGAGAGATGATTTGCATAGGTGGACATGTGGGAAAACATGCTTCAGGGTATGCTAGTGTTCATGGAGGACATGGTTTTGGGGATAGAAATGAAGAGGAAAAAGTCATTATGGATTTTTAACGGCATATGATCTTTTCATAGCAAACACTCTCTTCAAGAAGAGGTAGGAGCATTTAATTACTTATAAGAGTGGCCCAACTAGAACACAGATAGATTACTTTGCATTGAGGGGATGAGATCGGTTGTGTTGTAAAGACTGCAAAGTAATCCCAGGAGAGAGTTTGACAACCCAACATCGCTTGTTAGTCTTAGATGTGTAAATAATGGGGCTGGTAAAGAAAAGAAGGGTTCCTATGATCACTAGAACTAGATGGTGGAATCTTCTACTGAAGCAATCGAGCTTCAAGAAGAAGGTTTTAGAAGACTTATCTTGGGATTGTAATGGAAGTGGAAACGAGCTGGGAAGGGGGCGACTCAAAGGGAGGAGCTCCAAGTTAAAAGGTGGCTTGGTGGAGGAGTGAAGGGGTGCAAGAGAAGCTAAAAATTAAAAGAGCATGCTTTAAAGCTTTGTCTAAGGATAGAATGGAGGAAACTATCACAAACTACAAAATAATGAAGAATGAAGCAAAGAAGGCTGTAAGCGAAGCTAAGTCAAAAGCTTATGAAGTTTTGTATAAAAATCTTGACTCTAAGGAGGGCCAGAAGGATCTATTCAGGTTGGCCAAACAAAGACCTTTCTCAAGTGAGATGTATTAAGAACGAGGAAGGTTACATGCTTGTTACTCAGAAGGATATAGAGACTAGATGGGCACAATACTTCCATAAACTTTTCATTGGGGAATGAAATAGAGAGATCATGGTGGGTGATCTATAGATGAATACAAAGAAAGGAAGTAGAGGAGGCTTTGAAGGTTATGCGACCTGAAAAAGTTGTAGGACCGGATGACAACCCTGTATAAGTATGGAGAGTTTTAGGTGAGCGTGGTTTTACTTGGCTTGCAGATCTATTCAATGTTATTTGGCGAAACAAAAAAATGTCTGAAGATTGTAGGAGTATCGTGGTGCCTTTTATAAGAATAAAGGAGACATTCAAAATTGTTCAAATCACAAAGGTATCAAGTTGATGACTCACACTATGAAAATTTGGGAACATGTGATTGAAAGAAGGTTGAGGCAAGTTTCCAAAGTAAAAGAAAACCAATTCGGATTCATGTCAAGTCGCCCAACTATTGAAGCCATCCATTTGCTGAGGAGAACAATGGAGATTTATAGAGCTAAAAGGAAGAACCTCCATATGATCTTTATTGATTTGGAGAAGGCTTATGATTCTGTCCCACGAGAGATATTGTGGAGAGTTTTAGAGAAGAGACAAGTACTAGTCCTATACATTAACCTCATAAAGGATATGTATGATAGGGCTTTTTCTTGTGTTAAGATTCTGTCTGGGAAGATTGACTATTTTGACAACATTGGTTTATATCAAGGTTCTGCTTTGAGTCCATTTCTTTTTACTTCGATTATGGACGAGTTGACAAGTCAAATTCAGGATGAGTTACCTTGGTGTATGTTATTTATTGATGATATTGTGTTGATTGACGAGACTAGAGATGGAGTAAATGAGAAGCTTGAGGTCTGTAGACATGCATTGGAGACTAAACGATTTTGTATAAGCAGGGCTAAGACGGAATAAATGGAGTGCACCTTTGATGGAAGCTGTGGTGAAGGAATCGAGGTGAATATTGGTGACGATAACTTTCGAAAGAGAGGTTCTTTTAGATATCTGGGATCTATTTTGCAACATGATAGGGATATTGATGGAGACGTTACTAATAGAATAAATGCAGGCTGGCTAAAGTGGAGAGGAGCCTCTCATGTTCTCTGTGATAAGAAAATTCCTTTAAAAATTAAAGGAAAGTTTTACAAAGCATTCATGAGACCTGCTATGCTCTATGGATCTTGAGGTCTGGAGACATGCATTGGATATTAAAAGATTTCGTATAAGCAGGGCTACGACAGAATAAATAGAGTGCACCTTTGATGGAAGCAGCGGTGAAGGAATCGAGGTGAAGATTGGTGACGATAACATTCAGAAGAGAGATTCTTTTAGAAATCTGGGATCTATTTTGCAACACTCTCTGTTGTTCGTGTGATGGAGATGTTACTAATAGAATAAAGCAGTCTGGCTAAAGTGGATAGGAGCCTCTATTGTTCTCTGTGATAAGAAAATTCTTTAAAAATTAAAGGAAAGTTTTACAAAGCAGTCGTGAAGACCTGTTATGCTCTATGGCTCTGAATGTTGGCCTGTGAACCATAGACATGTGCAGAGAATGATTGTAGCATAAATGAAAATGCTAAGGTGGATGTGTGGACACACACGTAAGATTGGGTTCGGAATTATGCAATCAGAAAGAAAGTTTGTGTAGATCCAATCCAGGATCAGATGCTAGAAAACCGCTTAAAATGGTTTGGTCATTTGCAAAGAAGGTTAGATGATGCACTCATTAGGAGATGCGGATGTTGGGATGTTGAGCCGGCCAAGAGAGGGTGTGGATGGCCCAAAAAGTGTTTGAAAGAGACTATACGAAGGGATCTATGTTTTTTGGATATAAGCTCGAGATTGACTCGAGTTAGATCTGAATGGAGGCGAAGAATCCATGTAGTCGACCCTACTTAGTGGGAAAAGGCTTTGTTGTTGTTGTTGTATCATTCATATGCATTTAATTAGCATATCATGCATATACACAAGTGAACATTCATCGAGCTTTGAACCGAGTCGTGTACTTGACCTTAAACTTCAAATGAACTTCACCGAGAAGTAAGATTTTAGAAACTTCAGGTCATAGACTTAATTCTCCAAGTTACCAAGGCAATGTCTAAATTTGACTCTTAGTTCTAACATGATTGCTTCTTTTCGAATAGACTCTTAGATAAGGAACTAATCTGTACTACTTAGCTCAACTCAAACGAGGTGTTGGAAGATTATGCATCTTTTTCTTTGGAGTAACATGTTGAAATAAAGCTTCATATGAGGAATGGACTGCTAGCACAATTTTTCTAAAACCCCAAAATATGAGTGGAAGAAGCCAATTCCTAAAGTACATCATTGAGTGCAATGGTCCAAGCTTCATATAGCCTAAAGATCTTGGTGGAGCCTTGGCTAAACTGGCCAAGTTTCACATGAGATGTGACTACACTGGTCACATTCCAGTTCTTTCCCCCGTCTTCTAGACTTCTTCCCCCATATTTATTTTGAACTAGCACATACCAGAACTTAGAAGGAAATATTTGACTCTTTGAGGACTAGTTACTGGAGGAGGAGATTGCATGGTAGTTTGGCATCTATAAGATGTTGGATGCTTTGAGAGAGGGTTGATCTAAGATGACTTTTAAGTCAGATCTAAGATGACTGATACAACTTAGAGACTGTTATTTTTAAAACCCTAATTCTCATAAGGAGTTCTGCCATATTATTTATTCAAAGGTCGAGTCGAACTCCATTTTCACTATTTATTCATGACATTGGTATGGAGCCCATTCTCATTTTACTTATGCATTCTGTTTAGTTGCTCGGGGACGAGACGATTGATGAATCTGTGATTCATCACTTTAAAAGTTGAAAATTAAGCTTCGTTCCGAAGTGACTAAATGAATTTAACCATTTATATTGCATTATTAGCATTTATGCATGTGTAAATAATATCCATAGCTTAGCATTCATATAATTACATTAAAAATAAGTCATATGTGTGTAAATTATAACCTATATATTAACATAAATTTCCCTATTTTCATTATTATATGCTAACTCCAAATCCAATAAAATCTGTACATAATGCTAACATTAATAAATGAAAAATATCAAAAAATACTAACTTATATATATGTCAAATAAAATCAAACCTTAGATTTGAGATAAAAAGCCGCAAAGTCAAATATCTCTCACATATATAGTCTCCTATGAACCCCTCCTCACTTTAAAATTAATGTACATTCAATTATCTACAAATCAAGATCAAATTCAAAAAAATCAGAGTTCACATGTGAAACTTGGATTTTAGGTCCTCATTATATATTGTATGATTTGACTAACTTTGACTTATTATTTAATACATAAAATTAAGTCTTTTTAATTTGTTTCTTTTTCATTTGATTTCTGATTTATGTTTTATTTAAGTGTGTAAAAATCCAATCAAAGAAAATGAGTCAGTCTGAGTTTGTATATTTAGTCTGTGTATACGTCCCTTTTGTTTTATTTCTTTATTTTATCAACCATTAAAAACTAATAAAATATATTAATGTGTACATATTTTTTATCTATTTTATTAGATTTTGTTTTGAATTTTCTACTTATTAAAAATCATAAAAAATAGAAAACATAACATACAATATTTAATAGATATAAAATACCACAAAAAAATCACTTTGTATAGATGACTTCTTTTGATTTGGTTCCTTTTAGATCTCATCGAGACGAACAACTTTTATGAAGATCACTTCCTGATTTGAGTTCTTTTTCTAATTTATTTTTATTTTTATGTGATTTTCTTCTCTGAATTTCTGGAGGCGACACATGGCAACTCTAGGAGCCGCTACATGCCCCCAACTTATCCTCATTTGGCCTCCCCAATTTGGATCGTTGGATGAGATACCACTTCATCTAATGACCAAGATCATTTATTTTATTTTATTGTATTTTATCTTTATTTTATTTTATTTATTTGCACCTTGTAGCCCTTCCTCGGTGTTCGATCTCAGCCGATCGAACGACCGAGACCTCTTCTTCAACCTTCGGATCTTGAGGCCGTGTATGATCGATATGCTTCCTCTGCCTTCCTCGTTCGCCCTCAATGACCCATCCCCTCTCTTCTACATCTCCACATTGCCCCACCTCCACCTTCACCACGAGCCCTAACGTGAAAAGACAAAACCTGAAGCGCAACCCCTCATTGAACCCATCCGCCGACCACGAGGGAGTGACCACCACCAGCCTTTGAGCTCCTCCTTGTGACAGAAGGAAGAAAATATCATCAAGGCGACGATAGTCTAGTTCTCGAGGCGAGATCCTATGAGCCACCTTCGTTGTAGCTGCAACATCTCCACCGCAGTCGAGCTTCACCCTGCCACATGTCAAGCAATAATCAAGGAGCTAAAGCTCCTTCTTCTACAGGCACAATGTTCACATTTACCCCTCTACCTTCTCGCTTCTCTTCTTTCCCTCCACGATCTTTCATCGACCATCTCCGTTCCCCCTATCTTGATCATCATATCCCCTCGACTCGAGCTACAAGTTCGACTATTGCACCTCCGACGAGTCGCGTCAGAGGAGATGCTCCTTCCCCTCATGCACATAGGAGCACCCCCCGTTCAACTTTTCCCTTCTTCGTATACGCCCGAGTTGAGCTTTGGCTCGAGCCCTCACTTCTAAATGCAGAAACACATCAGAGAAGAGTCCTCTTTCCAACCGAGATGTATCCCATAGTCATCCCATCTTCAATCAAGCTCAGTTCGTGTGAGGATCATCAACAACATCCTCTCCACTTCATGGCCGTCTCTCGGGAGCACCATTAGAGGTGATCTTCGGAAGTATTAGATTCTCTCTGTCCATTTGGAGTTGTGATCCACCTTCTGCGTGGCTCTGTACCTCAACCACTCTAAGGCATTACCAGTTTGCAAGTTTTCTCGAGCAATTATGAATGAGTGGGAAGTGAGAAATCCATCTTGATCATCACCAACAATCTTGACAATAGAATTGGTGTCGTCAAGGGTCAACAACGACTTGTGAATCAATGCAAGAGGGAAGTTGAAGCTGGATGCGGGATGCAACAATGACGACATGACAATTGTCACAAAGGACAGAACCTAGAGGTGCGTCTTATGGAAGACCATATATAACATGTCACATTTTGAACTCTGTAGCATGTCACATTTTGTACCCATAATGGGCCACATTTTTTATTCCATAGTAAATGACCAATATTGGATAATACGTATCAGATTTTGAATCCATAGCAGGCCTAACGTGGGCTACTGCTTGGCACATAGCATGACATTTTTTGAACCAATTGCAGACATCTTTATTCACATGGTTTGATACATTTTGTAGTAGTAGGCATGGAGAACTTCTATACTCTACGGGTCTGAATGTTGACTTGTGACTAGTTAGTAGCAGAAATGAACGAAGGTGGACATGTGCACACTAAAATATTGGATTCAAAGTGATGCGATCGGAAGAAAAGTTGGTGTAGCTCTGATGTGGATAAGATGAGAGAAAATCTCTTAAGATGGTTTGACCATTTTCAAAGGAGGTCCTCCGATGCGCTAGTTAGAAGATACAAGATTTCGGGTGTTAAGCTAGTTAAGAGAGGGCGAGGAAGGTTCAAGAAGTATTGGAATGAGACTATCCGAAGGGATCTTAGTTATTTAGATCTAAGCCGAAGAATGACCCGAGATAGATCTGAATGGAGGTAAAGAATCCATGTAGCTGACCCTACTTAACGTGGGAAAAGTCTTTGTTGTTGTGCAGTTTTCATGAAGAAGTATTGGAATGAAACTATCCGAAGGGATCTTAGTTATTTGGATCTAAGCTCGAGGATGAACCAAGATAGATCTGAATGGAGGCAAATAATCCATGTAGCTGACCTTACTTAATGTGGGAAAAGGTTGTGTTGTTGTTGTGCAATTTTCATCAAGGTAGAGTGGAGAACTCCAAATACTGCATGAGAGGTCATGGTTCAAGGTGATTGGCTTCGTGGATTAGGTGAAAATCAGGAAGATCTTTGGGATCCTTTTCGTTGGGAGGGCATACATGTGAGGTTGCTAGATATTTGGCTCCATTGGTACAACATGCGCTTTATTCTCTCTAAAGTGTGGAAGGTGATGCAACTCGCAAAGGGAGTGGTCCTAGCAAGGGCCGATGAGTTCTATGGTGTCCAACGAGGTTCAAGTTTTCCAGAGGGAAACTTTAATACAACCCTTTTATAATCCTATAGGAAGCGATAAACCTGTATTATACTAGCAACTCTTCCAATTCTTTGGTCATCCTAAGGTGTTTATTCCCATTTTACATAGATTCGGTACTGCAAGTCATATCATCTCAACCTTTAGGGAACATCGATCTTCAGGAATCTATGCATGGTTTATGCCACGACAAGTATAGATATTCCTCAATCACTGATCTAGGTTCGTCATATGTTTATTGTAGGCTTAGACGTCGATATGCGTAGCTACTTCACCACAACTACCATGATCATTTATGTCCCCATTGGAATCAAAATCTTTAGTAGGATCCCTACCATGTGAGGAGGTCCAATGCTATATATAACACCCATGTTATTTGTATTAGTGTGAAAAATAATTAAAGTAGCATAAAAGAATAAAAAATAAGAAGTAAACAAGATTTTACATAGAATCCTGCTCCCATTACAAACGACTCTAAGGAGTGGAATTAAACTATAGGAGAACAAGGTTAGATAATGAGTGACTAACTAAACATGAGGATCCAATTACCCATTTAATAAATACCCCTCTAATAAATACTCTAACACTCCCTTGAAGCTGATGTTGAGGATGTTGCAGCTTGTTTACAAAAGAAAACACACCACTTATTTTGACTCTATTCATCCTTGAGGTGTAGGGAGGACACCCCCTCGAAGTAGTCACAACTAGGAGGAGACCTGCATGGAGGGAGTCGTACTAGGAGGAGGCATGTGTTTGAGTTGATGCTCGGTGAAGATGGTCGATTGGTAATAGTTGGACTAGAGTGTAGATCTTCATGCAAGTTAATGGGCAACAATAGTTTAAGATAATCCACGCAGTAGAACAAGTCCATCTGAAGTAGCTAATGTTGAAGACGGAAGTAGAGTGGTCGCCTCCCATATGAAGATCTCGAGAGTGGGCCTCTCCAAAACTGAAACTATTAGAAGGAGCCTTTCCATACATGTAGGGAACTTGAAGAGTGAGTTTCTCGTATAGGGACCTACCCTGGAGTTGAAACCTTTTATGGGGAGCCACGAGGAGTAGAAGATGGGCATGGTATAAAGATTGGGCACATGTCAGATAGAAGAGTAAATATGTTCTCTTAGAAACATGGGGATATTTTTTTAAAGAAGCATGAGAATATTTGACCAAGTTGGAGAACAAATTGGGTAAAAACGAAAATTTCTTTCCTTTCTGGAGGGAGTCGTACTTGGAGGAGGCATATGTTTGAGTTGATGCTCAGTGAAGATGGTCGATTGGTAATAGTTGGACTAGAGTGTAGATCTTCATGCAAGTTAATGGGCAACAATAGTTTAAGATAATCCACGCAGTAGAAGAAGTCCATCCGAAGTAGCTAATGCTGAAGTCAAAAGTAGAGTGGTCACCTCCCATATGAAGATCTCGAGAGAGGGCCTCTCCTAAACTGAAACTATGATAAGGAGTCTTTCCATACATGTAGGGAACTTGAAGAGTGAGTTTCTCGTACAGGGACCTCCCCTTGAGTTGAAACCTTTTATAGGGAGCCACGAGCAGTAGAAGATGGGCATAGTATAAAGATTGGGCAAATGTCAGATAGAAGAGTAAATATGTTCTCTTATTCATGTCAGAAACATGGGGATATTTTTTTAAAGAAGCATAAGAATATTTGACCAAGTTGGAGAACAAATTGGGTAAAAACAGAATTTTCTTTCCTTTCTTTTCTTTTCATTATTCTTCTTTTTCCTTTTTTTGCAATCATCCCTTTTTCCTTTTTCATTCATCATCTCTTTTCAGTAGTCATTCTTCAATACATCTATTTTATTTCATTTTTACTACTCTTTTCCCCCATTTTCTCCTTCTTTATGTTATTGATATTATTTTTTTCCTCAGCTCTTTTGATTTTTTCTTATTGTTTTCCTTCTTTTTTTCTTCTCAATGGCATGTTCTTTTTTTATAGACCTGTTTGTTACGATCGTGGCCCATTGGCCCATTGACTTGTTGATACACAAAATTAAAAAATCAACACAATATTTTCATGTGAAGAATAAATTATCGAGAAAAAAACTCACTATCGAAAGGGGTGGTTCTACCCATGTTATTTAAAGCAGGATCCATCTATTGTTCATTATGGGAGCAAATTATGGTCCACTATTGAATCATGATATACTGGATGGATGGCGGTAGGCAAGATGCACCTACTTTTGCATATAAAAGTCAATGCCCATCTTGCTTAGAACTCTTTTACTTGATATCAACTCCTACCTTCACTAATAGTACCGTTATAACTTATTGTTGATCGCAACTAAACTATAGACGACCTTCCTTGGTTTTCGACCACGAAGTTGCTAGAACGGAAAGTAGGGAGCCTGGTCTGCCTTTGTTTCTTGTGCTAACCTCTCACAGTTACTACCATGAATCTTTTAATTGTTTCAGGCGCACTTTTGCTTTCTAAGGTGCTTCCAAACTAGGGTTCATCCCACCTTGAACTAATTATATATTCCCTCAAAGTTCAAATTACATCATTTGCTTGAGGTATGAGAGCTTACAATACACATATTATGTTAGTGTTGATCCCTACCTCGCGCATGGTACAGATAGACAACTAAAGCTATCATCGGTCGTTTATTATACTAATAGAATCGCATATTTAATGGAGGATCATATATTCTTTTTTGTTGAGTTGTTATCTGGACTGCATGAGTAGTTGTTTACGTAATCTCAACATGATATCACATGTCATATTTGCCTTATCTATGTTTACATTACTTAAAAGATCCTAAAATAAGATCAATTAAGAAAAAAACTTATAAAAATAAGTAAAATGCTAATTATGCATAAGCTTATAATTATCTCTAAATATCAAAATAAACGTATAAAATAAAATAAGTTCATATTGGGTATTGTACTAATTATATTTGGCAGTTACACCTAAGGATCTTGTACTTTTAATTCAATATAATTTTGATGCAGTTCATGCCTAGTTTGAGGGGCTAAACAAAATTTTACCATGAAAGAAAGAACTACATTTTGCAATTTTATTTATTATGAAGCTTAGGGGAAAGAGACGATAGTTTTTGAATACCAACAATAAAACCCTACGAGCCTACCTCTCTCCTCTTCCCTCGCCCCTCCCCGAAACCTCTCCCCTTCTTTCACCATCCTTCTCTCTAACTCTAACATTCTCCTTCTTTCTCCTTCCTTCTCCTTCCTTCCTCTTTACCGTCGCTAGCCTCGCCAACCCCTCCTCCAATTTCCGCCGCCAACAACCCCGCTACCATCTACGCCTTCACCACTGCCACCAGGTATCACCACTAGCTTGCTACCACCTAAACTCAATCGGATTCTGCCCATCGCCCTCTCTACAACGCCAAACAACCCCAATGCTCTTGTGAGCCACCACCAAGCTAGCTTTGAATATTCCGATTAAGTCGAATGTTCTATTGACTACCGTTAATGTTTGTTCTCGTTACTTGTTAATCAACACACATTCTGTCTATTTGGTAATTTTAATACTCGTGTGGGAATATTAAATTTTCCTGTGAGGTTGCAACCATTATTTCTAAAGATCTCACTGCTTAATACTATTGTTTGGGCCTTTCTAGGGGTTGTGGTTTACATCAGCAACATCCTGTGGTTCCACTTTTATACTTCGATTTGGATTGTTGTAGTAGGCATTAAGTTACTGTGTTTGCATATGAAGTTAGAATAGTTTGTGTACTTATTTTGCATCATGTGGTATCAGAGCAAAAAGATCCGATTCATTTTCATTGTCTTTCATTCCATCCAAAAAATCATATTACATTTGTTGCGTCCCTAGGCCCTTGAGAACTGAATTTCTATGGCTCGCCACCCTGATCCACATTCCATGGCATGCTTGGAAGCCTTGATAGCAAACCTAGGTGATGAAATCTCACACACTAAGCCTTGAAACCAAACCTAGGCAATGAAATTCGATGCACTAACACCCGCCTAGAAAACATAGTGGCCAACAACACCCAAGAATTGGAGGTCTTGAATTTTGATAGAATGGATAGGGAATACAGACGGGAGGGGCACTAGATGGTCTTTAACTTCAAGTATGCAGGATCATAACCCCCGTAATCACTGGCATCTTAGACATGACCCAATTGTCTTTGATTCTAGTTATGAAAGTGATGCTAGTGATGAGCCATCCTTACATTTGGAGTCACTGCCACCCTCAAGAGACAAGGAGGGTGAGAGTCGACTACCCCATAGACGTCGACCTGAAGAGAAAGATAGAAGGAGAGATCCTGAGACATACGATCGATAACAAAACCAATTTCAAGATTCTAATTAAGAACGTGGGATAAAGATTGATGTTGCTAACTTAATGGACGACACGATCCAGACATCTTCATTGAATGGATTAATCAATTGGAACATTTCTTTGTTTGGAAGGATCGCGGAAAGTTCAGCTTACCATGTTGAAACTTAAAGGATATACCTTACTTTGGTGGAAACGTCTTCAGGAAGAATGTCACCGCCAAGGGAAAGAGCACTTTCGTTCCTGGACAAGAATGTAACAGAAACTTTGAGACAAGTTTCTTCCAAAGGAGTATAGACTGAACTTGTACAACTGCCTTTAAAACCTTCGTCAAGACACACACAATGTTAAGGAATACACCGAAGAGTTTCATGTTTTGATAACTTGAAATAACTTAAAGGAAAGCGACTCTTAAAATGGGTGGTTCTATACACTCATGGATTATGAACCAACATCCAAGATGAATTGTACATGTGAGACCGTCGAATAGTGGATGGCGCCCATGATAGAGATGAGAGGGCTGAAGCCTAGTTATCAAGGAACATCACACAATGTTTGACGATCACAACTGCCTTTGCTGGTATGGCCTCAAATTTCTGTGAAATTCAGTCGTATTTATGTCAAATATCGATATCTCGTCGAAATCGAAATTCAACCGAAATGACCGAAATATGGGGGCCATAGTACAAAAAATGACTGAAATGTGACCGAAACTGACATTTAGGCCCTAGTCCCTCGCACCAAACATCTCTACCGAACAAACTGGGGTGAACACACAATCAACCGCCAAATCAATTGGACATGTATCTCGTACTACTCTTGGAAGTACAAGTGTTCAGTCCTGGCCCACTCATGTTGGGTCAGGAATCCTAGAGGCTTGACCTACTATAGGACCTGCCACCTACTTCAGGTGCCTTCAGAAGGGGCATCGGGCAACAGAATATCCCAACCTACATGTGGCAAGTGCATGAAGAACCTATCAATGAGACCACCCCTACTGAGGAGAATGAACTAAAATGATGGCTGGATACACCAATACCAATGAGGATTATGAAGATATTGAAGTTGATGCCAAGACTCATGGACCCTTCCTTTTGATTGAACATAATGACTTTGGACGAGAAGATGATGCACCTATTGAGGTGTTGGAACATCTTATGCTGGCACCTAAAGTTGAGAGCAGTGATGCTTGGTTAAGGAGGAGCATCTTTCGCACCAAGTACGCATCCAATGATCATCGTTGTTCTCTAATCATTGATGGTGGAAGTGTGGAAAATTTTATAGCCGTATAACATGGCTTGGTTTAAGGGAGGGACTCAAATGCCAATCTAATGTCAATGCCTTATCAAATTTTCCATTGTGCCGGCCTATACATACGAGGTCTAGTGTCACGTTTGCACCTATGGATGTGTGTCACATCTTGTTGGGGTGACCTTGGCAGTATGATCAAGATATAGAATATAAGGGCAGGAAGAACACCTACAACTTTTTGATTTATAAAATGCGAATTACCCTCCGACCACGGCGGGATACCCTTAGTCCCAATCAAACAACAACCATATCTCACAAAGGTACATCGATTGATCATCAAAACTTTATGATTGTCCAGACACCAACACACTCCAAGTATCTCCTTTCCAATGCCAACTCCAAAAATGATAGGTTGTCTATGCCCTTATTGGAAAGGAGGTTGGGAGTGACATTGTGCATTCAGATAAAGTAGACCTACAAGTGACTCCGATCCTGGAAGAGTATGCGGATATTATGCCAGATGACCTCCTCGAAGGACTTCCACCACTAAGGGACATACAATACCATAAGGGGCATACAATACTAAGTGACCTTGTCCCTGGAGGCTGGAGCTAGCTTGCCCAACCTGTCCCACTACCGAATGAGCTCGAAGGAATATGAAGAGATGCAACGATGGGTAGTGGTGCTTTTGAACAAAGGATATGTACATGAAAGTGTGAGTCTTGTTGTTCTTGTCCTCTTAACACCAAAAAAAGACGGAACTTGGAGAATGTGCGTGGATAGTCGAGCCATCAACAAGATCACGATAAAGTATTGCTTTCCTATTCCTTGGCTAGATGACATGCTGGATATGTTAACTGGGGCACGCATATTCTCTAAGATGGACTTATGAAGTGATTATTACCTAATCAGAATCATATCTAGTGATGAGTGGAAAACAACCATTAAGACTTGTGAGGGCTTGTATGAATGGTTAGTGTTAGAAAATATGATGCGGAAGCGTATAAGAGAAATAGAGAATAAAACATTACGAACATCGGGATTTAACGTGGAACTCTACTCCTTAAGGAGAGGGGTGAAACCACGGTAGAACGCCTCAAAGGGTTGATTTATACATTGCACTTTCTCACTGATACATGAGGGTGAATGGCTTCTTATATAGCCTTCACCGAGTCTCCACATCCCAGAGACGGTTGACGTGGGACTAAACAACTGGATGTGGTAAACGGATCTTGGAGTCATCCACTTACCCATCTATACCATAAGTGATGCATAATACATTTACTCCAATACTCCCTCTCAAGATGGAGCATGCAATGCTCAGTTTGAACATACAGAAAGAAATCTCAAACTCACAATACAAAACATGACAGACAATATCAACTCAACGCATATAACTGTCGGTTGTTGTCGAGGATGTTGCTTCTCATATCGTGCAGGCGAGGAGGAACAAATGGGTTGGAGCGTGAGTCAAACTGAATCTCCTCGTCAGATAGCATGTGCTCTGTACTGTGCCTATGAGAGCCACTTCAACTAGAAATGAGTCTCCACTTGGAGAATTCTGGCATGCCACAACATGTGGACAACTGCTACATCTCTGAAAGGTCCGAACTAAAATGTCATGGAGACATCTTCGTCGGAGTCCACGATTGTTGGAGAATGGAGTCTAAACAGTTTCCTCATCGGAGAACTGGGTCTTTCACATACTGGCTCAGAGAATGGGATCTCTACTCTGGAGTCCCTATGAAACCACATGAAAACCCTAGCCCACATGGCATCTCTACTCTGGAGTCCCTATGGAACACATGAAAACATCGACCAAAACAAAAGATGGAGACCACAAAACTGAAGATTGCATACATGTGAATCAACCTGAAGACTCGGAATCTGATCGTCGAGTCTAAAAAACCGTAGAGTTTGAGAATCATCTATATGGCCTCTGGAATATGAAGAATTTGAATATGGAGAATCCGATATTTGGACCTGTGACTCTACACAGTACTCCCCCTTTCTCCCATACTTGTTGGAAAATAATGACATCGACAAAGTTGGGAGAAGAAAAGAAAATGGGGAGAAAACATGAATAGGTCGATCTCAATTTTTTTTCTCAGCTTTTCTTCTCACATTTTTTGAATCAATTTTTAAAAATAAGCCGTTTCATTTTTTACGGCTTTTCCTTTTTCATCATTTTTTTCTGCATACGACTTTTCTTTTGTATGCACCTTTTCTCAAATTTTTTTCCTTTTTCCTTTTTCTTTTAAAAAAATCTCGGCTTAAATAAGGCCAATTTGCAGCAGCCTAACACTGCTGGTCTTTCCCCCTGCTCTCTTATTTTTTGCACTTGGGCCAACTGTAGTAGGACCCCCTTCTTTTTTTAATGCAACCGTATACCAGTTGGGCTTTCTCTCTCCTCTCCTCTTCTTGTTTTTTTAATTTTTTTACAAACCACGGCCCAATCGGGCCACCCTTATTTAGCATTTCCATCTGGGAAACCTCTTCGAATCACAACCCCCCGATGGGGTTCCTATTTCCATTGTCGTCTGGAGATTCTCCCCACCTGGAGCAGGAGATGTACCACGTGGAGCATCGAACACGACGCCTCTTGGAGCTTTGAGCGAGGGCCATCGCTGGAGGCATGTGCGATGGGAGCGTCACATGGAGAGCGGAGATGCGACGCCGCCTGTGACGGAGGGGGCTTCAAGCCCCAAGCTCCGCCTGGAGATGTTGGGGAGGGGCTCTAAGATGGCCTCTATGGCCTCCATGAATAGGCAGAGGTTGTGTGACAACAGGAGGTCGGAGGGGAGGAGCGGTGCCATCGCCTGGAGCCTTCAGAGCTGCCACCAGTAGATCGGGAGATAGGTAGTCTTCGCTTGGGACTGGAGAAGGGTGATCGTCCACTACTGGATATTCGCCACTACTGAATCAGGGAGAAGAGGGTCTTGTGACTCTTAGAGAGGAGCCGTCTGGAATCAAAGTACCATCGCTACGAGGAGATCAGTGTGACTTCCTGCATGTCATTTGCATGCGATCTGATTGATGATGTCACCGGGGGTTTCAAAGGAGGATGTTGCAGTTGCGCAATCTGATTGAGGCTACCACCAAGGAGGTTCTAGGTGTTGTCTGGAATCTGGAGATAGCTTGCTCGATCAGAAGCAATAGCACCGCTGTCGCCCTAGAGAACTGGATCTGGAACATGAAGACTAGGATTTCAGAAAGATGTGGTAGCCGCCTCCTTGTGCGAAGGATATCAGGATCTCTAGATCTGTATGAAACTCTTTGCAGGCTTCATAAAGCTAGGGTCTCTTAGAAACCCTAGAATCGCCACCAGTAGATCGGGAGGTAGGCGGTCTTCGCTTGGGATCAGAGAAGGGTGATCATCCGCTGCTGGATATTCGCCACTACCAAATCTAGGAGAAGAGGGTATTGCGACTCTTAGAGAGGAGCCGTCTGGAATCGAAGTAGCATCGTTACGAGGAGATCGGTGCGGCTTCCTGCATGTCGTCTGCATGTGATCTGATTGATGTTGTCACCGGGGGGGTTCAAAGGAGGATGTTGCAGCTGTGCAATCTGATTGAGGCTACCACCAAGGAGGTTCTAGGCGTTGTCTGGAATCTGGAGATAGCTTGTTGGATCAGAAGCAATAGCACCGCCATCTCCCTAGAGAACTGGATCTGGAAGTTAAAGACTAGGATTTCAGAAAACTGTGGCAGTCGTCGCCTTGTGCGAAGGATATCCGGATCTCTAGATCTATATGAAACTCTTTGCAGGCTTCACAAAACTAGGGTCTTAGAAACCCTAGAATCGAGTCGAACATGAAAGGAGCTAAAATCCAAGAACCGTGTACACAATTAGGGTTTTGATAGAAACCCTAGAACTAAATCTCAATTCTATAAATCGAATCTAAAATAAAAATAATAACATGAAATCCTCTAGAATCGAACCTACTCTGATACTTTGTTAGAAAATATGATCCGGAAGTGTATCAAAGAAATAAAGAAGAAAACATTATGAATGTTGTGGTAGCTTGCTGGATCAGAAGATCCAGGCTTTCAGAACTAGATCTGACACATGAAGACTAGGGTTTCAGAAAATTGTGGTAGCTGCCTCTTTGTGCGAAGGATATCGGGATCTCTAGATATGTATGAAACTCATTGCAGGATTCATAAAACTAGGGTCTCTTAGAAACACTAGAACCGAATCGAACACGAATGGATCTAAAATCCAAGAACTGTGTACATAGTTAGGGCTTTGATAGAAACCCTAGAACTAAATCTCACTTCTATAAATTGAATCTCGAATAAAAATAATGAACATGAAATCCTCGAGAATCGAACCTGCTCCGATACCATGTTAGAAAATATGATGCAGAAGTCTATCAAAGAAATAAAAAAGAAAACATTACAAACACCAGGATTTAACGTGGAACACTATTCCATAAGGAGCGGGATGAAACCATGGGAGAATGCCTCAAAGGGCTCATTTATGTATTGCACTTTCTCACTGATACAGGAGGGTGTGGAGCTTCTTGTATAGCCCTCGCTCAGTCTCCACGTCCCACATACGATCGATGTGGGATTAAAAAACTGAATGTGGTAAATGGATCCTAGAGTGATCCATTTACCCATCTACATATATACTCCAACAGTTAGTGATGCCCTTCGGCCTGACCAATGCTCCTAGCACTTGTATGCGCATTACGAACCATGTTTCGTGACCTCTTATTTGCAAGTTTGTGGTCATTTATTTTGATGACATCCTAATCTACAATGACAACTAGGGTGAACACATCAGCCATATGTGTCAGGTGCTCACCATCCTGAGAGAACATAAGCTCTTTTTTAACCTCAAGAAGTGTTAACCACGGGAGAACGTCTCAAAGGGCTGATTATGTATTGCACTTTCTTACTAATACAGGAGGGTGGGGAGCTTCTTATATAACCCTCACCGAGTCTCTACGTCCCACAGACGATCGCTGCGGGACTAAACAACTGAATGTGGTAAACGGATCCTGGAGTGATCCATTTACCCATCTACACCATAAGTGATGCATAACACATATACTCCAACAGTTAGTGATGCCCTTTGGTTTGACCAATGCTCCTAGCACCTTTATGGGCATTATGAACCATGTTTTGTGACCTCTTATTGGGATGTTTGTGGTTATTTATTTTGATGACATCCTAATCTACAGTGACAACTAAGGTCAACACATGAGCCATCTGTGTCAGGTGGTCACCATCCTGAGAGAACATAAGCTCTCTTTTAACCTAAAGAAGTGTGCCTTCCTTACCGACTCAGTTAACTGCATTGTCTCCGCTGACGATATCAAGGTTGAAGCCATTATACATTGGCCAACCCCGAAGACCCCAATGGAACTTCATAGTTTTTTAAGCTTAGCTTCCTTCTATCAATGCTTTGTGAAGAACTTCAGTAGTCAAGCGAGTACAATTTTAGACTACTTACATTAGCGCAAATTTTCAAGGATGTCAGAAGCTGAAAAATGTTTCCAAAAACTCAAAGATCATCTGACTTGTGCCCCTACGCTAGTTCTACAGAATTTCAACAAAGTGTTCAAAGTTGATTGTGATGCCTTCCACATTGGTTTCGATACTGTCCTTAGCCAGGAGGGACATCCTGCTTATTTCAGCAAGAAATCGAATGATGTGTGCTCACGCTACTCCATGTATAATGTGGACTTTTATGCCATTCAAGCTCTCAAGCATTGGCGCTACTACCTTATCCAACATGAATTCATCCTCAATTCTGATCATGAGTCTATGTGCTATCTGCAATTCTAGAAAACTCTCAACAAAAGGCATGTAAAGTGGGCAGATTTCTTGCACATTCCACTTAAAACACAAGACTGGCATTAAGAATCGGGCGGTTGATGCTTTGAGTTGTTGAACCCACCTGCTGGCAGCAGTCTCAGTGGAGACCATAGGGTTTAAACATATCAAAGAGTTATACCAAACTGACCATGACTTTAGCAAACCATACCCATGACTGCCTGAACCATTTGACAAATCTGTATATCCTCCAAAATGGTTCTCTTTCGTGGGTCGAACTGTGCATTCCAGCCATATCCTTATGGGAAAGCCTGATTTTGGAATTGCATGGAGGAGGTCTTAGATGATATTTTGGGTGACAAAATCTTAACCTCCTTCAAGAGAGATTCTATTGGCCATGGATGAAGAGGGATGTGATGCAAGCGATTTAATGTTGCCAACCTTGTCAACATTTTAATGGTAAAAAACAGAATATCGGCTCGAGAAGACATCACTATAGATTTTCTTATCGGGCTCCTTCAGACTGCTAGGAAAGTGGATACTGTGTTTTGTCGTAATTGATCGGTTCTCTAAGATGGCACATTTTATTGCATGTAGGAAATCATCTGATGCATCTCATATAACTGATCTCTTCTTTAAAGAAATTGTCCGTTTGCATGTCACACCTCTTTCATTTATGTCCGATAGGGACATTAGATTCTTAGGTCATTTTTTGAGGACTTTATGGTCTAAGTTGGGCACTCATCTATAATATAACACTGCATATCACCCCCAAACCGATGTTCAAACAGAAGTAGTAAACAGATCTTCGAGAAACTTGCTTTGTTGTCTTGCAGGAGAACGACCTACTTAGTGGGACTTGGTCCTTCTTCATGTCGAGTTTACTTATAATAGTTCGTCTTGTCAGTCTATCCAAAAATCTCCTTTTGAATGTGTCTATGGTTACCCCATTCCTCATGTCCTTGTTAGAGTTCCTCTTGTTTGACCCGGGCGGGCAAGTGCTAATGCATATGAATTGGATGATCATATCCACCAGTTCCACCAAGAAATACCAAACTCCAACATACCTCCACCAAATATCACCCAAGCCAATAGCCACGAAGGGATTTTGGTCATGTCCCATTTTCAAAGAGATTGTTTCCCTGAGAGAACCCACCACAAATTGAGCCCGAAGAAATTTGGCCTTTTCAAAATCACTATGAAGATTGGTCTGGATGCCTATGTATTGGACCTATCGCCTTAATTCAGTACTTCGCCTATATTTAACATATCTGACTTCTATCCGTATTTTTAGAAAGTTGCAACTAGTCTAGAGATTTAGCCAATGAGTCCTACATCAACAACCACTACAACCGCCCCATCTCCAGATGCCATTGATGCCTGGATTTCTGTGACTTGGCAACATGCCACGGAATGACTCAATGTTTCCTAGTACGATGGATTGGGCACCGCTTGGAGGATAGCTCATGGATTGAAGAGCATGAATTAGAGAAGCTTTGTCAGGATCTTTTGCAGAATTACTATAATGTAATACTGTCGGAGCACGATTCTCTCCAAACAGGGGGTAATTGGTGCAGTTCATACCTAGTTTGAGGGGTTAAATAGAATTTTACCATGAAAGAAAGAACTACATGAATCCTTTTGCAATTTATTTTTATTTATTATTCAATTTTGTTTTTTGAGTCCATAGTCTAGTGTTTTGGGTATTGTTCCATATTTTTATAAAAGAAGGCTTTGGGGAAAGAGACAACAACTTTAAGATACAAACAAAAAAAACCCTACGGCCCTACTTCTCTCCTCTTTTCTCCCTCCGTCCCTGAAACCTCTCCCTTTCTTCCGTTGTCCTTCCTCTCCAACCCTAACATTCTCCTTCTTTCTCCTTCCTTCCTCTCTATCACTACCAGTCTAGCCAACCCCTCCTCTACCAATTTCTGCCGCCAACAACCCTAACATTCTCCTTCGTTCTCCTTCCTCTATGTTGCCAACCTCACCAACCCTTCCACCAATTTCTGCTCCAAACAACCCCACTACCAACCACACATTCACCACCGCCACCCGGTATCACCGCCAACCTGCTACCACCTAACCCCCATTACATTCTGCCAACATGCCACCCATCACCCTCTCCGCACCGTCCAACAACCCCAACGCTCTTGCGAGCCACCGCCAAGCCAGTCAATGCATGCCAAACTGTTGTTGCTCTCTGATACCTCTTGCCTAATTTGGGTCGGGCTTCTTTTTTTCCCTTGTTCTGTCCTGGAAGTTGGAAATCGTATGATCATACATACGAGGTCTAGTGTCACGTTTACACCTATGGATGTGTGTCACATCTTGTTGGGGTGACCTTGGCAGTATGATCAAGATATACAATATAAGGGCAGGAAGAACACCTACAACTTTTTATTGATAAAATGCAAATTACCTTCCGACCACGGTGGGATACCCTTAGTCCCAGGCAAACAACAACCATTTCTGACAAAGGTACATCGATTGATCATCAAAACATTATGATTGCCCAGACACCACCACACTCCAAGTATCTCCTTTCCAATGCCAACTCCAAAATCATAGGTTGTCTATGCCCTTATTGGAAAGGAGGTTGGGAGTGACATTGTGCATTCAGATAAAGTAGACCTACAAGTGACTCCGATCCTGGAAGAGTATGCGGATATTATGCCAGATGACCTCCTCGAAGGACTTCCACCACTAAGGGACATACAATACCATAAGGGGCATACAATACTAAGTGACCTTGTCCCTAGAGGATGGAGCTAGCTTGCCCAACCTGCCCCACTACCGAATGAGCTCGAAGGAACATGAAGAGATGCAATGATGGGTAGTGGTGCTTTTGAACAAAGGATATGTACAAGAAAGTGTGAGTCTTGTTGTTCTTGTCCTCTTAACACAAAAAATAGACGGAACTTGGAGAATGTGCGTGGACAGTCGAGCCATCAACAAGATCGCGATAAAGTATTGCTTTCCTATTCCTTGGCTGGATGACATGCTGGATATGTTAATTGAGGCTCGCATATTCTCTAAGATGGACTTATGAAGTGATTATCACCTAATCAGAATCATATCTAGCGATGAGTGGAAAACAACCATTTAGACTTGTGAGGGCTTGTATGAATGGTTAGTGTTAGAAAATATGATGCGGAAGCGTATAAGAGAAATAAAGAATAAAACATTACGAACATCAGGATTTAACGTGGAACTCTACTCCTTAAGGAGAGGGGTGAAACCACGGTAGAACGCCTCAAAGGGTTGATTTATACATTGCACTTTCTCATTGAAACATGAGGGTGAATGGCTTCTTATATAGCCCTCACCGAGTCTCCACATCCCACAGACGGTTGGCGTGGGACTAAACAACTGGATGTGGTAAATGGATCTTGGAGTCATCCACTTACCCATCTATACCATAAGTGATGCATAATACATTTACTCCAATACTCCCCCTCAAGCTGGAGCATGCAATGCTTAGTTTGGACATACAGAAAGAAATCTCAAACTCACAATACAAAACACGACAGACAATATCGACTCAACGTACATAATTGTCGGCTGTTGTCGAGGATGTTTCTTCTCATATCGTGCAGGCGAGGAGGAACAAACGGGTTGGAGCGTGAGTCAAACTGAATCTCCTCGTCAGATAGCATGTGCTCTGTACTGCGCCTATGAGAGTCACTTCAACTAGAAATGAGTCTCCACTTGGAGAATTCTAGCATGCCACAACATGTGGACAACTGCTCCATCTCTGAAAGGTCCGAACTAAAATGTCGTGGAGACATCTTCGTCGGAGTTTACGATTGCTGGAGAATGGAGTCTAAATAGTTTCCTCATCGGAGAACTGGGTCTTTCACATACTGGCTCAGAGAATGAGATCTCTACTATGGAGTCCCTATGAAACCACATGAAAATCCTAGCCCAC
Source organism: Ottelia alismoides (assembly GCA_037367405.1). NCBI lineage: Eukaryota > Viridiplantae > Streptophyta > Magnoliopsida > Alismatales > Hydrocharitaceae > Ottelia > Ottelia alismoides. The sequence goes on from JAZKJV010009007.1 coordinate 110,553, forward strand.
ATGGCATCTCTACTCTGGAGTCCCTATGGAACACATGAAAACTTCGACCAAAAGAAAAGATGGAGACCACAAAACTGAAGATCGCATACATGTGAATCAACCTGAAGACACGGAATCTGATCGTCGAGTTTAAAAAACCGTAGAGTTTGAGAATCATCTATATGGCCTCTAGAATATGAAGAATTTGAATCTGGAGAATCCGATATTTGGACCTGTGACTCTACACAGTACTCCCCCTTTCTTCCATACTTGTTGGAAAATAATGACATCGACAAAGTTGGGAGAAGAAAAGAAAATGGGGAGAAAACATGAATAGGTCGATCTCAATTTTTTTGTCAGCTTTTCTTCTCACATTTTTTGAATCAATTTTTTAAAATAAGCCATTTCATTTTTACGGCTTTTCCTTTTTCATCATTTCTTTTCTGCGTACGAATTTTCTTTTGTATGCACCTTTTCTCATTTTTTTCCTCTTTCCTTTTTCTTGAAAAAAATCTCAGCTTAAATAAGGCCAATTTGCAGCAGCCTAACACTACTGGTCTTTCCCCCTTCTCTCTTTTTTTTGCACTTGGGCCAACTGCAGCAGGACCCCCTTCTTTTTTTAATGCAACTGTAGCTCAGTTGGGCTTTCTCTCTCCTCTCCTCTTCTTGTTTTTTTAATTTTTTTACAAACAACGGCCTAATCGGGCGACCCTTATTTAGGATTCCCATCTGGGAAACCTCTTCAAATCACAACCCCCCGATGGGGTTCCTCTTTCCATTGCCGTCTGGAGATTCTTCCCACCTGGGGTAGGAGATGTACCACGTGGAGCATCGAACACGATGCCTCTTGGAGCTTTGAGCGAGGGCCATCGCTGGAGGCATGTGCGATGGGAGCGTCACATGGAGAGCGGAGATGCGACGCCGCCTGTGACGGAGGGGGCTTCAAGCCCCAATCTCCGCCTGGAGCTGTTGGAAGGGGCTCTAAGAAGGCCTCTATGGACTCCATGAATAGGCAGAGGTTGTGTGACAACGGGAGGTCGGAGGGGAGGAGCGGTGCCATCGCCTGGAGCCTTCAGAGCCGCCACCAGTAGATCGGGAGGTAGGCAGTCTTCGCTTGGGACTGGAGAAGGGTGATCGTCTGCTACTGGATATTCTACACTACTGAATCTGGGAGAAGAGGGTCTTGTGACTCTAAGAGAGGAGCCGTCTGGAATCAAAGTACCATCGCTACGAGGAGATCGGTGCGACTTCCTGCATGTCATTTGCATGCGATCCGATTGATGATGTCACCGGGGGTTTCAAAGGAGGATGTTGTAGTTGCGCAATCTGATTGAGGCTACCACCAAGGAGGTTCTAGGTGTTGTATGGAATATGGAGATAGCTTGCTGGATCAGAAGCAATAGCACCGCCATAGCCCTAGAGAACTGGATCTGGAACATGAAGACTATGATTTCAGAAAATTGTGGTAGCCGCCTCCTTGTGCGAAGGATATCAGGATCTCTAGATCTGTATGAAACTCTTTGCAGGCTTCATAAAGCTAGGGTCTCTTAGAAACCCTAGAATCTCCACCAGCAGATTGGGATGTGGGCGGTCTTCGCTTGGGACCGGAGAAGGGTGATCATCCGCTGCTGGATATTCGCCACTACCGAATATGGGAGAAGAGGGTCTTGCGACTCTTAGAGAGGAGCCGTCTGGAATCAAAGTAGCATCGTTACGAGGAGATCGGTGCGGCTTCCTGCGTGTCGTCTGCATGCGATCTGATTGATGTTGTCACGGGGGGTTCAAAGGAGCATGTTGCAGCTGCGCAATCTAACTGAGTCTACCACCAAGGAGGTTCTAGGCGTTGTCTGGAATTTGAAGATAGCTTGTTGGATCAGAAGCAATAGCACCGCCATCTCCCTTGAGAACTGGATCTGGAACTTGAAGACTAGGATTTTAGAAATCTGTGGCAGTCGTCGCCTTGTGCGAAGGATATCAGGATCTCTAGATCTATATGAAACTCTTTGCAGGATTCATAAAACTAAGGTCTTAGAAACTCTAGAATCGAGTCGAACATGAATGGAGCTAAAATCCAAGAACCGTGTACACAATTAGGGTTTTGATAGAAACCCTAGAACTAAATCTCAATTCTGTAAATCGAATCTTAAATAAAAACAATGAACATGAAATCCTCGAGAATCAAACCCGCTCTGATACTTTGTTAGAAAATACGATGCGGAAGTGTATCAAAGAAATAAAGAAGAAAACATTACGAACGCTGTGGTAGCTTGCTGAATCAAAAGATCCAGGCTTTCAGAACTAGATCTGACACATGAAGACTAGGGTTTCAAAAAATTGTGGTAACTACCTCTTTGTGCGAAGGATATAGGGATCTCTAGATATGTATGAAACTCGTTGCAGGATTCATAAAACTAGGGTCTCTTAGAAACCCTAGAACCGAATCGAACACGAATGGAGCTAAAATCCAAGAACTGTGTACATAGTTAGGGCTTTGATGGAAACCCTAGAACTAAATCTCAATTAAGTAAATTGAATCTCGAATAAAAATAATGAACATGAAATCCTCGAGAATCGAACCTGCTCCGATACCATGTTAGAAAATATGATGCAGAAGTATATCTAAGAAATAAAAAAGAAAACATTACAAACACCAGGATTTGACCTGGAACACTATTCCATAAGAAGCGGGATGAAACCACGGGAGAATGCCTCAAAGAGCTCATTTATGTATTGCACTTTCTCATTGATACAAGAGGGTGTGGAGCTTCTTATATAGCCCTCGCTGAGTCTCCACGTCCTACAGACGATCGATGTGGGATTAAAAAACTGAATGTGGTAAATGGATCCTAGAGTGATCCATTTACCCATCTACATATATACTCCAACAGTTAGTGATGCCTTTCGGCCTGGCCAATGCTCCTAGCACCTGTATGCGCATTACGAACCATGTTTTGTGACCTCTTATTTGCAAGTTTGTGGTCATTTATTTTGATGACATCCTAATCTAATGACAACTAGGATGAACACATGAGCCATATGTGTCAGGTGCTCACCATCTTGAGAGAACATAAGCTCATTTTTAACCTCAAGAAGTGTTAACCACGAGAGAACGTCTCAAAGGGCTGATTTATGTATTGCACTTTTTTACTAATACAGGAGGGTGGGGAGCTTCTTATATAACCCTCACCGAGTCTCTACGTCTCACAGACGATCGATGTGGGACTAAACAACTGAATGTGGTAAATGGATCCTGGAGTGATCCATTTACCCATCTACACCATAAGTGATGCATAACACATATACTCCAACAGTTAGTGATGCCCTTTGGTTTGACCAAAGCTCCTAGCACCTTTATGGGCATTATGAACCATGTTTTGTGACCTCTTATTGGGATGTTTGTGGTTATTTATTTTGATGACATCCTAATCTACAGTGACAACTAAGGTCAACACATGAGCCATCTGTGTCAGGTGGTCACCATCCTGAGAGAACATAAGCTCTCTTTTAACCTCAAGAAGTGTGCCTTCCATACTGACTCAGTTAACTGCATTGTCTCCGCTGACGATATCAAGGTTGAAGCCACCGAAGACCCCAATGGAACTTCGTAGTTTTTTAAGCTTAGCTTCCTTCTATCAATGCTTTGTGAAGAACTTCAGTAGTCAAGCGAGTACAATTTCAGACTACTTATGTAAGGGCAAATTTTCATGGATGTCAGAAGCTGAAAAATGTTTCCAAAAACTCAAAGATCATCTGACTTATGCCCCTACGCTAGTTCTACAGAATTTCAACAAAGTGTTCAAAGTTGATTGTGATGCCTTCCACATTGGTTTCGATACCGTCCTTAGCCAGGAGGGACATCCTGCTTATTTCAGCAAGAAATCGAATGATGCGTGCTCACGCTACTCCATGTATAATGTGGACTTTTATGACATTCAAGCTCTCAAGCATTGGAGCTACTACCTTATCCAACATGAATTCATCCTCAATTTTGATCATGTGTCTATGTGCTATCTGCAATTCTAGAAAACTCTCAACAAAAGGCATGTAAAGTGGGCAGATTTCTTGCACATTCCACTTAAAACACAAGACTGGCATTAAGAATCGGGCGGTTGATGCTTTGAGTCATTGAACCCACCTGCTGGCAGCAGTCTCAGTGGAGACCATAGGGTTTAAACATATCAAAGAGTTATACCAAACTGACCATGACTTTAGCAAACCATACCCATGACTGCCTGAACCATTTGACAATTCTGTATCTCCTCCAAAATGGTTCTCTTTGGTGGGTCGAACTGTGCATTCCAGCCATATCCTTATGGGAAAGCCTGATTTTGGAATTGCATGGAGGAGGTCTTAGATGATATTTTGGGTAACAAAATCTTAACCCTCCTTCAAGAGAGATTCTATTGGCCATGGATGAAGAGGGATGTGATGCAAGCGATTTAATGTTGCCAACCTTGTCAACATTTTAATGGTAAAGAAAAGAATATCGGCTCGAGAAGACATTACTATAGATTTTCTTATCGGGCTCCTTCAGACTGCTAGGAAAGTGGATACTACGTTTGTCGTAATTGATCGGTTCTCTAAGATGGCACATTTTATTGCGTGTAGGAAATCATCTGATGCATCTCATATAACTGATCTCTTCTTTAAAGAAGTTGTCCGTTTTCATGGCACACCTCTTTCATTTATGTCCGATAGGGACATTAGATTCTTAGGTCATTTTTTGAGTACTTTATGGTCTAAGTTGGGCACCCGTCTATAATATAGCACTGCATATCACCCCCAAACCGATGGTCAAACAAAAGTAGTAAACAGATCTTCGAGAAACTTGCTTTGTTGTCTTGCAGGAGAACGACCTACTTAGTGGGACTTGGTCCTTCTTCATGCCGAGTTTACTTATAATAGTTCGTCTTGTCAGTCTATCCGAAAATCTCCTTTTGAATGTGTATATGGTTACCCCATTCCTCATGTCCTTGTTAGAGTTCCTCTTGTTTGACCCGGGCGGGCAAGTGCTAATGCATATGAATTGGATGATCATATCCACCAGCTCCACCAAGAAATACCAACTCCAACATACCTCCACCAAATATCACCCAAGCCAATACCCATGAAGGGATTTTGGTCATGTCCCATTTTCAAAGAGATTGTTTCCCTGAGAGAACCCACCACAAATTGAGCCCGAAGAAATTTGACCTTTTCAAAATCACTAGGAAGATTGGTCTGGATGCCTATGTATTGGACAACCGCCTTAATTAAGTACTTCGCCTATATTTAACATATCTGACTTCTATCCGTATTTTTAGAAAGTTGCAACTAGTCTAGAGATTTAGCTAATGAGTCCTACATCAACAACCACTACAACTGCCCCATCTCCATATGACATTGATGCTTGGATTTCTAAGACTTGGCAACATGCCACGGAATGACTCAACATTTCCTAGTATGATGGAGTGGGCACCGCTTGGAGGATAGCTCATGGATTGAAGAGCATGAATTAGAGAAGCTTTGTCATGATCTTTTGCAGAATTACTATAATGTAATATTGTCGGAGCACGATTCTCTCCAAACAGGGGGTAATTGGTGCAGTTCAAACCTTGTTTGAGGGGTTAAATAGAATTTTACCATGAAGGAAAGAACTACATGAATCCTTTTGCAATTTATTTTTATTTATTATTTAATTTTGTTTTTTGAGTCCATAGTCTAGGGTTTGGGGTATTGCTCCATATTGTTATAAAAGAAGGCTTTGGTGAAAGAGACAACAACTTTAAGATACAAACAAAAAAAACCCTACGGCCCTACTTCTCTTCTCTTTTCCCCCTCCGTCCCTAAAACCTCTCCCTTTCTTCCGTTATCCTTCCTCTCCAACCCTAACATTCTCCTTCTTTCTCCTTCCTTCCTCTCTATCACTGCCAGTCTAGCCAACCCCTCCTCCACCAATTTCTGCCGCCAACAACCCTAACATTCTCCTTCGTTCTCCTTCCTCTATGTTTCCATCCTCACCAACCCTTCCACCAATTTCCGCTGCAAACAACCCCACTACCAACCACACATTCACCACCGCCACCCGGTATCACCTCCAGCCTGCTACCACCTAAACCCCATTAGATTCCGCCAACATGCCACCCATCACCCTCTCCACACCGTCCAACAACCCCAACGCTCTTGCGAGCCACCGCCAAGCTGGTCAATGCATGCCAAACTGTTGTTGCTCTCTGATACCTCTTGCCTAATTTGGGTCGGGCTTCTTTTTTTCCCTTGTTCTATCCTGGGAGTTAGAAATCGTGAGCTTTCACAACAATAACAACAACAACAAAGCCTTTTTCCCACAATTAAGTGGGGTCAGCTACATGGATTCTTCGTCTCCATTCAGATCTATCTTGGGTCAATCCCAGGCTTATATCCACAAAACAAAAATCCCTTTGTATGGTCTCTTTCCAACACTTCTTGGGCCGTCCCCGACCTCTTTTAGCCGGCTCAACATCCCAACACTCGCATCTCGTAACTGGTGCATCAGCCGATCTTTTGCAATTGACCATACCATCTTAAGCGGTTTTCTCGCATCTTATCTTCGATCGGAGCAACCAACTTTCTTTCTGATTGCCTCATTTCGAATCCGATCTTTACGTGTGTGTGTGTGTCCACACATCCACCTTAGCATTTTCATTTCTGCTACAACCATTCTCTGCACATGTCTATGGTTCACAGGCCAACATTCAGCTCCATAGAGCATAGCAGGTCTCACTGCTGCTTTGTAAAACTTTCCTTTAATTTTTAAAGGAATTTTCTTATCACAGAGAACAGCAGAGGCTCCTCTCTACTTTAGCCAGCCTGCATTAATTCTATTAGTAACATCTTCATCTATTTCCCCATAATGTTGAAAAATAGATCCCAGATATCTAAAAGCATTTCTCTTCTGAATATCACCAATATTCACCTCAGTTCCTTCACCATTGCTTCCATCAAAGGTGCACTCCATATATTCTGTCTTAGCCCTACTTATACGAAACCCTTTACTCTCCAACTCATTTCTTCAGACCTCAAGCTTCTCATTTACTCCATCTTTAGTCTCGTCAATCAACACAATATCATCAGCAAATAACATACACCAAGGTAACTCATCCTGAATGTGACTTGTTAACTCGTCCATAATCAAAGTAAAAAGAAATGGACTCAAAGCTGAACCTTGATGTAAACTAATGTTGATGTCAAAATAGCCAGTCTTCCCAGACGGGGTCCTTACACAAGATAAAGCCCTATATCATACATGTCCTTTATGAGGTTAATGTATAGGACATGCACTTTTTCTTCTCCAAAACTCTCCACAATATCTCTCGTGGGACAGAATCATAATCCTTCTCCAAATCAACAAAGATCATATGGAGGTTCTTCCTTTTAGCTCTATGAATCTCCATTCTCAGCAAATGGATGGCTTCAATAGTAAGCTTTCATTGAATTAAATCTAAGAATCTTTTTTTCTCATGTTCAGTATGATCCATTTATTTTCTAGTAACCAACTTCGAATAGTCCGATTAAGTTGAACGTTCCTGTTAGAAAATATGAATACATAAGCATATCAGAGAAATAAAGATAAAATATGAAGAACACGAGATTTTAACGTGGAACCCTCCTCCCTAAGGAGCGGGATGAAACCACGGGAGAATACCTCAAAGGGTTGACTTGTCTATTGATTTTCTCACTGAATACAAAGGGTGTGAGGCTTCTTATATAGCCCTCACTGAGTTTCCACATCTCACAACTGGTGGATGTGGGACTAACCAACTGGATGTGGTAAATGGATCATGGAATGATCCATTTAGCCATTTACAACATCAGTGACGCATAACACATATACTCCAACACTCCCCCTCAAGTTGGAGCATGTAATGCTCAGTTTGGACAAACAGAAAGAGATCTCAAACTCATGCTGCATGACACTATGGACAATATCAACTCAACATGCACAACTGTCGGCTGGTGTCGAGGACGTTGCTTCTTATGCCTGCAGATGAAGAGGAACACTGAGCTGGAGTGTGAGTCAAACTGGTATGTTCTGAACTGCACCTGTCAGAGCCACTGAAACCGAATGATTCTCCACTTGGAGAACTTTGGCCCGCCACATGTAGAAGATTGGATCATGTGGACAGTTGCTCCATCTCTGAAGGGTCGAACTGCAAAAGCAGTGGAAAACATCCTCGTCGGAGTCCACGGTCGCTGGAGAATGGAGTTTGAAGAGTCTCCTCATCAGAGAAATGGGTCTCTCCCATACCGGATCAGAGAATGTGATCTCTACTTTGGAGTCTTTATGAAACCACATGAAAACCCTAACCTATATGGCATAGGGAATGGGATCTCTACTCTGGAGTCCCTATGGAACAAATGAAAACTCTGAGCCGACTAGAAAAGATAGGGAGCTCACAACTGATGGCACACATGTGCACATCGAACTGCAGACTCGGAAAGCATCTGAACATCGAGTATGAATATTTATGGAGTTCGAACAATCTGCCTGGTCTGGAATCTGACATCTAAATCTAGAGCAGACATGTGACTCTACACAATACCTCCCCTTTCTCCCATACTTGTCGGAAAACAATGGCATCGACAATGTTGTGATCTCTACTTTAGAGTCCCTATGAAACCACATGAAAACCCTAACCCAAATGGCATAGGGAATGGGATCTCTACTCTGGAGTCCCTATGGAACACATGAAAACTCTGAGCCGACTAGAAAAGATAGGCACCTCACAACTGATGGCACACATGTACACATCGAACTGTAGACTAGAAAAGCATCTGAACATCGAGTCTGAATATCTGTAGAGTCTGAACAATCTGGCTGGTTTGGAATCTGACATCTGAATCTGGAGCAGGCATGTGACTCTACACAATACTTCCCCTTTCTCACATACTTGTCGGAAAACAGTGGCATCGACATAGTTGAGAGAAGATAATAAAATAGGGAAATCAAAACATCAGAAATGAATTTTTTGTTTTCAACTATTTCTCTTTCCTTTTTTATAGCTGTCACATTCCTTTTTTTTTAAATAAGCCATTCATATTTTTTCGGGCTTTTTTTCCTCTTCTTTTTTTAAAATCTCTCCTTTTTGTACAACTCTCAGCCCATATAGCTAGGCCCAAATAGTAAAAATATTTTTCTAACACAGCACGACCCACTTGGGCCCCCTTTTTTCTGCTTATTTACGGTTCCCAATTGGAAACCCCTTTTCTTGAAGATTTGCCGCCCCCGATGGGGGAAACTATTCTTGTACGCCGCCTTGATGGTGGCACCTGTTGGAGATGAGTTGTGGCGCTGCCACTTGCGAGGAGGAGCGGCATCACCGCGGGGACTTGGGATAAAGGGGGAGGGGTGCTTTCGCCCGGAGCCCTCGTCGCCTAGAGATGGAGGGTTTCCTAACATTGCCACTGAATCTGCTGGAGGAGATGGTGGCGCATCATCGTGATCATCGTATCGAATACGATGAAGAACGACTAGTCGTACTAGTTGTTCGGTGCAGTAGAATTTAAAATTTTTCATGCGATGAAACCACATGATCCAAGAACGATTCTCGGATTGTTTCATCTATAACCACAACAAGTATAATGCAATACCTCTTGAAGCGTGGTTGATCAAGTCCCTATGAAAAGAGACCTCCTGTCTCAAGTCCGATCGTCGGAGAAGTAGCTTGCGAGCGCGGGGATGAGTCACGTGATCCTCGCAATCCAAAAAGTTGATCCAAGCACGGTGAACTCCTGATCTCGTCGTACGAGATCAAACGTCTCCTTCGTGAGAGTAGTACTCCAAGAAGACGGAGAACCGTAGAACGTCGAAATGGCAGCCCGGTGGCGAAGGCGACGACGATGATCTCCCTTAGGGTTTGGTGGACGGCCACCAAGGAGAGGGAAAGAGAGTTGGCGTGTGGAAGAGAAAGAGAGAGAGAGAGAGAGAGATGTGCTTCCAAAAGCTTAGCCCTAGAGAGCATGGTATGCCTCTCTATTTATAGGATTTTGGGATCCATGGATCTCAATCCATGGGACTCATAAAATCAATGGTTGAGATTGATTTATGATCAATTCAATGGTCAAGATTGTTGTTGGTAAAAGCCAACAATTAATAGTTTAATTTAGATTAAATATATTTGACAAATCAAATATACATCAATCCTAAAATTAAACCAATCAAATAAGGAGATAAATTCCATGGAGATTTCATCTCCCATTGGAATATAGTGGACGACCACCAATTCCAAGTAGGACTTGATAGCCGTCCACTTATTACCAAGTGGGGCAATCTCATGAAATCTCATGAGATTGCATATCTCCATGAAATTCTCCATTATTTAATCCAACAACTTTTGTTGTGATTTATTTTCCAAAAATAATTCATAATTAATTTTGAGAGTATTGCAATCTTGCCATTGGAAAATTGTGAATCACATTCACAACCCAAAACAAAATACAATTTACATTTTCAATTAATTACACAATGTGTATCCAATACACATTATTAATTAATCAACAAATATAAATTATAATTAGCTCTCTCTTGATACATTATAAATCATATTTATAATATATTATGAATAATTGGATATTGTTATTCACATTATTCTTATCCACAAAAAAATAAATCACATTTAATTATATTGGATAAGTTCCACATGCATCGTGATAATTAAATCTCATTTAATTATCAATTTCTCAATGCTTAGATCTTATGGAATTATTCTTGAACGCTTCAAGAATAATACGATTTCTCCTCAGATACTTGGAGATAAGGACATGGTGATTGTATTGTTCCACGTATAGTGACTTGGATATTGAGATCACATCTCAAATCCAGATCCCATGGACCTCTCATAGATGCTTGATTAAATCAAGGCCGTAAACCTAATCTTCTCATTGCATCTGAATCTCATTCAGATCAATGTCCAATACATGGACTAAGATTAGGTTACTTCTCTACTGAGAGGAGACACTAAAATCCAGACCTGTTTCATCACTCCCTCGGAATGGAAGTGTCATGGTTATACAATCGTTTGTGATCAAATCACCCTCAGGTATTCCCAATACATGTACATCCTGCATACTGGAAGACCTATGATCATCCTGCAGATATAGATTATTTTTACACTGTCATCTTCAGGGTTTGATCACTAAGTTTCTCAATCTTGGTCCTTGGGATTTGGTACAGATCATATGCTTTCACAAAGCATATATCTTACCTTCAAATTCATGTCATGCTTCCAAAGCATGACGACCATGCATGGAATTTTATCAGTCCCAATACCTCATGAGTGAGCTCATGTCTCCCGGTTCACAAGTGAAACTGTATGATCCCTTTGAGAGATCGTATTACTCATATGCCCTTACATGCACACCAGCTCGCCGGTGTATAGACCTTGGTTAGGTCATCAACCTATTGGTCTGCCAAATGTACATACTCAGACATATAGCAACACATCTGTCTCTGGTCGGAGGATGTGTGCCTATTTTGAGACAGTATTCAACATAGGTCTTTGGTTATCTCGATCTCGTTAAGTCAACCCATTGACTCAACTAATCTGATACCTCCAAATCACTATTCCCAGGCAGAGGACCTGCATCAAGAGGTCGATCAGATATCAGCCTAATGAGAAAGGATTGCCATCTCCTACTCAGGATGAAGATCATCACTTGACAATCATTTGATGATGCTTGATGAGTCCTATATCTAACTCCTTAGATATTCATCCAAGCATCATCCTCTACGATTAATCAATGAATCAACAGCTGTATGATTATCAAGTTGGCCATGGTACATAACCCTTATTGTACAGAGGGACCTTATAGTGCATTCATTCAATCAATCTCAGAAAGGGAGTGAAACATAATCAATAACTTTTATTGATAAATCATCTATTACAATAAAATTTATTGCAGAAATGGTTTGCCTCGGGCTCATATTGCTAACAATCTCCCACTATCCCTCAGAACCATTCAAGAACAATCCTTATTTCCATACTCATTACATGTTGGTCGAAAACCTTCTGTGTCAGAGGTTTGGTAAGAGGATCAACAACGTTGTCGGCAGAGGCCACCTTGGTGATGATGATGTCACCACGCTTTCGAATCTCCCGAATGATGTGGTATTTCCTTTCTGCGTGCTTGCTCTTCTGATGCCATCTGGATTCCTTTGCCTGGGAAATGGCTCATGTGTTATCACAGAGTAGCGAGATGGGAGTATCAGAGGAAACTACGCCAAGCTCCAGGACGAACTTGCGCAACCACACCGCCTCCTTTGCAGCATCCGATGCAGCAATGTACTCGGCCTCTGTTGTTGAATCTGTTGTAGTGTCATGCTTCTTGCTTCTCCAGCTCACAGCACCACCATTCAACAGGAATACAAACCCTGATGTCGACTTTCGATCATCAATATCTGATTGGAAGTCAGAATCTGTATATCCCAAGACTTGGAGATCACCATCTCCATAGACCAAGATGTAATCTTGCGTCCGTCTTAGATATTTGAATATGTTCTTTACTACATTCCAGTGTTGTTCTCCATAGCACGATTGGTAACGACTTACCACTCCCACTGCATGGTAGATATCTGGCCTTGTACACATCATAATATACATTAAGCTTCCTACAGCTGATGCATAAGGGCATCCAGCCATGGCTTTCTTTTCCTCAACAGTTTGAGGAGCCATTCCTTTAGATAGGTGGATACCATATCTTAAAGGTAGGAATCCTTTCTTGGAACTATCCATACAGAATCGTTCAAGAATCTTCTTAATGTATCCATGTTGTGACAATCCCAAACACCCCTTTTCTCGGTTTCTGAACAACTTCAGTCCTAAGATGTAAGAGGCTTCTCCAAGATCTTTCATCTCAAAGGTATGGGATAGCCAAATCTTCACACTGGTCATCATCCATGTATCATTCCCAATGATAAGGATGTCATCTATGTAAAGCACGATGAACACAATAGCGCTCCCACTAAGCTTCTTGTATACGCAAGGTTCATCAGGATTCTGCACAAAATCATTACTCTTTATGGTTTCGTCAAATCTGATGTTCCAGCTACGAGAAGCTTGCTTGAGCCCATAGATGGATTTCTTAAGCTTGCATACTTTACCATCCTCAGTTATGAAGCCCTGGGGCTGCTCCATGTAGATATTCTCCTCGAGGTATCCATTGAGGAAAGCCGTCTTGACATCCATCTGCCAGATATCATAGTCAAGATATGCAGCTATAGCTAGCAGTGTCCTGATGGATTTAAGCATAGCCACTGGAGAGAATGTCTCATCATAGTCGATGCCTTCTCTCTGTGTGTAGCCCTTGGCTACGAGTCGTGCCTTGAAAGTCTCTACTTTCCCATCAGGTCCCCTCTTTCTCTTGAAGATCCATTTACACCCAATGGGTTTTACCACTTTAGGTGGATCCTCTAGGGTCCATACACCATTCTTATGCATGGAGTCAATTTCTGACTTCATTGCTAGCATCCATCTATCCATGTCATGATCCGCGAGTGCTTTATTAAATGAAGTAGGATCATTGTCAGTTTCACTTGACATATGGAATCCATACCTTTCAGGTGGTACAACCACCCTCGAACTCCTTCGAAGAGGTATGAATGTTTCATCTTTATTTATCTCTTCAGTTTCTAGTCTAGGAAGCTCAGAATCCTCAGGGGATTCAATGAGTTCTTCTACTTCATTTTTGTCTTGACCTTTAAGGAAATCATCCTCCAGAAATTTTACATCTCTAGCGACAAAAATCTTTTGGGTCTTAGGGTCATAGAGCTGGTATCCAATACCATCTTTAACATACCCAATGAAGTAACACTCACGAGTACGAGATTCTAGCTTAGTTGCGTCCACGTTCTTCGCATGAACCAAGCAACCCCAAACCCTCAAGTGATTAACACTATGTTTGGTTCCATACCAAAGCTCATGAGGAGTCTTAGGTACAGATTTGCTAGGAATCTTATTCAGGATATATATTGCAGTCTCTACTGCATATCCCCAGAAACTAAGTGGTAAATGTGCTTTGCTCATCATTGAACAGACCATATCCATGATGGTCCTGTTGCGTCTTTCAGCAACACCATTAAGTTGGGGAGTTCCAGGAGTAGTGAGATTGGAGACAATTCCATTGTCTTTAAGGTATTCCTTGAATTCATCTGAGAGGTACTCGTCGCCTCGATCAGATCGAATCCGTTTAATCTTCCTATCGGTTTGGTTCTCAACCAAAACCTTGAATTCTTTGAACTTTTCAAAGGTTTGAGATTTATGACATAATAGGAAGACAAACCTGTATCGCGAATGGTCATCAATAAACGTCAAATAATATCGATATTCATTTCGAGACGCGGTACTGAAGGGACCACATACATCGGTATGTATTAGGTCAATAATACCTTCGCATCTTGTAACCTTGTTATGGAAAGGCATCCTAGTCATTTTACCTCAAATGCAATGTTCACAGGTAGGTAAGGATTGAACCTGTAGAAAATCCAAAGGTCCATCCTTTATCAATCTATTGATCTTATCAACGGATAAATGACCAAGCCTTTGATGCAAAATCATATTTGAATGATTTTTATTCTCCCTGGATCTTTTAGGATTTTTATTAGTGGTTATAACATTCATGACATGCTCATTAATGCACAATTCATAGAGTCCACAAGAAGTCAAAATACCATCTGCAATATATTTATCATAATGATTTATGACTAATTTATTACAGAAAAGGAATGAATATCCACTTCTAACTAGCTTAGATACAGATATCAAATTCCTCCTTACTTCAGGTACAAAAAGACACTCTTTAAGTACTAGGACTCTATCACTAGATAATGATAGTCGACAATTCCCAACGGCGACTGCTGCAACACTTGCATCAAATCCCATCTGGATGACTATCTCCCCTTCTTCAAGTTTTTTAGTTTCCTGAAACAAATGCAACAAATTGCATACATGAACAGAAGCACCAGAATCAACAACCCAACTTCTTTCTCGTCCAACGAGAAAGCTGGTTTTAATGATAAAAGTAGATTTCATACCTGCTGGGGCTTTACCTTTATCGACCGACTTTAGGTAATCCGAGCAGTTACGCCTCCAGTGCCCCGGCTTCTTGCAGTGGTGACAGACGTCGGTTTTCTTCGACGTCATTAGAGTGGATGCATTGGAAGATGAGCCAACATCTTGTCCCTTCTTCTTTCTCTTCTAGGCCGGGCCCTTCCGAGAACCTTGCTTCCAACCGTGCTTCCCTCTGACCTGTGTAACCATTGCACTGCTCGCGAGACCATCTTTCTTCATTACGTCTTCTGCATACTTCAATGCAGCAAGAAGCCCATCGTTTCTCAATTCCAGCTGTTTATGTGGAATGAAACCATAAAGTTATTGAAAGACTTGGGTAACAACAGCAGAATGAAATCAGATTGCATGTCTGCATCCATGGTTGTCCCAAGTGTCTCCAGCTCCGATAAGTACCCAAACATTTTGAGTGTATGTTCACGGACCGAAGTTCCTTCCTGCATCTTGCAGCGAATGAGTTCTTTCATAACGTTGTATCGCTGGGTGCGGTTAATGTCACCAAACATATCTTTCAGATTCTGCATTATCTCCTAGCAAGTATTCATCTCCACATGTTGCTTCTGAAGAACATTGGAGAGAGAACCCAAGATGTAGCATCTAGCCAAGACATGATCTTCATCATACTTGTCATTGTATGCTTTTTCTTCCTTTGATTTAGGTCTTTCATGCTTGTCTTTTGAGAGCACATAACTTATGCGCTCAGCCGAGAGTACAAGCTCCAAATTACGGATCCAATCCTAGTAATTTTGTCCGGTCAACTTGTTGACCTCCAGAAGCCTGCTTAGTGGGTTCATCGACTTCATTTTCTGAAATTAAGAATGCACTATATTAGAACATATAATCATACATTCAATTTATGATATTTGATTAAGGCATTTTAAATCAAATTAGTCTTGCTCTGTCAACTATGAAAGTTTATTTCCTTAATCACTTTCAAAGTAAGAGATATACTTACTGCTATATCTCAAGCAAGAACTGGGATCTCATCTTTATCTTTGTCATATCCCAATAATATGAGAACCTATGACTCCAATAAAGAGAAGCGGGAACACATTCCGCCTTGCAAGTCCAACTTGCATTTCTCAATTAAGTCTTTAATACCCGGGCCCACTACCCCTAAGGTGATGTTGACCCATCATTAATTGAACCAACCGCCAACAGGACTACAACTCGCTATGCGCAATCCAATATCGCCCCAATAATATGAGGACCCGATATTGGGGTCACTACGCATACGTCCTTACTCTTTCGAGAAGAGACGAGCCCGATCCAATGGATCATATGTAGGAGTTGTCACTTCGGACAGGCATCTCCTACATATAATATCTGGTGACGAAACCCTTCGCCTTGACGGGAGACCATGGATGTCACTTGTGTGATCCTCCATCTCATATTCAAATTTTAATTAATTATTATGAATCATATTCATGTAATTAATTCTTCCAAGGGAATTAACAACTCTATTCATAATAGAGTATTTTAATTAGACATAATTAATTCAATCATATTAAATTAATTATCAATCCAATTCAATCAATCAAATTTGATTGTTTTACTTGAATATATATATGGTATTATTCTCAAAGTATGTAATAATCCGAATTTTAATAATTAGAAAATACATCTTGATTTCTTCGGCATTATCAAGTCCCTACCCGCTATCATGGCCAGTACCGACGAGAGTGGGACGGACCACATACGTCGCAACCCGCTACCCCAGCGATCTCCGACTAGACACCATATCTGCCTCGGGAAAGGATAATGTCAAATAGATCAATTTGTACTTGAGATGATCATCGATTCTTCAACTGAAATTATACCATATAGTAATAATCAAAACATTTTTTATTATAAGGAAATTTGCTAGACAAATTCACAATCCTATTCAAGCAAGGAGTTTGATGATTGTGTTACCAATTATGATCTATATCAAATCTAATCAAATTATTGGTTGAGGCCAAGTCAATTAAGGAAATAATCATATTCCGATATTTCTCAAATATTTTCCATAATTATTTCTTGAAATTAACAATTAATTTCATTAATTGACAATCACATGGTTCTTGATTAGGACTGTAATTTCAGCAGTGACCCCTACTTACTAAAATTAACATATCTCAATCATTTTAAAACCAAATTAGACAAAATCAATTTTCAAAGATTGCTAATTTGATTTAGGATAGAACCTAAGTGATATTTCACGCA
This sequence comes from Ottelia alismoides, assembly GCA_037367405.1. Lineage (NCBI taxonomy): Eukaryota > Viridiplantae > Streptophyta > Magnoliopsida > Alismatales > Hydrocharitaceae > Ottelia > Ottelia alismoides. The sequence goes on from JAZKJV010009007.1 coordinate 127,817, forward strand.
TTTCGAGGCAGATCATAACAGTAATTAACTCATTAATTATGTTAAGATTTGCAGTTCCCGCAACACGAATACATGTTCATTAAAACAACCATATCTCGAGCAAATGGAATCCAAATTACATAAACTCAGATCCAATGGTTTCCTTATTTAATGGAGAACAAAATCCAAGTGATTAATTCGTGTTTAAACAATTTAAACAGGGCCGAATTCATTCACTAAACAGAAGTGCGAAAATCAAATGCGATAAAAACATTCGCGACCTCTACGAACCCAAGTCATCCTAGGTTTGCGGATTGTATCCAAAACCTTCGATCTAAGGCTCTGATACCACTTGAAGGATATGAAATAATCCTCAAGCGCATCACAGAAGCGTGATCGTCGTATCGAATACGATGAAGAACGGCTAGTCGTACTAGTTGTTCGGTGTAGCAGAATTTAAAATTTTTCATGCGATGAAACCACATGATCCAAGAACAATTCTCGGATCGTTTCATCTATAACCAAAACAAGTATAATGCATACCTCTCGAAGCGTGGTTGATCAAGTCCCTACGAAAAGAGACATCCTGTCTCAAGTCCGATCGTCGGAGAAGTAGCTTGTGAGCGCGGGGATGAGTCGCGTGATCCTCGCAATCTAACAAGTTGATCCAAGCACGGTAAACTCCTGATCTCGTCGTACGAGATCAAACGTCTCTTTCACGAGAGTAGTACTCCAAGAAGACGGATAACCGTAGAACGTCGAAGTGGCAGTGCGGTGACGAAGGCGACGACGATGATCTCCCTTAGGGTTTGGTGGACGGCCACCAAGGAGAGGGAAAGAGAGTTGGCGTGTGGAAGAGAAAGAGAGAGAGAGAGATGTGCTTCCAAAAGCTTAGACCTAGAGAGCATGGTATGCCTCTCTATTTATAGGGTTTTGGGATCCATGGATCTCAATCCATGAGACTCATAAAATCAATGGTTCAGATTGATTTATGATCAATCCAATGGTCAAGATTGTTGTTGGTAAAGCCAACAATTGATAGTTTAATTTAGATTAAATATATTTGACAAATCAAATATACATCAATCCTAAAATTAAACCAATAAAATAAGGAGATAAATTCCATGGAGATTTCTTCTCCCATTGGAATATAGTGGACGACCACCAATTCCAAGTAGGACTTGGTAGCCGTCCACTTATTACCAAGTGGGGCAATCTCATGAAATCTCATGAGATTGCATATCTCCGTGAAATTCTCCATTATTTAATCCAACAACTTTTGTTGTGATTTATTCTATAAAAATAATTCATAATTAATTTTTAGAATATTGCAATCTTGCCATTGGAAAATTGTGAATCACATTCACAACTCAAAACAAAATACAATTTACATTTTCAATTAATTACACAATGTGCATCCAATACACATTAATAATTAATCAACAAATATAAATTATAATTAGCTCTCTCTTAATACATTATAAATCATATTTATAATATATATGAATAATTGGATATTGCTATCCACATTATTCTTATCCACAATAATTAAATCACATTTAATTATATTGGATAATTTCCACATGCATCATGATAATTAAATCTCATTTAATTATCAATTTCTCAATGCTTAGATCTTATGGAATTATTCTTGAACCCTTCAAGAATAATGCGATTTCTCCTCAGATACTTGGAGATAAGGACAGGGCGATTGTATTGTTCCACGTATAGTGACTTGGATATTGAGATCACATCTCAAATCCAGATCCCATGGACCTCTCATAGATGCTTGATTAAATCAAGGCCGTAAACCTAATATTCTCATTGCATCTGAATCTCATTCAGATCAGTGTCCAATACATAGACTAAGATTAGGTTACTTCTCTACTGAGAGGAGTCACTAAAATCCATACATGTTTCATCACTCCCTCGGAATGGAAGTGTCATGGTTATACAATCGTTTGTAATCAAATCACCCTCAGGTATTCCCAATACATGTACATCCTGTATACTGGAAGACCTATGATTATCCTGAAGATATAGGTCATTTTTACACTGTCATCTTCAGGGTTTGATCACTAAGTTTCTCAATCTTGGTCCTTGGGATTTAGTACAGATCATATGCTTTCACAAAGTATATATCTTACCTTCAAATTTATGCCATGATTCCAAAGCATGACGACCATGCATGGAATTTGATCAGTCCCAATTCCTCATGAGTGAGCTCATGTCTCCCGGTTCACAAGTGAACATGTACGATCCCTTTGAGAGATCGTATTACTCATATGCTCTTACATGCACACCAGCTCGCTGGTGTATAGACCTTGGTTAGGTCATCAACCTATTGGTCTGCCAAATGTACATACTCAGACATATAGAAACACATATGTCTCTGGTCGGAGGATGTGTGCCTATGTTGTGACAGCATTCAACATAGGTCTTTGGTTATCTCGATCTCGTTAAGTCAACCCATTGACTCAACTAATCTGATACCTCCGAATCACTATACCCATGCAGAGGACCTGCATCAAGAGGTCGATCAGATATCAGCCTAATGAGAAAGGATTGTCATCTCCTACTCAGGTTGGAGATCATCACTTGACAATCATTTGATGATGCTTGATGAGTCCTCTATCTAACTCCTTAGATATTCATCCAAGCATCAACCTCTACGATTAATCAATGAATCAACAGCTGTATGATTATCAAGATGGCCATGGTACATAACCCTTATTGTACAGAGGGACCTTATAGTGCATTCATTCAATCAATCTCAGAAAGGGAGTGAAACATAATCAATAACTTTTATTGATAAATCATTTATTACAATAACATTTATTGCAGGAGTGGTTCGCCTCGGGCTCACATTGCTAACATGTACGATAGGGACTTGTTGCCACAGAGATGCACCGCCTGTTGTTTGATGCTTGAACATGATTTTTACACAGAATCAGGGTTTTGAAAACCCTAGATCGTGAACTGGAATTGAACCGTTGCGGAATCTAGAGATGATTGTCACTGAGTAAAAATTATGGTTTCAATAGAAACCCTAGAACTTGGATAGAACTTGAACTTAAAATAATAATCATCTTCAAAAACAAGGATCAGAAAATGAATCTCGAATAAAAAGAACATGAAAACCTCGAGAATCGATCTGCTCTGATACCATCTTAGAAAATATGAACGTGGAAGCATATCAATGAAATAAAGATAAAATATGAAGAACGTAGGATTTTAATGTGGAACCCTACTCCCTAAGGAGCGGGATGAAACCACGAGAGAACACCTCAAAGGGTTGATTTGTCTATTGACCTTCTCACTGAATACAGAGGGTGTGGGGCTTCTTATATATCCCTCACCTAGTCTCCACATCTTACAACTGGTAGATGTGGGACTAAACAACTAGATGTGGTAAATGGATCCTAGACTGATCCATTTACCCATCTACAACATAAGTGTCACATAACACATATATTCCAATAGTTGCATTCAATGACGTTAATGTTTGTTCTCGTTACTTGTTAATCAACACACGAAATGTTTATTTGGTTATTTCAATACTCCCGTGGGAATATTTTGTTTTCCTGTGAGGTTGCAACCATTATTTCTAAAGATCTCACTGCTTAATAGTATTGTCTGGGCCTTTCTAGGGGTTGTCATTTGCAGCGACAACATCCTGTAGTTTCACTTTTATACTTCATTTTGGATTGTTGCAGTAGGCATTAAGTTTCTGTGTTTGCATATAATGTTAGAATAATTTGTGTACTTAGTTAGTTTGCATCATATTCTCTTCATGAGCCGACTTTGTTGGACTCTTTACTTTCTTCTTTTCCCTTTAAGTTATACTACATGAGAAAGCATCAACATTAACATTCCTTTCCTTCTCACTTGTACACAACCTGAGCAGTAGCAACCCATGTCACTTGTGAGCGAAGGCATGCTATTAGATTGCATCACCATTGGATCCACAAGCCTCTCCCCTGATCCTCGAGAGGATCTGCTTCACCATAGAGACCACGTACCTACTCTTCGCTTGACATCGTTGAAGATCCAATTGATTGAAGGTGAGCTGATAACCCAGCTCTCATCTTCCTCTTTCTCGCTATGCGACGGAGAAGTCGAACTTCTTTCTCAACTACCAACCTGATTGGCCCCCGAAGTTGCCATGCGTTCGCCACTCCTTCCCTTACATCTTTTCCTCCACTCTCTTCTCTCACGTGCGCAACCACATAACATCCTTGCTTGCTACTGGGTAGGGCTCACTCATGTCCACTATACCATAGCCTTGGCAGCCACGTTCAGTGCGGAGCCTTGGCATGTCATTTTGGTCATGAGGCTCTGTTGCCCTATCCTTTACTTACCTTTGGAATTTTCGATAGGTATGCCATCATCCTCTTCAACAGTTAGCCCTCCCCGCTCGCAATCGCCTCCTTATCCATCCTCCTTCATCTTGGACCACCTCGTCGACCACGACACGTGCCTTAGCTTCACGCATCACCTGTAAGAACGAGTAAGACATGGGAGGTGGTTGCTATCACCTAGGGTTTTGCTTCTAACACTATATATGTTGCTATTACGCCAAGAACAAGCATCCACCCCTCATCTGTCTCCTATGCAGGTATTTCAATGATAAGGGATCGGTGGAGGAGAGAAAGGTGTGAAGCTCTTGTATAGGAGGCCCATCCAGGCCATGGAGGACTCCTACAAGTGTATGAATCCACGAACTTCATGTCATAGTGTAACGTTTCATGTGCCTAAGCACCCAATCTTATTGCACTACCATCCTCGTGCTTCTTCCACACCCCTGCTACCACACATACATTATGGTATCGATATTACCTTCCCTTCACCTTTAATGGTTACCACCTTACAACACTTATTGGATGAACCTATCTCGATCGGCATCTATTCCTCCTCCTCAACTGGAACCAGAGCCACATCCTACTCGCACCACAGAGCTGCACTGAGAACCCAAGGGCAGAAGAGCACCTTTACTGTGGTCTCCCTATCGAGAAAGGGTTCACTGTAGCACTCGAGTGGTAGCTGGAGAAATCAATCTAGGCATCAGTTTAGCACGAGGGCCTTGAAGGTCTGGTTGTAAATCATCGTACAGCCGGTCGACATCAGCGTTAAGGAGTCAAGCAACATGAGTGACAAGAAGCCACTATGGTGACACCCTTCTTTTCTATTTATTTCCTTTACGGTAGTTCTCTCATTGATCCACCATTCATTGATATGCATATTCATCAGGATCGATGCTAAAAACAAAGTGACGCATATCAACATACTCCAACACACCCTCTCAAGCTGGAGCAGCACCCAATCTTATTGCACTACCATCCTCGTGCTTCTTCCACACCCCCGCTACCGTACCTATACATTATTATATCGATATTACCTTCCCTTCACCTTTAGTGGTTACCACCTTGCAACACCGATTGGATGAACCATCTCGGCCAACATCTATTCCTCTTCCTCAACTGGAACTAGAGCTACATCCTACTCGCGCCACAGAGCTGCGTTGAGAACCCAATGGCAGAAAAGCACCGTTACTATGGTCTCCCTATCGAGAAAGGGTTCACTATAGCACTTGAGTGGTAGCTGGAGCAATCAATCTAAGCATTATGTTTAACATGAGGGCCTTGAAGGTCTGGTTATAACTCATCATTCGACCGGTCGACATCAACGTTAAGGAGTCGATCAACATGAGTGACAAGGATGAAGAAGTTGCTATGGTGACACCCTTCTTTTTTATTTCTTTCCTTTACAGTAGTTCTCTTATTGATCCACCATTCATTGATCTTCGTATTCATCAAGATCCACACTTGATTAGTTTTCGCCTGATTCAAGCCTCTTTGCACCAAAGTTCATATGATGAAATGACCATCTGATCTGTTACCTAAAAAGATATAACGAGGTCACTTTATCGACCAGATGATATCTACATAAAAAGATTTATCTTAGATCCTTTTATTTATATTCCTAACAAATGTGTATATGTATACTCCTAATAAGCGACAATATGACGTGTCGCCTAATAAGGTGTTGGGAGTGTTGAACTCAGGGAGGAAGCTTTCAACTAAGTAGTGATGTGTAGTTATATCAAGATTTTTTTTACTATATTCAAGGATTTTTTAAACAATTTTATGAATTTTATATGTTTTAATAATTGTTTAATTAATTTTAAATGTTTTATATTTTTTTATAATTTGATTTTAACTTTTTAATTGAATTTAATTTTGAAATATTTTATGTATTTTTAATGTTTAAAATAATTTATGGATAAGATATATACAAAAACAAATAAAAGAGCCTTTTTATAATTTTAAAATATGTGGAATAAAATCAAACATAAGAAAAAATATTTTTATGTTTTAGGTATTTTTCTCTATTTTTGATGTTTTTTGTGATATTTTTATATTTTATGGATTTTATATTGAATTAAATTTATAAAACAATTTAAAAGAGAAAAATAAGCTACTATTATGGGGATTTTTTAAATAAAAACAAAGGCAAAATTCTAGTAATCAATTCTATGTAAAAATAGTTTATTCAAGATTCAAAACAAGCGGATATACAAAATTTTAAGATTTTTCTCTGATTTTATATAAATTTTATAAGGTTTTTCAATATTTCAATTTTATGATTATTATTTCATATTTTTATGTGATTTTGGTATATGTGGCAGAATATGATAAAATATAGATACATGATTTTTTAGAATTTTTCAAAGAGTTTTCAAATTTTTATGAGATTTTAAAGTTAAAAATAATTTTATGTACTATTTTTGAGTTTTCAAAATTAGAAAATCAAAAGTAAGAAAATAAAATGTTTTTTGTTTTAGATATTTTTCTCTCTTTTGTTGAGTTTTGTTGTATTTATATATTTTTTATAGATTTAATATTGAATTAAATTTGTACAACAAATTAAAAGAGAAATAAGCTAATGTTTTGGGGGTTCTTCAAATAAAATCAAAGGCAAACTCTAGTAATCAATTTTGCGTAAAAATATATTATTCGATCTTCGAAACAAGGGGTTACACAAGTTTTTGTGATTTTCTATGATTTTATAATTTCTATACGGTTTTTCAAATATTTCAATTTTTATGATTTTCATTTCATATTTTATGTGATTTTGGTAATTGTGGTAAATTATGGTAAAATAGAGCTACATGATTTTTAAAATTTTTTTCAAAGTGTTTTTGAAATTTTTATGAGAATTTAAAGTTAAAATAATTTTATGTACTATTTTTGAATTTTAAAATTGGAAAATCAAATTAATTTTCAAAACTACATTCCTAGAGTTAGATGCAATTATTAGGTACTTAAATTATTTTTTCTGGAATTTGTGAATAACAAAAACTATTTAATCCAAGCAATAGAGACAATAAAAGAAATGTAGCTACGAACATGGACTGAAATGCAATTAATATAAACTTGGAGAATTAGACATCTAACCTGTAATAACAACGACCCAATTGCAAGAGCAGAGCTCTACCAATTGAGCTATATCCCTACGAATCAAATGGAACATGCAAGGAGTCAGATGCTTTTTCTATTCTTTTCCCTGTGCAGATGGGCCATCTTGCACTTGAACCAGAGACCTCAAAGTAAATCATTACACCTACGATCCATCCATCTCAATGGTAGAGCACACCCTTGGTAATTGTGTCGTTATGCTTGGGTTGTGAGGGCTCTCAGCTTCATGGATAGTTCAATGTGCTCATTAGTGCCTGACTCGGAGATGTGGATCATCCAAGGCACATTATCATCGTGTACTCTTGTTCGAATAAAGTTTGAAACCAAACTTCTCCTCAGGAGGATAGATGGAGCGATTAAGATAGATCCAATGTGGATCTAATTTTCTATTCACTCGTGGGCGACCAAGACACCCTTTGACCCATGCTTGTGTCCTTATACATTTCTCATATAAGTTTCCTTGGTCTTCCCCTTATAATGATGCTGCTCAAAGCATTATCATGGAAAGCGTGAAGAAGGGTGCCTCTCTCTATCCATGTCCTGTCGAGCTCAAATAACTAGCTTTTGTAACTCGCTATCCTCTTGCCAAAGATTTACCTCTGTAGAAAGACTGACGCATTGATGAATAGGTGATTCATCACTCTAATTAGCTGAAAATAGAGCTTCGTCCTCATAATTTAGATTCATTTGCATGTTAACTTCATAAAAGTAACTTTCAGGCACCTGTAAATCATTTGCATAAATTAACACTTCATATTGCATTCATAATCAGCCATGCATTTTCACCTATTTTCACCAATTTTTAATTAATTCATGCTAACTCCAATTGACCTGAAACAATTCCATTGTATACGTATCACTAACCTTATTCCAAGAAAAATCCTAAAAAAATGCTAACATATAAAATAATCTCAAACCCCAATTTTAGGACAGACAGACGAAAACACTGATATCTCTCTCATACAATGTCCAAAAGAACTCTACTCACTTTTGAATTAATGTATGCTCAAAAATCTACGAATAGATCGAATTCGAAGGAATCGGAGTCCATTTATGAAAATTGGATTTCGAGACCTAACTCTACATTTCACATTTTCGCTGATTTTGACCTATCATTTCATGTGCATATTTCATTTTTAATTATTTCCTTTTTAATTTCTTTATTTTATTCTTTGTTTTAATTAATTACATAAAAGTTAAAATAACAAGATGAGAAAGGCAATGAAAAAGACCAATTTTGACTTGAACTTTCTAACATGATCCATCTGTACACATTCCACATCCCTAATTTATTTTAACATTAACTCAACCCATAAAAATCCAAAAATATCAACATTGAGTCCAGTGCATCATTTCATAGCATGTTTGATTTTTGCGTCCATTTATTCAATCACAGAAAATCAAATAAAAATATACATAAAAGTCAAAATCCAAAAAAATCTGAAAAGCAATGAAAAAGACCAATTTTGACTTGAACTTTCTAACATGATTCACTATACACATTCCACATCCCTAATTTATTTTAACATTAACTCAACTCATAAAAAATTAAAAAAAAACAACATTGACTCTACTACATCATTTCATAACATGTTTGATTTTTGCTTGCATTTATTCAATCACAGAAAATCAAATAAAATTACAAAGCTAAAACAATGGTATTTTATACATAAAATATCACCAAAAATATTGCATATCTTTCATTCCATAGCTCATGTGCATTGAGTCATTCATGAACATCCTAGATCACATTTAGTCGAACATTTTCGTGTTATGCATTTTTACATCAGAGTTTGTTTGCTATTTTTAATGTATTTAATTTATGCATTTTAAGCACTGGTCAACTTTCCTGGTCAATGTGCCACATGTCGCAACAACATTGGGCCACCTAGCCTTGGTCACCCATCTGTTTCTCTCTCTATATGCCGGGCACGTGTTCTTCCCCCGACCCTCTCTCATCACGTGCCTTGCACGTGAGGGTTTGCCTCTCCTCAACATCTTCCCGGTCGCGTGCCTAGCACGTGACCCTTACCTCTTTCCCCTTCACATGCCTAGCACATATCCTTCTTCCTTCCCTCATGCGCTAGGCGCGCTTCCCTCTCTGCTACGCCCTGCAGCAACGCTGCCCGACACCGCCTTCCCTCTCCATCGAGCCCCAGCCGTGCGCCACCTACTCCTCTCTTCTCCGACCATCCTTTGTTCAGCCACCCAACCATTTGGAAACCCTAGATCAGATTTCACAGTATTCCTTCATCGCCATTAACCCCTCGTTATCCCTTCTTCGTCGATAATAACCCTAACCACCCTTATCTCCGTTCCCCTATCTTCGGCAACAACCCCAACCCGGCCAGAACCCTAACCTCCCTCAACCTCTTCCATCTTCTTATCTTATCTCCTCCAATCAATTGAGCTCCCAAACTCTCGTTGATAATCTCTCCACCCCCTCCGGCTACAACCCCCTTCCTCTCCTATTAGAACCCATCCTTGTCAACGTTCAGATGCGTCACCGAAATCCACCGTATCCGATACCTTCATGAGTTAGCGAGAGAGAGAGAGAGAGAGAGCTGCAGAGGAGGGATGGTGATAGTACCCTTACGCTATCGGTGACGACCTCCTTCCTTGGTGAGATCCACAGGGATCTTCACCATCCACGTTGCGGTAGAGGCGACCATCGGTGAGAGAGCTCCCTTCTCCTCCAACCTTAGGTGAATCCTATTCCCTTTTCTTCTTTGTTCCCTTCAATTCTGTCCATCCATCGATCATCACTACAAAACCCTCTATCTCCAAGGTGCTCCGTCGCCGACCTCAACCGCTTCATCTCCAGGTGCAGAGCTCCCGCAACCCAATGACCAAGTTGTCGCCACTCGATTCTCAGGCAACATATCAATCATGGAGCCACACTCGTGCTCCTTCGCTCGTAGTGAGCGCAGACATCGACCAACAGTACTTCGCCTTGGATATCCTCGGCCACCGCCTCCACAATCTTCACTAACGTTTGTCGGTCGTGTGTCGACCACAAATCAACAGAGCATCACCTTCTCGTCCAATTGTCGTCGAAGTCACCAAGCAACATCAGACCTGACCCAAGTGCTACAGGCACCATCAGATCAAGAATAGAAGCCATCTAAGCCGCCCATCCTCGCCCTAAAAGCCCCAAAGCTTGGCCCTTGGATCGACAACCATCGGACGCACACACGATCATCCTAAAACCTATTGTCTGAGCTTCGTGCTTCGGTTAACGCCGAAGCTTCCAGAAAGAGCCACATGGGATCTTCGAACCTAGCCACCGCCCGAGCCTGCATTCTACCCCGTATGTCATGTGAGGCAAGACAAATTGCATATATACCCCCAGAGATTCCATGAACTACTCTCATATCCCCACCTGGTGTAAATATAAAAAAGATACAGTCGTGTTTGGCGAATTGCAAAGAAGTCCTTTAAGGGGTATAATTGTAAATATTTAATTCATTTTATTTATATTTTAATCCATTAACTTCAATTATTCATAACTTGAGCATTGTTTATCATATTTTGACGTTCTTGTTGTCTATTTGATCCTTGAATTATTGTTTATTATACTAAACACTGAGAATCTATTTTTTAGACGGTATTTGACATTAATTAATTGAGGATCTTTTTCATTTTAAGCTCCTTTATTTATTTCCATAAATTCTTCGGCTCCACAACCGGTGCCTTGATTTTGAGATATTTTTGGGGGAGATTAATTTGATATTAATTGGCAAATTAATTATACAATAAATTGAGAGGGAGGCTATTTGGATTAATTGACTTGGCTTGGTAAGACTTGTTGCTCTACATTCACCATTTTGCATCATTATATCATTGCATCATCTAAAAATCAATAAAAATTGCACGTATTTTATTTCTCTCACCACATAGCATAGCATTATTTTCTCTGCATTAAAAACTATTTTGTAAAGTTCATGCATCATATTTAGTTTTTAATTAATTACATCTCCTTAATTAAAATCCATAAAAAAGCTAAAAAAGGTAAAAACACCAAAAATATTCTTCTTCTCTCTCTGAAAACCTAATTTTCTTAGATAATTTAAAGATTAATATTAGACCCTCATATTACCTCCATGAGTTCGACCTTAGGACTTACCCAAGTAAAATAAATAAATCTTTGATCGCATTATGACTTGATTTTCCATATCATTTCTAGGTGTGCTTATTTTTAATGAATCGCTATTTTTTCCCGACTACAACAACTTCGGCAACATCGCTAATTCGACATAACTAATGTAGGGATTTCAATGCTCGCCAAATGGCATTGTTGCCAGGGAGGATACAGTTTAGGATAAATTTGTATGTTTTCCATCCCAGGGTAGTCTTACCCCTGGTTTTCTTGTATTTATTTCTTCATTATTTTCTTAGCATTTTTGTCTTTTCTCTTTTATTTATATTTCTCTATGAACATCTATCTAATATTTGATCTCTTATTTTTCATGCGAGGTACCCAGTGGACTTAAAGCGGCTTTCTTGGAAGGTGACACAAATCGGAGCTACTTAAAGCACGAAGAATTTATTTTTGGAAAGAGAGTTCAACTTTTATTTTTGTAATTATTTGCAATAATTTAGGTAACTGCTCATTTCCAGCGGTCTTCGTTTGAATACTCGTGCTTGTACCCGGACAAGACACTCAGCTTATCGACCTCTATTTTTGTGGTGATTGACGTAGTCCTAGGATTGCACCACGGTTATTAGAGGTTTCTTTTGTGCTCGTAGGACTAGGCCCATACTTTCACTTTAATTAGATGTAATAGATCGGATTTCACTTAACCAGATTAACTTGTTTTATCACTCGCTAATAGAAATTCTTATTCTAGGAGCAATTTTTCGGTGCATTCATATAGATTAAAATTTCAATTCTGTTGAGTGTCCTGCATGGAGATTGCGAGGAAGTACTATAAGTATCTCTAACTTTGCATCCATCATTATGTTTCCCGCTGCACAGCTTTTCTGATTCTCCCCGGTTTTCACTCACCTAGGATTAAAGGAAATTGGAATCCCTGTATAGACATGCATTGATCTCCACTCAAATTCAAAGTGATAACCAAATTAAAACAAGGGGATTGCTGACATTATTGACTAATTAAAATTAGATAAAATTGAATATCATTATTTGTGGGGGAACAACCCTATCCTTATACGCAGAATATATTGTGCTTGTTGAGAGGTGAGGACGCATCCCTAGGATAGTGCCCAAAACCCACCTTTTAATCTTGCGTAATTGGACTCATATCTTGTTTTATCACCAGTTTAAAAACTGAACAGATAATCGGCCGAACTTTCACGACCTTCACTGTGTGAGTTGGTGAATTTTGGGGTTTACATTGTGTGTTGAATTGTGTACGTTAAAGCTCATTGCACTACCATACATATATCGAGATTTGTAAATCATTCCACCTCTATTTTCGAAGATGTCGGAATACTAGTTTTCATACCAGAGTCTGTGGGTTGCGCTTACACTATCGAATCCCGACCATCTTTTTTTTCATTCTCATATCAGGAGAATCCTTTCTTTGAGTCGGTTCTCCCCCAACTATCATACCCTCCACCCTCATCCCACCCCACTCCTTCAGTTGAATAATCACAATATGAATCGCTCGTGGATCCGAATGAATATTATGTAGGTACAATGGAGCGAGAAATTCGAGGATGGACATGTACATAACCGAATTTGATAGAGAAACATGATTCCTGGTTATGACTGAGAATTGACTGCTTGAACCATCCCCTACTCGAGATGACTCTCTTCATGCGTCCAACATGTTTTCCTTTGACCAGTCTTATGAGAGCCAGAGTCAAGGAAATAGAACTCATGCCCAGGCCAATGCCACATAATATGACTGTTACTTGGTTCAGGATTGCATGCCAGAGTCATGACATGTCGAGTGCAGCCAATCATCTTTAAATCATGAGGCGATGATGGATGGCATAGATCAAATCAATCAGAGAGCCGATGCTTTGGTAAAACAACTTGGTATTGTCATCCAAATGCTTAAAGAAATAATAAGCATCCAATGAGTAGTGAGGGCCACACAGAGCAAAGCCGAGGCATTTTCTGTGCAAAACCTTCAGGCACCACAGGTACCGCCCACCACTGACCAGTTCACTGACCATTCTATTGACTCTAATGAAAATACCAAAAAATAAGAAAAATAGAAAATTCAAAAAAAATTGGACAACACTGATATGGATGCATTTTGCAAAAGTTTCATCTCACATATTCCACTAATCAAGGAAGATGGGCAGAAAGGGATCTAGAACTGAATGTCATTTAATTACTATGTCCAGTTCAATGGTGATGACCAAAAAGAGCAAAAGCCGTAGAGTCAGATGGTTAGATAGGGTTACTTGTGAAATTGAGAACACTGAGTTTACCCATGTTTGGATTGATGATGACTCCACACTGAACATCCTCCCAAAATCCATGTTTAACCAACTAGAACTCGGACCGCTCATAAATACCAGAGTGATTGTTCAATTTCGTGATTGATCCATTAAAAGACTGAGAGGAATTATTTCTGTCATCATGAACTTTCAAGGTGTAAAACATAAAGTGGACTTCATTGTCCTGGACATTGAGCCTCGATGAGAGTTGCCTTAGTCTATCATCATTCTGGGAAAGTCATTTTTAGCCTTTGCTAGAGCGACTATCAATTGTGAGACTCTGAACATTAAATTCCCGAACCAGAACCTTAATGGTCAAACTCTCGAGGAAACACCTAACCCTGAGACAACCGAACATGAAACCGATAGTCGTGATCAGGAAACTTCAGACCTCTCCTCATGATACACAAACACAAACCCTAGGAGAGACTCCTGAGAAGTCGATTGTTGAACTAAACTTCGAGTCTTACCGCACCCTTACGAAGAACTACCCTGACTTTACTCTTGTGATAAACCTAGATACATGAGCTTATGTGGATTCGGAACAAATTTATGAGGATTATCATGATTATCTTAGTGGTCCAATTTTTGTGGCGACTGTAATTAATAAAATACTGGAACTAGTCAAAGAGCCAACTCAAGAAAGCTTTTATGTCACCAAAACTTCATAACATCAAAAGGTGACATCTTCTACCACCAGAAACAAACCGACTAAGAAAGTCTCTTTGACCTTAGAAACCAGGAGACTTCTGAAGATTCGTCATCTGGTCCTCTATACACCAGGTAAGTGCAATCAGTACAACAACTATCAAGGGACACTTACATTTAGTTGACAATGGTTGGAGATCCTCTGCTTATGATTATTATTCTTCTAAGGATGACTTAGACGATGGCTGGATTCTTCTTCTTCTTCATGTTCTTCATTTCCATATTCCCTCCCGTCACATGTCTGAATGAAAATATGTCGAAAACCTCCTTGAACATCGGTACCTTTTCCCCGATCTCATCAGTTCCCTTGTACTACTTCTATACTTAGCCTGACCAAAGCCTAAGTATAGGGGTACCTGATGCCCGTTGTATATACCCTTCTCATCCATTTCTTCTCCTGTCTGCCCCATTCTTGCTCCTCTTCTATACTTATATTGTCCGCAACCTAAGTATAGGGGGTGAGTCGACTTCTATTTTCTTTTCTTTTTTTTCACTCTCTTACGCTTAGCCCAAGCTATGGCTTCTCTGTGCTTCTTGTGATATGAGGATATAGCACTCACTAGGTATAGATACTTTGTACACATTTTACCCATAGTTGGTACTTTCGCGTAAGTTTATATTTTATTTATGCAGTGGGTAACAATCTTGTAAAAAACCATAAAAATATGAAAAATTAAAATCTTTTCTTTATGTAGAAACTCAGACCTCTCCTCACGAAACACATACACAAACCCTAGGAGAGACTCCTGAGAAATCAATTGTTGAACTAAACTTCGAGTCTTCTCGCACCCCTACGAAGAACTACCCTGACTTTACTCTTGTGATAAACCTAGATAGATGAGCTTATGTGGATTCAGACCAAATTTATGAGGATTATCATGATTATCTTAGTGGTCCAATTTTTGAGGCGACTGTAATTAATGAAATACGGGAACCAGTCAAAGGCCAACTCAGGAAATCTCTTATGTCACCAAAACATCAGAACATCAAAAGGTGATATCTTCCACCACCAGAAACAAACCGACTAAGAAATTCTCTTTGACCTTAGAAACCAGGAGACTTCTGAAGATTCATCATATGGTCCTCTGTACACCAGGTAATTGCAATCAATACAACATTTATCAAGAGACACTTACCTTTAGTTGACAAACACTAGGAGAGACTCTTGAGAAATCGATTGTTGAACTAAACTCTGAGTCTTCTCGCACCCCTACGAAGAACTACCCTGACTTTACTCTTGTGATAAACCTAGATACATGAGCTTATGTGGATTCAAACCAAATCTATGAGGATTATCACGATTATCTTAGTGGTCCAATTTTTGAGGCGATTGTAATTAATGAAATACGGGAACCAGTCAAAGGGCCAACTCAGGAAATCTCTTATGTCACCAAAACATCAGAACATCAAAAGGTGATATCTTCCACCACCAGAAACAAACCGACTAAGAAATTCTCTTTGACCTTAGAAACCAGGAGACTTCTGAAGATTCATCATATGGTCCTCTGTACACCAGGTAATTGCAATCAATACAACATTTATCAAGAGACACTTACCTTTAGTTGACAAACACTAGGAGAGACTCTTGAGAAATCGATTGTTGAACTAAACTCTGAGTCTTCTCGCACCCCTACGAAGAACTACCCTGACTTTACTCTTGTGATAAACCTAGATACATGAGCTTATGTGGATTCAAACCAAATCTATGAGGATTATCACGATTATCTTAGTGGTCCAATTTTTGAGGCGATTGTAATTAATGAAATACGGGAACCAGTCAAAGGGCCAACTCAGGGAATCTCTTATGTCACCAAACATCATAAGATCAAAAGGTGACATCTTCTACCCCCAGAAACAAACCGACTAAGAAAGTCTCTTTACCTTAGAAACCAGGAGACTTCTGAAGATTCGTCATCTAGTCCTCTGTACACCAGGTAAGTGCAATCAGTACAACAAATATCATGGGACACTTACCTTTAGTTGACAATGGTTGGAGATCCTCTGCATATGATTATTATTCTTCTAAGGATGACTCCGACGATGGTTGGATTCTTCTACTTTCTTCACGTTCATTTCCATATTCCCTCTTGTCACATGTCTGAACAAAAATATGTTGAAAACCTCCTTGAACATCGGTACCTTTTCCCTGTTCTCATCGGTTCCCTTGTACTACTTCTATACTTAGGCGGACCAAAGCCTAAGTATAGGGGTACCGGATGCCTGTTGTATATACCCTTCTCATCTATTTCTTCTCCTATCTTCCCCATTCTTGCTCCTCTTCTATACTTAGATTGTCCGCAGCCTAAGTATAGGGGGGTGAGCCGACTTTTAATTTTCTATTATTTTTTTAACTCTCTAACGCTTAGCCCAAGCTATGGCTTCTCTACGCTTCTTGTGATCTGAGGATATAGCACGCACTAGGTATAAATACTTTGTACACATTTTATCCATAGCTTGTACTTTCACGTAAGTTTATATTTTATTTATGCGGTGGGTAACAATCTTGTAAAAAACCATAAAAATCTGAAAATTAAAATCTTTTCTTTATGTAGAAATTCTGATTACTAAGCTTAAAAATGAGTAGCTACTTTTTAGTGAGGTAACTACGGTCTCCCTTAGCAGAGTGGGTGGTTAAAAGACAACACATCTGACATCGCCTTGAAGTAACATGGGTATCCATGTAACAATTCGTACTTACACCCATTCTGACTGAAAGTGGATGCAACCCTTCATATGAGCTTGGACCAGTCATTGTTTCTCTAAAGGTTTAAAACAATCAATAAAAAACAAAAAAATCAAAAAATACAAAATGACAAAAAAGGGTTTGCATTTCACGCATCTGCACTCCATCCAGCTTTTCAAGCATTTGCATTGGTGAAAAGTTTTTAGGTTCTGAACCGAGTTATGAGCAGAAACTGAGATGGGTCTTTACATGGGCTTAATCCACCTAATTTTCGGAGGAACTTCACCGAGAAATAGAGTTTAGAAGCTTCAGGTCTTTGGCTTAATTCTTTGAGTTTCGCATGAGAATATGCAGGCATTGACTCTTAGTGTCTAACCTGGTCGCCTCATTCTGGGTACGACTCTTGAATAGGGAATTAATCTATACTCTCTCACTATGCACTTATCTCAACTTAGACGGGGTGATGGAAAACCGTATTACGGTTTGAACAACGAGTGATCCGCATTTGATCTTTTGAACCCATGTCATTCAATTAGGTGGGAAAGCTTCTGGAACCATGCCCTTGGGCTCTGTTTAAGGCCATAAATCGCCTTGTGAAGTCTACACACCACATGCTTCTCCCCCTCATCAGTGAACCCTGGTGGCTGTTGCATGTAGACTTCCTCCTACAGATCTCCATACAAGAAGGCATTCTTGACATCAAGTTAAGATATAGTCTAGTCGCGTACCACAGCAACCGATAAAAGAATGCGAAGAGTAGAGTGAATAGCCACTGGAGAAAATGTATCCATATAGTCCACGCCATAGGTTTGTGTGAAACCTCTCGCAACAAGTCGTGCCTTGTACCGTTCAAAACTGCCATCTGCATGGTATTTAACTGTGAATACCCACTTGCAGCTAACAATGGATGCGTCAAGTGGAGCATTAACCAAGCTCCATGTACCACGAGACTGTAAAGCACGCATCTCTTCTTCCATAGCCAGTCGCCAGCAATCGATCTTCATAGCTTCTTGATAGGTCCATGGTATATCCACGGAAGACAAAGCAGCAACAAACCTCTGAAAGTCGCTTGTAAGGTGATGAAAGGATACATGGGAAGCAAAAGGATAAGACACGTAAGTTCGTTTCTGCTTCCGAATAGCAATGGGAATATCAATATCGTCGTCCACTGTACTGGATGGTATAGCCTCCTACTGCAATGAAGAATCCTGCACATGTACAGTATATGACCCATCATTAATGACGCTATCTGAACATACCTGAGGCGTGATGGATGCCTGAGTGTAGTCTGAGCAGGGCCTGACCGACACGTATATAATTTAGGTAAAGGTGGAATAGGTGGTTGTGGTGGTGGTGGTGGTGGTGGCGTAGCAACAGGAGCTGGAGTGGACTCAGGTGAACGCAAACTAGGAGGAAGAGGAACATAGACATCATCGTTGGTAGTGGACGAGACCAGCCTGTCACCTGCAGGGGAGAAGTACATAATGGACTCAAAGTATGTGACATCAGCACTAACAAAATATTTCTTGTTTATGGGGTCATAACAGCGATAACCCTTCTAAGTCCGAGAGTAACCTACGACGACATACTTGATAGCTCTAGGAGAGAGTTTGTCAAGTCTAGGAGATAGGTGATGAATAAACGCAACGGTACCAAAGACACGAGGAGTAAGTGAGAATAATTCCTTATCAGGGAAAATGACAGAAAGAGGAATTTTCTCACGAAGGACAGACGATGGCATGTGATTGACCAGGTAGCAGGCAGTAAGGACAGCATCCCCCAGAAAGTAATTGGAGCACAACTCTGGATAAGAAGGGTTCGAGTGATGTCAAGAAGGTGGTGATGCTCTCTTTCTGCCACGCCATTCTGTGGAGATGTGTAAGCACATGTGGTTTGGTGAATAATATCATTCGACGAAAGAAACTGAGAGAGAGAACGAGTGCAGAATTCCAATGCATTATCTGTTCGAACATATTTGACAGTAGAAGAGAAAACATTCTGCACTTCATTAATCAAACTTTTAATAACATCCTCTGCTTCAGATTTATTCTTTAAAAGAAAGGCCCAAGATACACGAGAAAAGTCATCCACCACAACTAGATAAAACCTGTGTCCCTGATGATCAGGTACACGACTCGGACCACAAATATCAATGTGAAACAACTCAAACGGGGAGCTACTGCTCCGACTCTGATGACTAGGAAAGCTAGACCGATGATGCTTTCCCAACTAACATGCTTCACAGCGAAATGACAAACTAGGAGAGATCTGAGGCAAGAGATGTCGCATTTTCTGGAGCGGGAGATGGCCAAAGTGAAGATGCCAGGTATACGGAGAGACTGATCTGGCTGAATGAAAAGAGACGCCAGCATAAGAGTTCCGGACTAGACGATAGAGACCATTCTGCTCAGAGCCACAGCCAATCACCCTGCCCATTAGTATGTCCTGAAAAATAAGAGATGAGGGGTCAAATATAGCACGACAATGCAAATCCTTCGTAATATGACTAATAGACAACAAATTCATGGAGAACTCAGGAGCATGTAGAACATTCTGTAGATGCATAGAATGTTATAAGGAAACCTCCCCCTTTCCAACGATGGGGGAATGAGTACCATCTGCTATCAGCACTTAGCTACCATGTAGGATGTCCCTATAGGACTCAAATCTCTCTCTGTCACGGCAGAAATGATGGATGGCACCGGAATCTATAATCCAATCAGAGAGATCATGATAAGATGTAAAGGCAGTGGCACTACATGAGGTACTGGCAGTGGCAAACGAACTAGCAGAAGCTGAAGCAGCAACATCTGAATATCCACCTAGAGAATCAGTAGATGATTGAGGCATAATGTCACGAAGATGTGTCACAAGCTCTTCGAATCGGTTATCTGTAGTGGATGTTGACTGAGACGTGACATGCTCGGCTACACGTGCTGATGCTTGGAATCCATGCTTAGAGTAGCATGTATCTTTCGAGTGGCCTATGTGATGGCAGAATGAACACGGCTGGCGAAAGCGACCTCCTCGTCCACGGGGTCCACGTCCACGACCATAAGACTGACCACCTCTTCCACACGATACCGCCATCACCGATGGGGGTGGAGTAGATGTACTAAAAGAAATTGATATGTGATTGGGCCTCCGGTAAACGTCCTCCATATGAGGAATAACAACATCGACCAGTATCTGAGAGCGGGATACCTCATACTCAGGTTCGAGCGCTGCAAGTAGTACGCCCACCATGGTGGCATTCCAAAATGTCTTCTATTTCTCTGGAGTCACCGTGAGTGGTATGATACTATATAGTTTCTTGAACATCCCTCTCAGGGACGTGTACAACGAGTGAAGTGGCCGCCCATTCTGCTTCATCGTGAATATATCATGCTGGAGATTTAACATCTTGGTCTCGTTCCCCACTTGGGAATATGTAGCGGCCAGAATATCCCACATTGCCTTGGCAGTGGGCTGATGGAGGACATCATTAGCAATCTCCATCGATAGTGTGCCTGACAGCCAAACCTTCGCATAAGAATCATCAGCCTCCCAAGAGGAAAAGATCCCAGTCTTCTCTGTTGGCTCATCCTCAGTAAGTATATGCTTCTTACTGTTTGACTTCATGAAACTCATGAACTGCATCGCCCAGAGCTCATAGTTTGTCCCGTCCATCTTGACTATTGGTGCAGGACCTTTGAAGGCGCCTATGGAGGGCATATCGACTTTGTTTTCTGACATGTCGCTGTAGATGAAGAACTAGAGATTGTAGACCAGAAACAGGTGTCTACAAAGACTTGATTGGATTTTAGTGCATATGTAGACGTTATGCACTCAAATCCATGAAGGTAGAACGACCAACGAAAGAGGTGGCGTTGACGTGGAAGGGAAACACAGCGGTGAGGGTCCCCTACCTTGGGCTCTGATCGGCGGAGGAGAGAGACGGGGCCCGGCAACGAGAGCAGGGGCCCGACGGTGAGAGGAGGAGCCCTGGTGGCGAGAGGAGAGGCCTGGCAGCGAGAGAGGGGGCCCTAGCGGCGGTGGAGATAGAGCCCGACGGAGGAGGGGGTCCTGCAGAAGGGAGGTGGAGGGGAGGGGCGGCAGAATAGAGAGAGTGGCAGAAAAGAGGGTCTGGTGGCGGTGGAGAACCCTAGGGTTAGGATTAGACCCTGGGCTCTGATGCCATGTTGGAGAGAAATGAGTAATCTATTATTCCAAGGAACCCTAGGCTCTCTTGTATAGAGAGAGACCCAATGGGTAAAATACATAAGAGTCCAGAAACTAAACAGAAAATATAGCACGTACTCCAAACAAACCAAACGAATCAGTGAGTGAAAATATAGCACATACTCCACGTCTAAATCTGGGAGCGTAAGGCTCATATGCAAGTCGTGGTGGAGGTATTGATGTTTGAATCCAATTCTGAGTAATTTTCCAATACCATTGCATGCATTATTCATAAGTTTCCATTGATACTCTTTCATTGATACTCTTTCCATGACAATTGTTTGTCCTCTTTGGTTTCACCGAAGTATCTGCTCATGAAGTCGGTTAGCCCAATCGATTGGGTCAATGTCCCTCTGTCTAGTTCAACGCTCAGGGTAAATTATTCTGGGCATCAGATCTGGGATATGGAGGCACCGATTAAATTGTCACAAGATCCGATCCGACACGTGCATTACCGCTACATTAAAACAAATCAACACCGTATATGACTTCCATACCTCCTACCCTTCTTGACAAATAGGAGGTAGGTTATTTACAATCTCCATATCATATGGAGACCATTGCATCTGTTAAATGTTTTCAAGTATTACTCATGATATTTTTAATAAATATCATACGAACATTTGTCCAATTATTGATACAATTGTACAAGAACTGTAGACCCCAGCCAATTGTCCACATTCTTCCAAGTTCTCAAGCAAACATAAGTATCACAATAATACTTTGTCGCTAGTTGAATCCATAAAAATAACTCTCCAATCTAGTATAAAATGAATGCACGAACTATTCTCATCAGACGATTCACATCTTATTCTAAAAGATTCACATCTGTGAGAATATTTTCATTAATCTAAGTGAGCTTCAAACATCCGCTTGATAAGTTCTCCCCTCTTCAGTGCTCGAATTTACGCCAAACATTTGTTCGCAATAGTCTGACCATTGAAAACATGAGGGGTGCTCTAGGCCTGTTACGGGGGCCCCATCAACATGAAGACCTGTTATAATGGACACATCTTTCAATGTTATGGTAACTTCATTGTGTCGAAGATGGAAACTGTGGGTCTCAGGTCTCCATCGTTCCAATAGGACCATCATAAGTGGCTGATCGAGGTTGACCCTTTTTAAGTTGGTGATACATCGCATGCCAACCACCTCAAGCAGTTGGTCGAATGCCTCACTTTGACATTTCAGTAGAACCTTGTTAAATACACGACCATGTTCGACGAATCTATAATGTTGTTACAATGATAATAGATACATGGTAATTTTCATTGTGCATCTAATCATATGGAGTACTTACCGAAGTATCATCATTCAATGGAAGAGCAAATATATGGTTGCTCTGTTGGACCAAAATTGAGGTATCAACAGGTCCCGTTAATGAATCCATTCCTATTTCATCACAAGTATGATAACATTTGTAATAAAAAAGCAATTTATTTCCCATTATAATATCGAAGATAACAAATATTTTCCCTGAAAAATGACGAGGTACATTTAACGTCCTGGACAAGTAGTCCAGGTATGACCAAGCTGCTTACAAAATCCACATCTAACATTTACCTGACCCATTTCATCCATAATATTTCGTATTCTTTTAGATTGTGGGCGATCAGGGCCAATTGGTATATTAGGAGGCATCAAAATAGACCTAGGGATATTCATCAGCCAAAATCGACGATCAGGAATTGGGGAGAATTAAGCCGTGTATGTCGCACGAAATGCAACAGGCGTATAAAACAAGAGCAGTTTTTTACGTGCTTGAGCAGGTAATATACATGCACGGCAAGAACCCGCATGTGCACTTAATCTGTTCTGTTGAAGATGACTCTGTAATTTCTTTCATGACACCTCACCTCGAATATTGTCTCAGAAAATTGCTCAACATCACATGTACAAGCTGTCACAACATTTTCTTAGATAATTTGATTATACCTCGGCATTAAGTTGGAGGTTATCATCTGCCCATGTCTATGACATGTGACAAAATACGTGTTCAATCGATAAAAGATGGCAAGAATCATCATCAATATGGGAAGACCTCGCATGCCTTTTAAGCACTATTGAAGCATTCCGATAGATTGGTTACAATATTCCCATAATGACGGCCTTAATCATAACTTATTACTCAATATATGCAATCCACGTCTTCTTGACAAACAATCCAATCATAAGACTCCGGATTTGCATAATGGATTTGTTCCATATGAGCATGTGTATTTGTGATCGCACCCATGCTATAAAACTTTCCCGTCGCCCAATTATCATGGCTAGCTCGATGCATGTTTGCTTGCATGTGTCACAGACAAAATCGATGGCAGTGTCATTATCATGGCTAGCTCGATGCATATTTGCTTGCATGTGTCACAGACAAAATCGATGGTAGTGTCCACGTTTTGCTGGAAAGTACTTGGGTAACAACTGTTTCAGACCTGGAAATCGATCACTTAAAAAGCAAATCCCCCCACGTTGGACTAAATATGCTAATTTGTGCAGGAAGAACTCCCAAGCAACCATGTTCTCTTTTTCAACCACTGCAAAAGCAACTAGAAACGTGTGTCCATTACCGTCAACAGATGTAGCTACGAGCAGGTGACCATTGAATTTCTCATACAAGCGAGTTGCATCGATACTCAGAATCAGAAGACAATACTGAAAACCTTTCAGTGACAGCCTGAATGCCAAGAATAATTGAAAGAATGCAATTTTATCAGAAATTACTTGTTGAGTCTTTGGATCTTGATACAGTTCTATTTCGAATTCATATCACGAATCAGGGTTGGTCTGTTTCATCGTCCACATAAATCGACGAATATTGGTGTAGGATGACTACATATCATCGAATATTGTAGCCAATGCATTCTTTCTCCCGATCCACGTCTTTGTATATGGTATCGTGACATGATAAGTATCTGAAACCATACTTTTAATCATATTGGGTGTAAGTTGGATCTCAATGTCTTTGGATGAATCTACTAATAAATTTTCTATTGCACTGCCTATTATGAGTAAGAACTACTGGGTTTCGACAAGTATGTTCATCTTGATATGTGTGAAAGACAAAATCGATCGCAATGTCCATGTTCTGTTGGAAAGTACTTGGGTAACAACTATTTCAGACCTGGAAACCGATCACTTAAAAAGCAAATCCCCTCACGTTGGAATAAATATGTTAATTTATGCAAGAAGAACTCCCAGACAACCATTTCTATTTTTCAACCACTGTGAAAGCAACTGGAAATAGGTGTCTATTTCCATCGACAGATGTAGCTACAAGCAGGTGACCATTGAATTTCCCATACAAGTGAGTTGCATCGGTACTCAGAACCGTACGACAATACTGAAAACCTTTCAGTGACGGCCTGAATGTTTAGAATAATCGAAAGAATGCTATTTTGTCAGAAATTACTTGTTGAGTCTTTGGATCCCGATATGGTTCCGTTTCATATTCATACCATGAATCGGGGTTGGTATGTTTCATCATCCATATAAATCGATGAATATTGGTGTAGGATGACTCTGTATCATCGAATATTGTAGCCAATGCATTCTTTCTCCCGATCGATGTCTTTTTATATGATAGCGTGACATGATAAGTATCTGAAACCAGACTTTTAATTATATTGGGTGTCACTGTTAAGTTAGATCTCAATGTCTTTGGACGAATCTGCTAATACATTTTCTTTTGCACTGCCTGTTATTAGTAAGAACTGCTGGGTTTCGACAAGTATGTTTATCTCGATATGTCTGAACTTTCCAAATTTCTCCCTTCTTACTACGACTCACATGTAATCTACCGCTTACAATGCGGCAGCTCGTAGATGTGATGTTGAGCAATTTTCTTAGACAATATTCGAGGTGAGGTATCGTGAAAGAAATTACAAAGTCATCTTCAACGGAGCAGATTCAGAGTGCACATGCAGGTTCATGCAGTGCATGTATATCACCTACTCACATGTAATTGTTGTTTGTGGTTCTGTTATTGTAGGCATCGGGCATATAAAAAACTGATCTTGGTTCTACACGCCTGCTGCATTTCCTGCGACATACACGGCTGAATTCCCAGTTCCTGGTCATCGATTTTGGCCGACGAATGTCCCTAGGTCTATTTTGATGCCTCCTAATATACCAGTAGGCCTTGGTCGCCCACAATCTGGAAGGATACGATGGATGAAATGGGTCAGGTAAATGTTAGATGTGGATTATGTAAGCAGGTCGGTCATACCCGGACTACTTGTTCAGGACGTTAAATGTACCTTATTATTTTTAAGGGAAAATAGTTGTTATCTTTGATATTTGAATGGGAAATAAATTACTTTTTATCAAAAATATTATCATACTTGTGACAAAAAATGAATGGATCCATTATCGAGACATGTTGATACCTCAGTCTTGGTCCAACAAAGCAGCCACATATCTGCCCTTGAATGATGATACTTTGGCAAGCACTCCATATGATTAGACGTACAGTGAAAATTATCATGTATTGTAACATCATTACAGATTCGTTGAACATGACCGTGTATTTAACAAGGTCTTGCTGAAACGTCGAAGTGAGGCATTCAACCAACTGCTTGAGGTGGTCGGCATGCGATGTGTTACCAACTTATATAGGGCCAACATCAATCAGTCACTTCTGATGGACCTATTGAAACGATGGAGACCTGAGACCCACACTTTCCATCTTCGACACGGTGAAGTTACTGTAATATTAAAAGACATGTCCATTTTAACAGTCCTTCGTGTTGATGGGGGCCCTATAACAGGCCTAGAGCACCACTTACATTTTTAAGGGACGAGCTTAGCTTAAGTATAGGGGGTGATGAATCCCAGATTCATCTACATTATTTCTTTATTTTATCTCTCTCATTTAAGAAAACCAATAAAAATCCTTAATAATTAACATTAATTAACTAATACTCTATTATAAATGATTAGATATAATTACTGTATATTAATTATCCTTTTATTATGATATTATTTTATGTATTTATTTATTTATTAAAAATCCAATAAAAATTAGATTAAAATTGTACCTAAATAATTTAACATAATTTATAAATAAAATTCCAAAAAATAAGAATGGAAATGAAAATAAGTAATTTATTATTTTAAATTTCTTACAAAAATGTTGTATGTATATATATATGACTTTATTTCTCTTTATGATCTGCATGAAAGTTGTAGATCTCATTGAGAACTACAACTTTCATTTTTATCATTTTTCTTGATTTATTTTCTAACTATTTTGTTTGTACTTTTCTTTGTTTTTCACATTTCTCGCATTCTGATTGGGCCACGTGGCACCTTCAAATCACACCACATGGTCGCTCCTTCTCTCGCTATCCACCTCTCTACGCCACCGTTAATGGATTAGATCTTCATCGTTAGGCGTCGCATGCTTCCTAACCCTTCGATCAGATCTAATGATATGATCAGAAGCATTGATTCATGCCTCAACAGCAACCTTTGGATCGCATGATCCAATTTGTGATGTGTATCTTCAACCTCCAGTAGTTCACCTCAAAAAGTCACGATCCTTCATCGCACCCGACTTCTCCACCTTCTAGAAACCACCTCACGTGTCCAAACAACTAATCTCCAAAGCCATTTCCTTCCCCGTTCATCAGTCATTATCACCCTACCTCCATTGTTCATCGTTTTCCTCACGTTCTCTATGGAGATGTGGTTGAAACCACCGCTATACAACCGCCCAACCACCACCTCTCCTCCGACGAAACTCGATCCTCCACCTTTTAAACCGAATCCAACCTTGTGTGAACCTTCTTCGAGCCATCTCTTTCTCTCTCTTGAGTTACGATAAGAGAGATCTTGATCAAGCAAAGACAGAGATTTGATTCAGGCGAGATCCTTAGTTTCAATCCCAAGTTGTAGCTATTGATAGAGCTGCTCAAGATTAGATCCTACAGCCTCAAGTTCTGAAGCGAAGATATGGAGCCGTAAGCTCCACTTTCGGCCCGTGTTCTTCATTCCTTATTCGTCCCAATTGATGATCTCCATCTCCAGGTAAGATCTCCAATCGTGATTCCTTTATGTGTTCTCTATTTTATTCTAATGCCAAGACTTGATTAGTCTTTGATTTAAGAACTCCAAAATCATCACCAATAGTCCATCTTCCATGCGTGAACCCAGTTATCTCATTTCGTTTCTCCATTTATGTTACTCATCTCATTCATCTTCATCTTCTACACGAAGAAGAAGACCATTAGGGCTTGAATCATTCATTCTTCAGATGCCCTTCATTTCACTCCATTTGATATCTCAATAGGTTGTAGTTACTCGGCTATAGTTTTGTTATAAGTTGCAGGTGCACTACCCTTTAGTGATCAGAGAGCTTCATAACCTTCCAATCTCCATTTTCATCTTCGATGGATTTGTTTCGTTACGAAGTTCCAAATCCCCTCAACACTTGAATACTTCATCAACATCTTCGTGAGGCCATTTCGGAGGTGTCTCGACCTTTAGACGTTGAAGAGAAGCACGAAGGAGGAATAGAGGCTTCGCTAGAGCTCCGCTCTTCCTCCGTCGCCTGCAGAGGAGAGGGAAGAACTTGAACTAAATCCGACTATCCTGATCAACTTCGAAATGAAGTCTGAAGCAATGATTCAATCCTAAGGATCGGAGCGCCAGAGTCTCCTACGAAGCACGAGGAGACGACACGTGGCCCAAGTTTGTGATACCCAAAGCAACCCAGATCGTGTGCCCCTTGCACGTGCTCCTGGTCAAATTGCAAATCAGCCTAAGAAAGATTCATAATTGCATATGATTCTTGCCAATGGAAAAATTACATTTATATCCAAGTGATTTCCTGTAATTACTACTTAGTCCAATTTGGACTTATTTATAATTAAATATTTCATGTTTTATTATGTGTATACCCTTGCCTTGTTCTTTCAATAACTTGTGAACCACTTATCAATATTTAGGTGTCGTTGGAAAGCTAATTTTGCACTCTTTAATTTAGTGCAATTAAATTACTGATTTTATCTATAATTCACGCATTAATTTTTGTAGTGTCATTTTTTACTATTTAACCTTGTTATTAATTTAAAAATGATTTTGATTAAGGTTGAATTTATTTCCTTTTGACAATGATTATTCATTAGTTTGTTACTTGTTCATTGTGCATCCATTCTATGATTGTAGAGCATCATTATTAATATTGTAAGATAATTGCATAAAAATCTTTAAAAAAAAGCATGCATTGTGTTCCTTTGTATCCTGCTTGAACTAGAGAGCCTATAAATTACATAAGAAAAGAACTAACTCCTAAATTTAATTAGATAATTGCTCACTTTGTTTGACTACGGACTTGTCCAAGTATAAATTTAAGCCGAGAACTATTCACGGAGATATTCTCTCGATTTTGAGTGATTGTTGATTGGCTCGTGCTACAATGAAAGCATGTTATTTTAGCCGATTGGTGATTCATCATCAATGTAATGCAAATTCTTGGTGATCTAATTGATAGATAATTAATTCATAGTGAAATCGGGTGCATGAAGCACATTCTGCAGATGCATAGATGGCGTCAAATAGATCTTCCCTTGCTAGTAATAGGGGAATGAGTCCCATCTGCAACAGCAATGAATCTGCCTGGAGGTACAGATCTTTAAGATGTGAATTGAGCACTATCTCAACACAGATGATGAGATGCATCGGAATATATAATCCACTCTGTCATGTCTGCCTTGTGACAACTAGTAAGGGCATAAGATATACTAGAGGTACTTACAGAGGCTCTATCTATGAAGGTATCATACGGAAGTTGCGTGGTCTTTTTCTCTCTATGTAGCTACGAGGATGTCCCACAATGCCTTGGTAGTGGGATGATGAAGGGTGTCATTGTCTATCTTTGTGGTCAGAGTACCACATAGCCATACACGTGCATACGCATCTAACTTCCACGAAGCATTCGTCCCAGTCTTATCGACTGGCTTTGACTGCATGAAATATGCTCCTTGTCGTTGCATTGCATGATAATCATAAACTCCAAGGACCACAACTCATAGTTGGTCCCATCCATCATAATCATGGGTGTCATTCCCATGAAGGCACCATAGGAAGATAAGTCACCCTTGATTTCTGACATATCATAAAGAGGTTGGTATAGGAAGTGACTAATGCAGTAGATTGATCTAAATGTGTCTACACAAATATATGGGGAATCACTTATGTGTGAAGTCTCATGCCACAATTATTCCCATCAACTTGAAGACTCTCTAGGGTGTATTGATAGATCTAGATGCATGATTTCACCATAAACAGTCCCATCAGACTGTTCAGTGACCTTGAAATGCACATCGATGAAGCGACATGTAAAGCCTTGAAATTGGTCTCTCTCGGATCCTATATCATAAGATCGTGGGTTGTCAAGCGGAAACTAACGAAATTTGTTTCGTGTGAATCAGACTTCATTTGGAATTGTTATGATTTTTGGAAGAAAGATAAATAAGGAGACTTAAGATGTCATTAACCCTTAATAATCACCATTAAAATTAATTAAACACGATTAACGAAACTAATGATGGATTGAGGATCATTAATGACGATTAGAAAACACTAATCAATGGCTAAGAAAAGTTAAGCATAAGCTGCGAAGCTTAAATCATGATTAGTACAAGTTAATCATGATTAGTACAAATTAAGCGTCATTAGCGAATCTAGAATCTTCTAGATAATTCTAACTTAATCCCTAAGTTTTTGATAAGCTTTGGCAAAAATCATGGGCCAAAATCATGGGTCACT
Source organism: Ottelia alismoides (assembly GCA_037367405.1). NCBI lineage: Eukaryota > Viridiplantae > Streptophyta > Magnoliopsida > Alismatales > Hydrocharitaceae > Ottelia > Ottelia alismoides. The sequence goes on from JAZKJV010009007.1 coordinate 158,072, forward strand.
AACTACGGTTAGGGGTTAAACCATGGTTTACTAACCATGGTTAGCATTTTTCTGAATCATATAAATAGTCCCCTACCCATTCATTCTTTACGATTTCTACTACCACTATCCCAAGGGTTAGGGTCGAGAGGTCGGGAGGAGGAGTGGGAGGCGGGGAAGGAGCACTAGCGAAGCGCTACCGAGAGGACGAGGAGGAGGAAGGTACGATCCCCTCCTAGTTGACTCCATAAGTAAGCTTTAACTTGAGCTAGGTTTTTTATTCATCTTATTTTTCCAACTTAATTTTCGATTCATCTTCCTTTCTGATTCGTTTTCTGTTGTGTTTCGAGGAGAAAACTGTGTAACACCCTACTTAAGTGCAGGCGGCTATGCACTATGATCTGCCACACCTTCACTCACCTAAGATGTGTGGTGCCTACCGATTCTCGATCATTTATAGTTCTATTATATTCTTTCAATTTCGCTTTTATACTTGTTTTGAGGGAGAAATATGTGTAACACCCTACTTAGGTGCAGGCTGCTATACACGTTAGTGAACCCTGCGATTCGTCGCACCTTCACTCACTTAATATGTATGGTGTCCACTGATTCTCCATCGCTTGTAGTTTGATTATATTCTTTTGATTTCGTTGTTGTTTTCCTCTTGCTGATTTTATAGAGGAAACTCTTTCTATTTTTCTTTTGAAAAATATCCCGATATAAGGGGAAACTCCGTTGAAATTTTCCTAGAAAAATGTCCCGGTATAAAGGGAAACTCTACCGAAATATTCCTAGAAATATGTCCCAATATAAGTGGAAACTCTTACAAAATTTTGAAAGAAACAATGTTCTTCACGTTCCTCGTTCATTCTTTGCATTTTGGCATGTTCTTAGTGTCTTGATATGAAAATGAAATTCGATCATTTCAAAAGTTGTATCCTTTTTGAAAATGAATCACGATAAAGAACTATATACGCGCGAGAGAGCTCGATTAGGTAACGGAATCATTTCTTTTACTAGTTGGGTTTTTATATGAGATCTTTGAAATTCTTGATTTTATGTTCTTCGCTAATGAAGAACCCTAATCTAGCTATTTTTGAGAAAATATGGAAAGTTGTGTAATTCTCACTAAAATAATGTCTAAGCATCGAATAGATGCAATGGCTTGAAAAGTTATGGTGTGGGAGTTAAAGTAAGAATAACTATGAGTATATATATATGAATTATTATATATGTGATACTATACTCAATGTTTATAAATATAAAAATCAAAGGCTTAGTGGAAAAATTACATCATGGGAATTGATGTGTATTGAAAAGGATCCTGAAAATAATCGTTTGTTACGTTAAGAATGACTTGGAGTAGATGTCTTGTGTCGGGCATAAACCTTGTAGGTTTGTCAAAAGATCATCTCTATTGGTAGGCCAAACCTAGGTGGTACATGTTTGCCTGGATATGTTGAGCACACGAAATAAATTATTTGCAACGCATGGTATTCGACTGCCATTAGGCAGATTGACTGACTGAAGATATGGTCATGCCATGTGGAGGCACGAGTGTTTGGATAGCATCTGGCTCACGATGACATGTATTTACAGCCGCTGGTATACATGATTAATGGTTAGCCTGAGGTTTTAAGCAACCAGGTCCTCGAGGACGATGTGCTCCTTTGTTTGCCAGGCTAAGGATTTGAGACCCTGAGTAATAAAAGAAAATGGAAATTTGTCAGGGTAGTATTGGAGGATTGGTTGAGGCGACGTGCGACGACATAAGCTCACCAATTAACGCAATCTCCAATCCCGAAGTGTCCACAGCTTCAAAGTCCATGAATGGTGGGGTTCCCATGGACTAACCCTGATGTGGAATAGAAGGAATAGGACTTAAACTAATGATAAGAAATGAAACTTTTTGTGATAACAAGATTTGAAAAATTACACCATTTGTTTGCTTTTCTTTTCTTCGTTACATAGCATTCGCTAATTGTTATCCCATGATTTATGGAAAACCCAACAAGTGTCGGTGAGCCATCGCAAGGACTTTAGTAATCCTGCCAGCCATAGTAGCTTTACTCTATAAGGTAGTTGGTAATATTTTTGTGTATTTCCTTCCAGCTGATGTACTTGTAAATGGTTATAGTGGGACAATGTATCATGTAAGCTTTATTTTGTGAACGGAAAAAAAATTAAATACTTCTTCTGACTATTTTTAATTGCAGACTGTTTCTGAATGATAGTTGATATTATTGAATAAATTATTGCTAAGTATCCAGATCTGGATATGGGAGGATCCAACGACCCAAAATTGGGGTCATGACAGTGTGGTATCAGAGCCCGATTACTCCAGTAATTTACTCAATAATTAATAACTATGAGCGGTATTTAGAAACTAAGATTGTCTTAAGATCCTTTGATCTTAACAAGTGACTACGTTACCATTCACAAGTCATTGTCCCTTATGTACATCATCCTAAAATGTATAGGACCTAACCTTTGGCCTTGATTCATTCCAGGATCATGACGGACCAAGATGTGTCTAGGCAATTAGCGGCTATGATGACTATGCTGTAAGAGATGGGGCAAAAGCATCATGCATTAGAGAAGAGGCTCAATGCACAAGCTGAGAGACCTGAGGCATCCAAACCTGTGGATGCTTGGATTGAAGGTTATGTCCATCTTTCTGAGGAAGAATCTAGTTACCATCCTTCTACTGAGTCTGCTCCTACTCCAGCTAAGGAGCAATGGAGAAGGCCCTTCTTAAACACTTAAAATTACTAGACAATTACCAAAAGGAAAAGATTCCTCGATTCAAAGGCATAGAGACACCTGATGAGGCAGAACTATGGCTTGATGATGTTAGCAGGATGTTGAGAATAATACATGCAGCAGCAGACACTTAGGTGCACTTTGCTGATTACTCCGTAGAAGACTACGCAATACTATGGTGGAGAACAATTTTCAAGAAATTAGTAGATCCCATTCCATGGGATATCTTTGAAAAAAGGTTCCGAGCACACTTTTGTCCCTCTTATTGGGAAGAACTGAGAGGAGGGAGTTGGCTTCTCTGACCCAAGGTTCCAAGAATGTACGAGATTATCATATTCACTTTTTAGAGCTGCTACATTACTCCCCAGCTCTAGAAGCTTCACCACAGGAGTGTCTTACCAAATTTGTTAGTGGGCTTCAAGGAGATCTAAGAGAGAAGCTTGCAGGTTTTAGATCTACCACTGTAGATGAAGCCATGGACATCGCCTCTCGTATTGAGATGGAAAGGGATGAAAACCACCAAAGAAGAAGCTTCCACTTTACCGGTGGACCATCCAAAACGTAAGGATAATTATAATCGGAGAGTCAGTCGCTATCATCCAGTTGAGTTTAGTATAAGCTCGCCACAGACTTTGGACCAAGAATTATCAGGAAGAGGGGATTTCTCTAGACCTCCTCTATATCCTCGCGACTCAACAGCAGGAGCTAGTACCGCTATGGTTGGATCTTTAGCACAGATAGGAACATGTGTGTATTATTACTGTCATCAGGAAGGCCACATCAAGAAAGATTGTCCAAAGATGAGAGGTTCGGGGTTTAAACCAGTCTCAATTAACAATGTAACTTCCATCCCGAGCAATGGAGCAACACGTAGAGGAAGCCATGGTAGAGGTCAAGGCTCACAAGGATCGTCTCCTACGGAGCAACCACCATAAAGCATTGCGGGTTCTAGCTTGACTTTTCCTAATGGTCAGCTCAATGCAATCACTAAAGAACAATCCTACAATGTAGGCACAGTCGTATGAGGTATTGTTACTATTCATGGCTTTTCAGCACATGCAATGTTTGATTCTGGTGCTTCACATTCATTTATTGCTTGACGGGTAGTACCCGTTTTGGGTAAGATACCAGTAGAATAAAACAATCTTATCTGATCAAAGGACCAGGAGGACAAGTATTTATAATCTAAGAAATCCTGGATAAATATGTAGTACTGATAGCAGGACATCAGTTACATGTCTCACTACTACTAATTGAAATGGATGACTTTGATCTCATCCTGAGGAGGGACTGACTAGAAAGGCATCATGCATGCCTTGATTGTTTTCAGACTGCAGTAACTTCTCACCTTCCTAACTCGATAGAGTTCCAGTTCATTGGAAAGACATCCAATGATAATGTCGAATACATCTCTACTCTGAAGGCACAACAACTGTAGAGGAAAGGTGCCAAGGTTATTTAGCCTATGTAACTATTACATCAGGGTTAGATAGAATGATAGAAGATGTACCTATTGTGTGCGAGTTTCCTGATGTATTTCTAGATGAACTAACTAGATTACCACCAGAGCGAGATATTGAATTTGAAATCTCTTTCACACGTAATACTCATACTATCTCTATCCCTCCATATAGGATGGCACCAGCTAAGTTACAAGAATTAAAGGTACAATTACAATAACTATTAGATAAAGGATTCATTCATCCTAGTACTTCACCATGGGGTGCACTTGTCTTGTTTGTGAGGAAAAAGGATGGGTCAATGCAGTCGTGCATTGACTATAGATAGTTAAACAAGAAGATAGTAAAGAACAAGTATCCTATGTCAAGAATAGATGACCTCTTTGACCAATTGCAGGGTTCAACTGTGTATTCCAAGATTGACTTAAGATCTGGATATCATCAGTTGAAGATTAAAGATGCGAATATCCCCAAGACAGCCTTTCGAACTAGATATGGACATTATGAATTTTTAGTTATGCCTTTTGGACTAAAAAATACCCCAACAGCCTTCATGGATCCCATAAATAGAGTATTCAGGGGTTCCTAGATCATTTTGTAGTAGTCTTTATTGATGACATGCTTATTTACTCCAATGATAAGTACCGGCATGAACACCATCTCCGCGGGCACTTGAAACACTAAGGAAGAACAAACTGTATGCTAAATATAGCAAATGTGACTTCTGGCTATCTAAGGTATCCTTCTTATTCCTTGTTATTTTTGGGAAAGGTATATCAGTCGATCCTATAAAGGTTAGTGCGGTGATGAATTGGGAATGCCCGAAAACTATCACAGAAATACGATCTTTTATGGGTCTAGTTGGATATTATAGAAGATTTTTGAAGGACTTTTCACAAACAGTATTGTCAATGACTAGGCTGACTCAGAAGAAAGTCCCATTCATATGGTCTGATGCATGGGAAGCTAATTTTCAGACACTGAAAGAATGCCTAACATCTGCACCTATCCTTACTCTATCCTCTGGGACTGAAGGGTTTACAGTGTACGCTGATTCATCTAGAGAAGGACTTGGGGCAGTTCTTATGCAACATGGTAAGGTAGTTGCTTATGCATTGCGATAGCTCAGGATACACGAGAGGAACTACCCGACACATGACCTAGAATTAGTTACCGTAGTATTCTCTTTAAAGATATGGAGACACTACCTCTATGGTATTACTTTTGAAATCCTCACTGATCATAAAAGCTTGAAATATCTATTTGATCAGAAGGAGCATAATATGAGATAGAGATGGTGGCTAGAGCTATTGAAGGACTATGATTGCACCATCTCCTACAATCCAGTAATGGGAACGTCGTATCAGATGCCCTTAGTAGAAGAATTTATTCACATGGGTTAGTGAGTACTATCCACTTCTGGGGTTTACTATCAACATTGAGTGGATAGAAATCATTTGATAGTAGTGATGATATTATAATCAATAGTTAGCAAAAGTTAAGCATAAGCTACAAAGATTAAATCGTGATTAGTAAAAGTTAATCACGATTAGCGCTAATTAAGCATCATTAGCTAGAATCTTCTGGATAATTCCAACTTAAGACCTAAGTTTTGGATAAGCTTTGGCCAGAACCATGGGACAAAACCATGAGCCGCTAACGGCGGGTAAGGATTAAACCATGGTTTACTAACCATGGTTAGCGGTTTTCTGAAGCCTATAAATACCCCCCCCCCTCCCCATTCATTCTCTGCAATTTCCACTACCACCATTACCCTAAGGGTTTGGATCGAGAGGTCAGGAGGAGGAGTGGGAGGCAGGGAAGGAGCGCTAGCGAAGCGCTGCCAGGAGGATGAGGAGGAAGGTACGATCCCCTCCTAGTTGGATCTATAAGTAAGCTCTAAATTGAGCTAGGTTTTTTAGTCATCTTCTTTTTCCAGCTTAGTTTTTGATTTATCTTCCTTTCCAATTCGTTTTCTGTTGCGGTTCAAGAAGAAATCTGTGCAACACCTTACTTAGTACGGGCTACTATGCACGTCAGTGAATCTTGTGATTTGTCACACCTTTACTCACCTAAGACGTGTGGTGTCTACTGATTCTCCATCGTTTATAGTTCTATATATTCTTTCAATTTCACTTTTATACTTATTTTAAGGGAGAAAACTATGTAACACCCTACTTAGGTATGCATGTCAGTGATCCCTGTGATTCGTCACACCTTTACTCACCTAAGACGCGTGGTGTCTACCGATTCTCCACCACTTGCATTTTGATTATATTCTTTCGGTTTCGCTATTATTTTCCTCTCAATGATTTTATAGAGGAACTCTTTCCATTTTTCTTTTGAAAAATGTCCCGGTATAAGGGGAAACTCTGCCAAAATTTTCCTATACAAATGTCCCGATATAAGGGGAAACTCTGCTGAAATTTTCCTAGAAATATATCCCAATAAAAGGGGAAACTATGCTGACATTTTGAAAGAAAATATGTTCTTTGGATTCTTCATGTTCTTCGTTCTTTTTTCGCATTATTGGCACGTTCTTAGTATTCTTGATACGAGAATGAAATTCGATCATTTCGGGAGTCGTAAATGATCCTTTCTGAAAATGAATCATGATAAAGCACTACATACACGAGAGAGAGCTTGATTAGGTAATGAAATTATTCCTTTTGTTGTTGGGTTTTTATATGAAATCATTAAAATTCCTGATTTTATGTGCTTCGCTAACGAAAAACCCTAATTTGGCTATTTTTTTAGAAAATACAGAAAGTTGTGTGTAATTCCCACTAAAATAATGTCTAAGCATCGAATAGACGCAGTGGCTTGGAAAGTTAAGGTTTGGGAGTTAAAATAAGGATATATATATATATATATATATGAATTAATATATATGTGACAATATACTCAATGTTTATAAATATGAAAATCGATGGCTTAATGGAAGAATTACATCATGGGAATTGATGTGCATTGAAAAGGATCTTGAAAAGGATCGTGTGTTACGTTAAGAATGACTTGGAGTAGATACTACAGGTCGGGCATACAACCTGTAGGTTTGTCGTAAGATCATCTCTATTGGCAGGCCAAACCTAGGTGGTACACGGTTGCCTGGATATGTTGAGTGTGCAAAATAAATTATTTACAATGCGTAGTACTCGGCTGCCATTAGGCAGATTGCCTAATTGAAGATGTGGTCGTGCCATGTGGAGGTACGGATGGTTGGATAGCGGTCGGGTCACGATAACATATATTTAAAGACGTTGGTATACATGATTAAAGGTTAGCCTGAGGTTTTAAGCAACCGGGTCCTCGAGGATGGTGTGCTCCTTTGTTTGCAAGGTTGAGGGTTTGAGACCCTAAGTAATAAAAGAAAAAGGAAAATTGTCAGGATAGTATTGGAGGATTGGTTGAGGTGACATTCGACGGCATAAGCTCACCAGATCAACGCAATCTCCAATCCCGAAGTGTCCACAGCTTCAAAGTCCATGAATGGTGGGGTTCCCATGGAGTAATCCCTGATGTGTAATAGAAGGATAGGACTTAAACTATTGAGAAGGAATGAAACTTTTTGTGATAACAAGCTTTTGAAAAATTACACCATTTATTTGCTTTTCTCTTCTTTGTTACTTAACATTCGCTAATTGTTATCCTATGATTTATGGAAAACCCAACAGGTATCGGTGAGCCATCGCAAGGACTTTAGTAATCCAATCAGACATAGTAGCTTTACTCTATAAGGTAGTAGGTGATATTTTTGTGTGTTTCCTTCCAATTGATGTACACGCAAATAGTTATAGTGGGACAATGTATCATGTAAGCTTTATTTTGTGAATAGAAAATAATTAAATACTTCTTTCTGAGTATTTTTAATTACAGTATGTTTCTGAATGATAGGTGTGATTATTGAAATAAATTATTGCTGAGTAACCAAATCCGAATATGAAAGGATCCAATGACCCGAAATTGGGATCGTGACACGACGTCACCTAGTAATTTTGGTAGACCTTTATGTTCGAATGTTGTAGCAGCACATTGCTGCCACGAGGATAGCAACAACAGTCCCTAGTTGCTTCTAGGGTGGTGCAGCTAGGGTGGAGGTGGCACCCACCACCTCTAGGTATCGCTAGGGTTCCACCGGTGGGATGGTTGTAGCAGCCACGCTCACTGGAAATGGTAATAAGTTCTCGACGATGGTGAGAAGGTGCCCTGGCTGGCATCTTGGTTGTGGTGTGCGTGAGAAGAGGAGCCGACGGGTGGAGAGGAGGGGCATGGGTCGTAGAGCTCGATCTAAAACCGCACGTAATAAAATAAAATAATGACTTACTTATTCATGAGGCCTTAGGGTTCTCTTATATAGAGAAGAGAAACTCTAGAGGGTAAATTACATAATAGAGAGAGAGAAGAAAAGAAAATACATAAAAGATAAGGGAAAATAAACTCAATAGTGATGGAAGCTTTCTCATTAACATCTAGGAGCTTGCAGTGACAAACGTCAGGAATCTTCCTATCAAGGTCATGGTCCTAAATAACCAACGTCTTGGTACGGTTGTGCAATGGGGGGATCGTTTCTATAAGGCAAATCGTGCACATAATATCATGGCAACCCATCAGATGAGTATGTTATATTCCCAGATTTGTTAACCATTGCCCAAGGTTTTGGCATATCTGTTGTACAGATAACAAAGACCGGTGAGATCATCCCAGCCATCAAGATGTTAGAAACTCTCGGTCCATATTTGTTGGATATCATCATGCCACATCAAGAGCATGGTAGAAGGTGGGGAGGGGGGAACTCAAGGTGGGGTTGTGTTGGGGACAACTGAGGGAGGGCAGAGGGGAGGAGGGAAGGACGATATCCTTTGTAAATTTGATAAACTAAAGGATATACACATTTTTAAACAGAATTTAGTTCATTTTAACGATCAAATAGATTGAAATTAACTAGAGAGTCCGTAACGTAAGAGTTAGCAAGTTTACGAGATTTATGAGATTACAACGAGTCGAGAAAGTAATTTATAAAGTTTTTAGGTAACCATTTTATATATCACAATATCTGTAGGGTTTTGATTATAAGATCGGCAACCTTTTTGGTATGAAATTACAAGTTGACGAATAATAATGGACTGCTTTGAGTTTTTTCATAATCCAAATCTTTTTGGAAAGTAGTTCATTGCACAATCGCCAAGTACACTCAAGCACCATGCAGTCCAACAATTGTCGAAAGAACCAAAAATTGCAAAAGCCTCAAACGGTGGAATAAGGCAGACGGGGGTATTGAATAGTAAGATCATAGCAAAACTAAACAATTTGTCTCTCTAACAGAGACCTTGGAAGCTCGGGTTGGGATGGGGAATTCGATAACCTGGAATTTTTTGTAGAATGGCCGGACGTGACCGACGTGGCCACTGCAACCGCCGGAGGCGGTTGCGGCAAGGTCGGGTCTTACGGAGACCTAACCATTTGGGCGTGAAAGATGGGGGCGGGCGTGGCAAGGGTTTACGCCCTATAAATGACCTCCCATGGGGAGGGGAATGAACGTATCAAGAACCTCAGCCGATCGGGAGCCCCCATCCCTCCTATCTCTCCATCTCTCTCTCATTCTCTCGAAGCAAGGTGAAAGGGCGTACCTCGACGACATTCCCAGACTGGTATCAGAGCTGGTTACCGATGCTGCAACTTGCCCTCACTCCTTGGTGTCGCCGCAGTACTCCGCCCTTGCTCTTGGTTGCCGCCGCTACTCGCGCAAAAACCGCAAGGAGCAGCCGAAAACCACAGCCATCTGCCTCTTTTCGAAAGGGTCAAAACCCTAGGCGTCCAGGTTCCTCTTTTTTTAGTATTATTACGTGCATGCCCCTGTTTTTTTTGTTTAATGAGTTTTTTTTGAAATCACATGTTCCCAAAAAACTCATTAAACAAAAAAACAGGGGCATGCACGTAATAGTACTAAAAAAGAGGAACCTAGACGCCTAGGGTTTCAGCCCTTTCGAAAAGAGGCAGATGGTTGTGGTTTTCGGCTGCTCCTTAGGGTTTTTGCGCGAGTAGCGACGGCAACCAAGAGCAAGAGCGGAGTACTGCGGCGGCACCAAGGAGTGAGGGCAAGTTGCAGCAGCGGTAACCAGCTCTGATACCAGTCTGGGAATGTCGTCGAGGTACGCCCTTTCACCTTGCTTCGAGAGAATGAGAGAGAGATGGGGAGATAGGAGGGATGGGGGCTCCCGATCAGCTGAGGTTCTTGATACGTTCATTCCCCTCCCCATGGGAGGTTATTTATAGGGCGTAAACCCTTGCCACGTCCGCCCCCATCTTTCATACCCAAACGGTTAGGTCTCCGTGAGACCGACCTTGCCGCAACCGCCGGCACGTCGGTCACGTCCGGCCATTCTACAATTTTATGGTATACCAACTAAGAATCTAAATCTGATGTAATAGAACACTCATCCTTGATGGAATTCCATAGAACTATGTTCCATGGAAAGAAGCAAACTGCATTTCCCCGTCAACATTATATACTCTCATGCAAAGGAACAGTCTCTTGCGAGAATACAGAAAATCTTGACAAGCTTGCCTGTAAATTGTTTTAGATCAACTATTATGATAGTGATATCATCACTACTACCCCTGTCAAGTGCAATGCTACTAAGTTCCTCGCATGCAGCTCCCCAAATGCTACCTCTCGATGGAGAATTTAGGGTCATTTTCCAGATCGTGCTGCTGCTTTCAGAACTGAGTGATTCTCTACATTGTCGCTGACTCAACATAATTCGTTGGATCTTTTCTGGGGGGCTGCAATTTATACAAACATATTTAGTATCTTTGTCTGTATTCATACTTGAAAATGGTTTCTGATTTCTCCCTCTTTTAACTCTGCTGATTCTCTGTGGACTTGCATTCTGAGATCCAAATTTGTACTTTCTCACTTCTTTTGCTTCCAAACCGCACTTGTTACGGCTTGCGTCGTCATGACCAGATTTAAGTGCTCCTCCCGTTGGTCTGCCGCCACATTTCCTCGTGTCTGAGCTGCAATTCACTTCTTGAAAACCTTTCATCTTTACTTCCTGCTTATTTAGATTATCGCAATAGTTGAGTATAATATCAACTACTTCTTGATTCCCCACCTACAAGGAAAAATCACACTATGTTAGAAATGATATTCTCAGTGGGGCAATGTGTAGAAATCAGAAAAGAAAATTAAATGAAACAAATAAGCAACAAATTGACCTTCAAAACAAGTAACTTTCTACAACCACGTAATGGGAAAAAAATAAGCACATTGCATATTGTTGCAATGCATCTACCTAATGGTCTTATTACATTCGCATGACAAAAGTTGCAAACATTACATCTTACATTTCAAAATGTAGATTAAAATTGGTGTGCATGTATATTTCTTAATTTAGACAAGTAAGGTTATTAATTAATCAAACCAAAGTTAAGAACCATATACAATATCATGAAAAACACTTTCTTTAATAATAAGATAGAATAGGATTGAATATCAGTTCGTACTTTTAAGAAATAATTTTTGCATTCGATTGTATCAAAAATTAGATTAAAATAAATCAAACAGATTACTAAAGTTATAGTATATTTACACATAGGTGTTTGTGATGCAATAAGGAAAAAATACTGATAAAACAGATGAGAAAGCATAAATAAAATTACAATACAAGAAGAGCATTTATTTCAAATCAAGACAGCCAGCAAATCAATTCAATTCTAATTTTACCAAAAATAATTTCTAATTTGGTGCAAGAATAGATTGAAAAAATAAATTGAACCCATTTTAAATAAGCTTGTAATGATTGTTTGAAATATTTACAATGAAATATTTACAACTACCTTATTCACTAAAATCCGTTAATTATAATTATGTAAGATGCCTCTTATGGGTGAGCACCTTATATTTAATCATTTTTATTTTTATGTTTTGGGTAATAATTTTTTGCTTAGTCTATCTGTTTATCTTTATGTTTAATCATTTATTTGTCACTCAATTAAATTTGATCTCTCTCTCTCTACGTGCATACATGCATGCATGCACACACAAACATGATATTATTACGATGTAATATTTGTAGATCTTGAAAGAGATTTACTGTTTGATTTTGTATTTAGAAACTCGACTTCTAGTGAAAAAATACAAATATAGCAGACATGATAAAATCATGCATATCAGATCTATGAAATAAATAGCAAGCATGACTGAAAAATGGAAGCATATTAATTACCTTTCGCAATCAAACAAATCGAATTGAATATATGGCAAAAAAGCACAACAACAAACATTGGAAAATAATTTGGGCAATTACACGGAATCTTATAAAACCAAAAAAATATCATAACACAATAAAAACCATAGCAGGCATGTGAAGCAAACAATACATATAACTAAAAAGTCAGGCATATCCATACCTTTTGCGATCAAACCCATCAAATGGAAGATACGGTATAAAAAACACAACAGATATCAATTGCAAACATAGCAGAATATGAAAAAGATGCATGCCTATAAAGTAAAAGCGTTAGTTGCCATTTTGCTTACCTTATCCCAAAGTCCATCCGAGGCTAGAATGAGAAAATCCAAATCATAAGACCAAGGTATGAGAATTGTATCGGGCTTAGCTGATAAAAACTCTTTCAGATGAGCATCCCCAAAACTTCTTGTGACAGCTAGAATCCCTTGAACTCTATATGCCCCACCATGATCTTCTATGAAGCCACCCTGCTCAGGAAAATAATCGTAAACTTAAAAAGAGGTTCAACTAGTAAATTAAGATAATTATCACAAAAAGTCAAAGTAGAATGAAAATGCTATCTAAGGGATGAAAAATAATAGACATGCACTCGAAACTATCTGGTAGGAAACAAGGTTATGAGCATCATGTTGGTATATAATTCATCCATGGTCTCCAGAATCTTCCCTATGGACAAAATTTCCTAGAAAAGGCACTCATAATGCGCTTCAATACAGGTTAGACTATAGGAGTATGATTGACATGGTACAAGCCAAGGTCAGGCTCGAAAATCGGGGGAAATTTGCTTTCCTCATCCCCAGCGGGTGGGACCTTACACCTAATGATACCCCTCTAGGCCGAATATATTTTCCTTAGAGGAAAAATGCTAGACCTACTCCCCGGTGGTCGTCTCTCATTAGGCTATCACTATCTGCTGCTCCAATTTTGGGGGTTGACCATAGCGTCACGATCATCTATGATGTTAATCTCCCAATGGACCACAAGGCTTTGTAGGATGAACTTATACACATCAGTGGCTCCTTGACTTCCCCTTGGATGGCTCTTGGGAAATTTTTGCAGTCATATATGATAGGAAGGAGATCCGAGGTTGTCCCTCCCCCTCTAGCACCAAGGGATGAGTTCAACTGTTGTATCGACTCATGCGGGCTGATTGAGTTCGACTCATGCGGCAACCATTGTTCATGGTCAAATTGGTAAGTTGGCCCCTCTCGATTCGTCACAACCTGGACAGAGCGTTTGATGAAAACCCTAAAAAGTTTGGTTAAGCCAATTTGCATCGGCTAATCTGAGATACTCCCTTCCCTTCGAGCGACCATATCTTATTCACAGTCGCCATGACTCCTACTATCACCCGTACCAAGTTGTTTTGGTTTTTCAACTATTGGGCTAGCCATCTGGGTTACCTTAAAATTGTGACAGATGTGTGAGCAATGTCGATCCAGGGTAATAACCACGTCTTTTGCTTCGCTAGCAAACTTAAGCATGCCAAAAATGTCCTAAAGGCTTCGTCTTGTTCAAAGGAAAACATTTTTGAAGCAACTTTGTGAGAAATCAATGATGCATTCACTACTAACCCACTGGATCCTTATCTAGTGCAGCAGGAAAATGATATTAAGAGCCACTTCATTGATGTGGACCTCTAGTCGACATGGAAGCAGAAAAATCGTTGTATTGTCTCAAGTTGGGGGAGGGTGGTCACAACACCCATTTTCCCACCTCTCTGCTAAGGCTCATATCGCAAAAACTCTATACCTATCCTCTTTGGAGAGGATTGTCTTGATCGCTTGTTTGATGAGACAGAGATCCTCGAGGCGCTAAAATCCATTCCCCTTCTAAGGCCCCGAGCTCGATGGTTCAATGGGTAATTTTTCAAGCAATATTGGTTGCTCATCAAAGTTGAGTTTTTTACGACAATCTCTTTCCTCTTCTAGGGTGGGAATCTCATTAGAGAGAAACCACACCTTCCTGACACTGGTCACCACAGTGTCCTCACCCAGTGAGCTTTCTGACTTCCACCTAAAGATTTTTAACAAGCTCTTCGCAACAAGCTTATTTCTCTAAACAAAATAACCTTCATCAAGGGCTGGTTCATTGGCGATAGTGATGAGAGACTCATCTTATGATATTGTATTCCAAATCATCCTTAATCCCATGAGTAAACTCACTATTATGTCCCTAGATAAGAGCTCATTGAATAATTGTACATACCATAGTTCTATGCAAGACATATTTTATAAATAAAAATATGGTATATTTAGTATACAAAAAATTAAAAGTCTTCCCTCCCTGATTGCTTTTCCAAAATAAAAGATTACAATTTAGACCACACATGAATTATTTGATATATATCTAGGTTGAGTGTATTTATTTTGCAGCCAGTCCACAGTCCTTGTGTGGTTCGTCGACACTCTCCCCCTAGAGAAATCAAGGGCATAACCCTCTCATCATTTGGATCCATGTGCCTTTGCAAGATATAGAATGAAGATAGGCCCAGAACTAGAGCCTTGAACTGAGAATAAAGGCAAGCGTCCCTCTACTCTTGTCCTTACGAGAACCAGCCGATGCCGCCCTCCCAAGCTCTCATTCAAGATGAACGCCCTCGTCTTCCTCTTTAGCTCTACACAATGGAGGAGTAAAGACACTTACAGCGTTTGTCGGACCCGCATAGGTGCACAAACTATAGCATGGTCCTCTCTATGCTCGTGCCCAATGGCTCTCTTTCCCCTCTCTCCTCTCTCGCATGCGACCATGTAGCTGCCAGGCGTCTGCAAATCCCTGATCACCCCAACCTTGGCACCTACAAGTTGTACGGCGACCACATCTTGTCATTTCAGGTAAAGGACCAAGCGGCTCTACTTCCATTAGGCCTAGAAAGCTTCAATGGTTCTGCCCACTCTCTCACTCTATCCTTGGGTCCCTTCGCCTGCACACATTCTTCCTTTGCCCTCCATCAGATAGGACCACCATGGTACCTCAGTGGTCGTCACGACACCCTTTCTGATACAAGACGCAACCACCACCCTTCCACCTCACGCAATGGCAGACCAATGCGCTCACCATGTTGAGCTGCTCTTGTACCACCTCGCGTGATGGTAGACTATCGTGTTCACCATGTCGAGCTACTCATGTACCCCTCGCTGAAACTGCAAAGTCTTCCTTCAACAAACATACCTTCTAACACTCCCTTTGAGCTCTAAATCAGGAGGTTGCTTCACATAGATCTTAGATAAAAAAACATTATTCACATCAAGTTGATGAAGGGACCAATCAATATGTACTTCTACTGACAAAAGAAAGGTTGTATCTGGAAACTAGGGAAAAAGAAAGTAGGGAGAAAGCATTGAAAAAACTAACCTCGCTTTGTATCTCGAAACTGAATCATTTAAGTTATATTTCACAACAAGGAGCCATTGGGATCCATCTGTAGGTGGATCTACGGGTTGCTATGTCCCTCGAGATATTGGACTAGAGAAAGGCGATTAGGGTTAGTCATTAGGGTTTTCTTTGCTTGAGTGCTTCATAGTAAAAAAATACTGGTAAGGGCTCTCCATTCAAAGGACTTGGGTACTCGGATGACTACATCTTGTCCAAGTACTCAAGCTCCATTCAAAGTCGACCCCTTATACATCTTCTTCTCTTCTCCAGGTACTCAGGTGACATGGGAGCCGAGGATTGAGCGATGAGTTGAGTTGAATGCAAACGAGGCATGACTGAGCCGTGTAGAGCTCATGCATGTTATCCAAGAAAACCATGAGTTCTTAGTACCAGTGCAACATCTCCCTAATCTTCACCCTCTGTCCTATTCCATCATTGTCCTTCACTATATCCCAATCCTCTAACTTCGTACCTACTACCTCTACCGATATTATCTCCCCTCCTTCCCCTCTAGTTCATCTTCCATCACCTGAACCACTTGATGATTGCGACCCATCAACGGTCGACTATCTTCGTTCGCATGAGCGCTCGCCACAACCATCCATCTTGCCAGAAGGAAGCACAGATGACACTTAGCCAAGAATCACATGACGCAAGCCTCCCACAAAGGAGTTCGTGGCGGTGCTTGAGGAGCGGTTGACCCCATCCATTTAGGCGTTAATCGAGTCATAGGGACCACTTGGCCCTCGATGTAATGAGGATTCCCAGCCTATGTGACATCTCAAGGAAAGGTTTCATTAATCTTGTGCATCACAGAAGCGGAACTGTTGAATTAAGTTTGATAAAAATAAAGGTTTAAAATACGAACCACAAAGCTATATAATAAAAAGTAAATTACACAAACATCCTGTACATCCAATTTCAAAGTTTTATCATTAAGTTTCTCATTCGATCATTAAGAGTTGTTATCGATCATATACTTTCCAAAAGTATATATCATAACTACAAATCTTGTTTTATTTTCAAAACGAGATGACCATCAATGGAATTTGATTTATCATAATCTCATAAGTGAGCTCATATCATCTAGTTCAGTAAAAAAACATGCATGATCTCTTTGAGAGATCATATCACTCATATGCAAAGCTTAATATGTACATCAGCACGACGGTGTATAGACCTTGATCAGGTCATCAACTTAATGGTGTGCCAAATCTACATACTTAGACATATAATGATACAGTCAGAGGAGGCGTGCTATATCGTGACAGCATACAACATAGGTCTTTGTTATCTCGCTCTCACTAAGTCAACTCTTTGACTTAAGTTATCCCATAACTCTGAATCTATATTCCTATTAGACTAACACATGCAAATTTTTAATGAGTTTTTTAAAAAATATATATTTTTGGTATTTTTGAAAGAGTGAGTTGAATCAATTATTTACAAGAATTATGAACATATTTAGAAAGAATTATATATATTTTATATACAAGATTATACAAATTTTATACAAGGTTTACAAAAGAATTTTATTCACAAATTTTATGTTATGTACAAGTATTTAACAACATATTTTATATACACTTTTTAAAGCTCTTTTTATAACTCATATTTACAATTTTATATCAAATTTTAAAAACCAAAAATGAAAAACCCATACTTTAACTAAATCAATATGCATGGAAGGATTAAAAAGAAGTCTAGCAACCTTCCTAAATTAGAGGAGACGGGTGGTCATCCACCCTCCATTTATGAAGGTGTAGCCTTTTTCCAATTATGTGAGATATTATATCTCACATAATCCTTCATTATTTGCAACAAATTTTGTTATAAATCAATTAACAAAAATAATTATAAATTATTTTGTAATAATTTCAATCATTGAAAAGATGTAAATCATAATATATTATAAATTATATTTATAATATATATGATTAATATGGATAGAGATATCCACATTATTCATATTCTTGATAATTAAATCATATTTAATTATCCTGAATCTCCATTGTTCTCACTAAGTCAACTCTTTGACTTAAGTTATCCCATAACTCTGAATCTATATTCCTATTAGACTAACACATGCAAATTTTTAATGAGTTTTTTTAAAAAAAATATTTTTTTGGTATTTTCGAAAGAGTGAGTTGAATCAATTATTTACAAGAATTATGAACATATTTAGAAAGAATTATACATATTTTATATACAAGATTATACAAATTTTATACAAGATTTACAAAAGAATTTTATTCACAAATTTTATGTTATTAAGAATTTTATGTACAAGTATTTTACAACATATTTTATATACACTTTTTAAAGCTCTTTTTATAACTCATATTTACAGTTTATATCGAATTTTAAAAACCAAAAATGAAAAACCCATACTTTAACTAAATCAATATGCATGGAAGGATTAAAAAGAAGTCTAGCCATCTTCCTAAATTAGAGGAGACGGGTGGTCATCCACCCTCCATTTATGAAGGTGTAGCCTTTTTCCAATTATGTGAGATATTATATCTCACATAATCCTTCACTATTTGCAACAAATTTTGTTATAAATCAATTTACAAAAATAATTCTAAATTATTTTGTAATAATTTTTATCATTGAAAAGATGTGAATCATATTCACACATCCAAAATAAAATGTAAATTTTATTTCCAGTTAATTGTCCAATGTATTATATTATTTGGAAATTACTAATGTAAATATTTTCAGTTATTTTGTAAATGTAAATTGCTAATTCAC
This sequence comes from Ottelia alismoides, assembly GCA_037367405.1. NCBI lineage: Eukaryota > Viridiplantae > Streptophyta > Magnoliopsida > Alismatales > Hydrocharitaceae > Ottelia > Ottelia alismoides. The sequence goes on from JAZKJV010009007.1 coordinate 176,658, forward strand.
ATTAACATTAATTTGTAAATATTATTTACAATTAGCTCTATCTAATATATTATAAATTATATAATATATTATAAATTATATTTATAATATATATGATTAATATGGATAGAGATATCCACATTATTCATATTCTTGATAATTAAATCATATTTAATTATCTTGAATCTCCATTTACATGTGTCTAAATAATATGAATCATATTCATATTATTCAAGATAATTAAATCATATTTAATTATCAATTTTCCAATGATCAGATATATTATTCAACAATGTAATTATTCTTGAACTCTTTCTAGAATAATGCACTTTCTTCGTGGATACTTGGAGATAGGGACATAACGATTGTGCGTTCCACATATAGTGACTTAAATATTGAGATCATATCTCAAATCCAGATCTCGGTGAACTCTTATAGGTATTTAATTAAATCAAAACCATAAATCTAATCTTCTTGTTAGAGTTAATAGATTTACATTTATGTTTGTAACTCTTCGAGTTCCGTAACCTCTCGTGGCCCTTCGGGTTCCGTAACACTTTGTGACCCTTCGAGTTCTGTAACCCCCCATGACCCTTCGAGTTCCGTAATCCTTGTACTTCTAGGGTTTTCTCTCTATATAAGATACACTAGCTCTATGGAATAAACATCTCGTTTGTTCCTCTTCTATGTATGGTATCAGAGCGATGGTCCTAGACCGGAGCCTAATACCCTACCGCCGCCACCACCAACCCTCTTTTCTTGTACAAGACCGCTTGATGAGAGAAGGGGACCCGCACAAGGCAGTCCAAGTCCCCAGCAACACCAACTGCCACATTCAGTAGCACCTAAGCGTCGCCCGAGGGTCCATGGGTACCTCTTGCGTCGTCGACATCGCTTGGAGATAGGGACATAGCGATTGTACGTTCCACATATAGTGACTTAAATATTGAGATCATATCTCAAATCCAGATCTCGTTGAACTCTCATAGGTATTTAATTAAATCAAAACCATAAATCTAATCTTCTTGTTAGAGTTATTAGATTTACATTTATGTTTGTAACTCTTCGGGTTCCGTAACACTCTGTGACCCTTCGAGTTTTGTAACCCCCCTGACCCTTTGAGTTCCGTAACCCTTGTACTCTCTAGGGTTTTCTCTCTATATAAGATACCCTAGCTCTATGGAATAAACATCTCATTTGTTCCTCTTCTCTGTATGGTATCAGAGCGAAGGTCATAGACCAGAGCCTAATACCCTACCGCGGCCAGCACCAACCCTCTTTTCTTGTGCGGGACCCCTTGATGAGAGAAGGGGTCCCGCGCAAGGCAGTCCAAGTCCCCAATAACACCAACTGCCACCTTCAGCGGTACCTAAGCGCCGCCCGAGGGTCCATCGGTACCTCCTGCATCGTCGGCACCGCTTGGAGCTCCCCTCCAACATCCCCTGCTTCACCATGACTTGTTTCTCCCAACTTTTTGTTTCTCCTAACTTGATGTTTCATACTCTTTATTCTATCAAGTATGGGAGAAAGGAGGAGTCATAGATGACTATTCAGGATGTCTGTTGTCCTACCACGACTGACAAACCATCACTCCAAACTACTACTCAGATCATTCGTCTTCACCGTGCATCGACTTCTTCGTCAGGGCATATACTTCTTCTTTTACGACCCGACTACTACTCTGTGCTGGACTTCTTCTACAACGATTCTTCTCCAGGCACGACAGAGATACGTTCCAGTGACCTGAAAGCCACAAACCCATCCTCGAGCAAGATCTTCTACCAGCAACGGACATATGTTCTTATGATAAATCGTGTGAAGATGTGGTGTATACTTTTTCTTTTTGTTACAAGCTATAGCTTCTCAGCTTCAGCTTGAGGGGGAGTGTTAGAGTTATTAGATTTACATTTATGTTTGTAACTCTTCAGGTTCCATAACCTCCTGTGACCCTTCGGGTTCTGTAACACTTTGTGACCCTTCGAGTTCCGTAACCCCTCGTGACCCTTCAGGTTCTGTAACCCTTGTACTCTCTAGGGTTTTCTCTCTATATAAGAGACCCTAGCTCTATGGAATAAACATCTCATTTGTTCCTCTTCTCCACACTTCTCAATGCATCTGAATCGTATTCAGATAAATATCCAACCTTTGGACTAAGATTAGATTACTTCTCAACTGATAGGAGTCACTAAAATCCAAACTTGTTTCATCATTCCCTCATAATGGAAGCCTCATAGTTGTTATACAATTGTTTATGATCACATCACCCTCGAGTATTCCTAATACCCGTACAACTTGCAACTGGAAGACCTAGAATAAACACGAAGTATTAGATCATTTTCAGACCGTATTCTTTAGGATTTTTATCATTAAGTTTCTCATTCTATCATTAAGAGTCGATATCGATCATACGCTTTCCAAAAGCATATATCATACCTACAAATTCTTGCCATGCTTCCAAAGCAAGACGACCATGCATGCAATTTGATCGGTCCCAATATCGCATGAGTGAGCGCATGTCTTCCGATTCAGTAGTGAACCTGTATGATTTTTATCATTAAGTTTCTCATTCAGTCATTAAGAGTCGGTATCGATCATATGATTTTCAAAAGCATATATCATACCTATAAATTCTTGTCATGCTTCCAAAGCAAGACGACTATGCATGGAATTTGATCGATCCCAATACCGCATGAGTGAGCTCATGTCTTCTGGTTCAGTAGTGAACCAGTATGATTCCTTTGAGTGAGCACACCAGCTCGTCGGTGCATAGACTTTGATTAGATAGAACATCAACCTATCGATCTGCCAAATGTACATAGTCAGACATGTAGCGATACATCTGTCTTCGATCAAAGGATGCATGCCTATATCGTGACAGCGTACGACATAGGTCTTGGTTATCTCGATCTCGTGAAGTCGGCTCTTTAACCTAACTTATCTGACACCTCCGAATCTCTATTCCTATGCAGAGGACTTGCATTAAGAGGTCGATCAGATATCAACCTTTAGAGAAGGATTGCCATCTCCTTCTTAGGCTGGAGATCATCTCTTATTAATCATTTGAGGGTACTTGATGAGTCCTCAATCTAACTCTTTAGATAGCATCCAAGCACCAACCTCTATGATTCAACCACTGAATCAACAACTGTATGGTTATTAAGATGACCATGTTACATAATCCTAATTGTACTGAGGGACCTTATAAATGCATTCATTCACTTAATCTCAGATAGGGATTGAAATAAATCAATAACCTTTATTGATATATCAAACATTACAATAATATTTCTTGTAGAAATGGTCCTCCCCGGGTCACATTGCTAATAATCTCCCACTATCCCTCAGAACCATTTAGGTACAATTTTTAAACTCATGCTCATTACATGATGGTCGAAAACCTTTTGTGTCAAAGGTTTGGTAAGGGTATTAGCAATGTTGTCGGCAGAGGTCACCTTGTTGATGATGATGTCACCACGCTTTTGAATCTCCCAAATGATGTGGTATTTCCTTTCCACGTGCTTGCTCTTTTGATGTCATTTGGGTTCCTCCACATGAGTATTGCCTCACGTGTTATCGCAGAGTAACATGACGGGAGTATCAGAGGAAATTATGCCAAGTTCCAGGATGAACTTGTGTAACTACACCGCCTCCTTTGAACCTTCTGACGTGGTAATGTATTCAGTTTCTGTTGTTGAATGGCCTGTAGTGTCATGCTTCTTGCTTCTCCAGTTCACAGCACCACCATTCAACAAGAACACAAACCCTGATGTTGACTTGCAGCCATCAATATCATATTGGAGGTCTAAATCTGCGTATCATAAGACTTGGAGATCACCATCTCCATAAACCAAAATGTAATATTGCATCTATCATAGATACTTAAAGATATTCTTCACTGCATTCCAGTATATTTCTCCATAGTAGGATTGGTAACGGCTTACCACTCCTACTACATGGCAGATAGCTGGCCTTGTACACATCATGGCGTACATTAGGCTTCCCACAGTAGATGTGTAGGGGCATCCAACCCTGGCTTTCATATCATCAACACTTTGATGAGCCATCCCTTTAGATAGGTGGATACCATGTATTAAGGGAAAGAAGCTTTTCTTAGAATTCTCCATATGGAAACGTTCCAAGATCTTCTTGAGTACCAATATTGTGACAATCACAAAATCGTCTTTTCTCTAATTCTGAATAGCTTCAGACCCAATCTTAACACTGGTCATCTCGAAAGTATGGGATAACCAAATCTTAACACTGGTCATCATCCATATATGATTCCCAATGACAAGATGTCATTTTCGTAAAGTACGATGAACACAATGACGCTCCCACTAAGCTGCTTCTTGTACACACATGGTTTATCAGGATTTTGAATGAAATCATAACTCTTTATGATTCATCAAATCTGATGTTCCAGCAACGAGAAGCTTGCTTGAGCCCATAGATGGATTTCTTCATCTTGAATACTTTGCTTTCCTTGTTATGAAGCCATGTGGCTGCTGTAGAGACCGATATCAGTATTATTATGTTTTGTACCTTTTTCACAATTTCTGTTTACTCTCTGGACTACTATGTATTTTACCCGTGAGGTCTCTCCCTATATAAGAGAGCCTAGGGTTCCTTGGAATAATGAATTGCTCACTTTTTCCAACATGGTATCAGAGCCAAAACCCAGGCTTCTCCCCACCCACCGCCGCCCACCCCCTCTCTCTCTCTCTCTATCGGCCCGCCTCCGCCTCCCGCCTCCCGCCTCCGCCTCCCGGCCCCACCTCCGCCTCCCGGACTCGCCCCTGCCTCCCGTCCCCCGCCACCCGGTTTCGGTCCCGGCCTTCCAGCGTCGGTCCCGATCCCCGACTCCCGACCTCCCAGCGTCGGTCCCGGCTCTCGCCTGCCCGTGTCGGACCCAACCCCCGCTCCGAGCGCCACTGCCATATCACCGGCTTCATCCTAGCCGGTGCTGGTCCCCTCCTGCGACCTCTGTCGTAGCCACCTCCTTCGCTAGATCCATGGATTTGGGTGTGTAACGTCTACATACGCACTCAAATCCTATGCAGTCTGTGTAGACACCTGGTTCTTTGTCTACAAACCGTAGTTCTTCATCTCTGGCAATATGTCAGAATCAAAGGTTGATATGCCCTCCATAGGCGCGTTCAAAAGTCCCGCGCCAATAGTGAAGATGGATGGGACGAACTACGAGCTCTGGGCGATGCAGTTTATGAGCCTCATGAAGTCAAACGGTAAGAAGCATATTCTTACCGAGGAAGAGCCGGCAGAGAAGACAGGGATATATGCCTCGTGGGAGGCTGATGATTCTTATGCCAAGATTTGGCTGTCTGGCACACTATCGATGGAGATTGCCAATGATGTCCTCCATCAGCCCACTGCCAAGGAAATGTGGGATATTCTGGCCGCTACGTATTCCCAAGTACGGAATGAGACTAAGATGCTACAGCTCCAGCATGATATATTCACGATGAAGCAGAACGACAGGCCACTTCACTCACTGTATACGTCCCTGAGAGGGATGTTTGAGAAGTTATACAGTACCATACCACTCACGGCGACTCCTGAGCAGCAGAAGATATTTCGGAATGCTACCATGGTGGGCGTTCTACTTGCAGCCCTAGATCCTGAATACGAGGTAGCCTGCTCTCAGATTTTGGCCGATGCAGTTATTCCTCCAATGGAGGATGTTTACCGGAAGCTCAGTCGCATATCTGCTTCTTCCAGCACATCTACTCCACCCCCATCGGCTTTGGCAGTATCGCGTAGGAGAGGTGGTCAGCCTTCCGGTCGTGGACGTGGACCCCGTAAATAGGGGTGGTCGTTTTCGCCAGCCATGTTCGTACTGCCATCGCACATGCCACTCGGAGGATACATGCTACTCTAAGCATGGGTTTCCAGCATCAGCACGCGTAGCCAAGTATGTTCTGCCCCAGTCAGCATCCACTGCAGATAACCGATTCGAGGAGCTTGTGGCACGTCTACGTGATATTATGCCACAATCATCTATTGATTCTCCAGGTGGACCTTTAGATGTTGCTGCTACGGCTTCTGCCAGTTCGTCTGTTGTTGCTAGTACCTCAGGTAGTGCTACTTCCTTCACATCTTGTCATGATATATCTGATTGGATTATAGATTCTGGCGCCACCCATCACCTCTGCCGTGATAGAGCGAGACTTCAGTCCTACAGGGACATCCCACATGGCCGCTCAGTACAGATAGCAGATGGTACTCATTCCCCCCTTGTTGGACAGGGGGAGGTTTTTCTATCACCTACTATGAGTCTACAGAATGTTCTACATGCTCATGAGTTCTCCATGAATTGTTGTCTATTAGTCAGATTACGAAGGATTTGCACTGTCGTGCTATATTTGACCCCTCATTTCTTATTTTTCAGGACATACTAACGGGCAGGGTGATTGGTTGTGGCTCTGAGCAAAATGGTTTGTATCGGCTGGTCCGGAACTCTTATGCTGGCGTCTCCTCTCATTCTGTCGGACCAGTATCTCTGTACATCTGGCATCTTCGTTTTGATCATCTACCGCTCCAGAAAATGCGACATCTACTGCCTCAGATCCCTGTCAGTTCATCATTTCACTGTGAAGCGTGTCAGTTGGGAAAGCATCATCGGTCAAGTTTTCCTATTCGTCAGAGTCGGAGCAGTAGCTCCCCGTTTGAGATAAAACACATATATATTTGGGGTCCGAGTCGTGTACCTGATCATGAAGGACACAGGTTCTATCTAGTTGTAGTGGATGATTTCTCTCGTGTATCTTGGGTCTTTCTTTTAAAGAATAAATCTGAAGCAGGAGATGTGATTAAAAATTTGATTAATGGAGTGCATAATGTTTTCTCTTCTACTCAAATATGTTCGTACAGATAATGCACTCGAATTATGCACCCGGTCTCTCTCTCAATTCCTCTCGTCTAAGGGCATTATTCACCAAACCACTTGTGCTTACACATCCCAGTAGAATGGCGTAGCAGAAAAAAAGCTCTGTCACCTACTTGACATTACTCGAACCCCCCTTATTCAGAGTTGTGCTCCTATCTCTTTCTGGGGGGATGCTGTTCTCACAGCTTGCTACATGGTCAATCATATGCCATCATCTGTTCTTGGTGAGAAAATTCCTCTAGTTTTACGCCATCATCTGTTCTTGGTGAGAAAATTCTATCTAGTTGTAGTGGATGATTTCTCTCGTGTATCTTGGGTCTTTCTTTTAAAGAATAAATCTGAAGCAGGAGATGTGATTAAAAATTTGATTAATGAAGTGCATAATGTTTTCTCTTCTACTCAAATATGTTTGTACAGATAATGCACTCGAATTATGCACCCGGTCTCTCTCTCAGTTCCTCTCGTCTAAGGGCATTATTCACCAAACCACTTGTGCTTACACATCCCAGTAGAATGGCGTAGCAGAAAAAAAGCACCGTCACCTACTTGACATTACTCGAACCCCCCCTTATTCAGAGTTGTGCTCCTATCTCTTTCTGGGGGGATGCTGTTCTCACAGCTTGCTACCTGGTCAATCGTATGCCATCATCTCTTCTTGGTGAGAAAATTCCTCTTTCTATCATTTTTCCTGATAAGGAATTATTCTTACTTACTCCTCGTATCTTTGGTACTGTTGCATTTGTTCATCTCTTGTCAAACTCTCTCCTAGAGCTGTCAAGTGTGTCTTTGTCGGGTACTCTCGGACTCAGAAGGGCTATCGATGTTATGACCCCATAAACAAGAAATATTTTGTCAGTGCTGATGTCACGTTTTTTGAGTCCGTTATGTATTTTTCCCTTGCAGGTGACAGGTTGGTCCCATCCACTACCAACGATGATGTCTATGTCCCTCCGCCACCTAATTGGAGTTCACCTGAGTCCACTCCTGCGTCACCTAATCCACCGTCACCTTCACCACGACCACCTCCACAACCTCCTATTCCACCTTTACCAAAATTCTATACGCGTCGGTCAGGTCCTGCTCAGGCTACACGTTAGGCATCCATCACGCCTCAGGTATGTTCAGATGGCGTTACTACTGACGGATCAGATATGGTACATGTGCAGGATTCTTCATTGCAGGAGGAGACTACAACATCCAGTACAGTGGACGACGATCTTGATATTCCTATTGCTATCTGGAAGCAAAAGCGGACGTGTGTGTCTTATCCCTTTGCTTCCCAGGTGTCTTTTCATCGACTCACAGGCGACTTTCAGAGATTTACTACAGCATTGTCTTCTGTGGACATACCACAGACCTATCAAGAAGCTATGAAGATTGATTGCTGGCGGCTGGCTATGGAAGATGAGATGCGTGCCTTACAATCTTGGGGCACATGGAGCTTGGTTAATGCTCCTCCAGATGCATCCATTGTTAGTTGTAAATGGGTATTCACAGTTAAATACCATGCTGATGGCAGTCTAGATCATACAAGGCACGGCTGGTCGCGAGAGGTTTTATACAAACCTATGGCGTGGACTATATAGATACATTTTCTCCAGTGGCTCGTCACTCTACTCTTCGCATTCTCTTATCAGTTGCTGTGGTACGTGACTGGACTATATCTCAACTTGATGTCAAGAATGCATTCTTGTATGGAGATTTGTAGGAGGAAGTCTACATGCAGCAACCACCAGGGTTTACTGCTAAGGGGGAGAAGCATATGGTGTAGACTTCACAATGCAATTTATGGCCTCAAACAGAGCCCAAGGGCGTGGTTCCAGAAGCTTTCCCATCTTATAGAACAACAGGGGTTCAAAAGATCAAATGCAGATCACTCGTTGTTTGTTCAGAAGTCTTCTGCAAGTACGGTTGTGATCATGGTCTATGTTGATGACATTCTGGTTACAAGAGATGATGTTCAGGGAATAGAGAGGGCAAAAGCATTTCTGGACCGTCAGTTCGTCACGAAGGATCTTGGAACCCTAAGATACTTTCTGGGGTTGGAATTTGCCAGGAATGCACAGGGTCTGGTGATGACCCAAAGGAAGTACATTACAGATTTTTTAACTGAAACAGGCATGGTTGGATGCAGACCATCAAGTATTCCTATGGATCCAAGCATGAAGTTGTATGACGATGACACTGCTGAAGTAGAAAAGAGGAGATATAGAGAAATGGTGGGTGAGCTTCTTTATATTACCATAACTCGACCCGATATTGCCTTTGCAGTAAGTCGGGTGAGTCAATTTATGGAGCATCCGAGACAAGTTCATATGGATGCCATATACATGATACTAAGGTATCTAATGTCTTCTCCAGGTTCAGGGTTGCTATTTCGAAAGGGCACAGATTTATCTATTTCAGCATGTGCAGACACCGATTATGCAGGATGCCCTAAGGATCGAAAGTCGACCTTAGGATATGCCATTTTTGTTGGGAGCTCTCTGGTTTCATGGAAAAGCAAGAAACAAACTATTGTGACAAGGTCAAGTGCTGAATCTAAATATAGGGCCATGGCGCAAGCAAGCACAGAGATGATGTGGGTTCGATCTGTGCTAGAAGATCTACATATAGCCGTACCTTTACCCATGCAGCTTTAGTGTGACAATCAGGCAGCATTGTTTATTGCCAACAATCCAGCATTCCATGAAAGAACAAAGCATATTGAAGTTGACTGCCACTATACTAGAGACTTGATCCAGAGAGGCTTGATATCTACATCTCGCGTGAGCTCAGGGGATCAGACTGCTGACATATTCACCAAGTTGTTGCTCAAAGGACCTTTCTAGAGATGTTCTTCCAAGCTGAGCATGATAGACATCTATGCTCCACCTTGAGGGGGAGTGTAGAGACTGATATCAGTATTATTATTATGTTTTATACCTTTTTCACAATTTCTGTTTACTCTCTAGACTACTATGTATTTTACCCGTGAGGTCTCTCCCTATATAAGAGAGCCTAGGGTTCCTTGGAATAATGAATTACTCACTTTTTCCAATAGCTGCTCCATATAGATATCCTCCTCGAGGTATCCATTAGGGTGCGTTTGGTTCGTGGGTTATCTAGGGGTGGATAACCCGGTTTTGTGTTAGTGTGTTTGGTTGGTGGGTTAAGGGTTGGGAGGGTTTGTGTGATGTGATTGTTTGGAATTTGAAAAAGTTGGTAGTTATTATGGTATGATTGTATTGAAATTTGAAAAAGTGGGTGGTTGTTGTGATGTGATTGTATTGAAGTTTGGAATAGTGAGTAGAAGTTGAGTATTTTACAATTTTTAGATGATATGATGGTATAATATATATTTTTTTGGTTGGAAAGAGAGTGGGCCCCACTAGTGGGTTGGGAATATGGGTTTCGGGGGGTAACCCACCCAAAGTGGGGGGTAACCCCCCAACCAAACGCACCCTTAAGGAAAGTTGTCTTGACCCAGATGTCGTCGTCAAGATATGCTGCTATAGCTAACAGTGCCCTGATGGATTTAAGCACAGCCACAGGAGTGAATGTCTAATCGTAGTCGATGCCTTCTCTCTCTGTGTAGCCCTTGACTACGAGCAATGCTTTGAAGGTTTTTCCCTTCCCATCAGGTTCACCCTTTCTCTTGAAGGTCCATTTACACCCAATGGATCCTCTAGGGTCCATACACCATTCTTATGCATGGAAACTATTTCAAACTTCATTGCTAGCATCCATCTATCCATGTCAAGATCCATTTACACCCAATGGGTTTTACCCCTTTATATGGATCCTATAGGATCCATACACCATTCTTATGCATGGAGACTATTTCAAACTTCATTGCTAGCATCCATCTATCCATGTCATGATCCGCAAGTGCTTCATCAAATGAAGTTGGATCATTGTCAGTTTCACCTGACACATGAAACTCATACCTTTGAGGTGATGCAACACCCTCGAACTCATTCGAAGAGGTACGTGAAGGCTATGAGAAAAGCCTTAAGCGCATCACGCAAGCGTGAAGATCACATCTAATGCAATCGAGAGCGACTAGTCATATTAGTGGCTCGGGGCTACGGAATTTTAAAAAAAGAGAGATGAAATCACATGATTCGAGAAAACTTCTCAAATTGTTTCATCAAACCGCAAACTAGATATAAGAATACCTCCTGAAGCATAGTTGCGATCGAAGTATCTAAGCGAAGAGACTGTCTGTCTCAAGTTCGACCCGACGGAGGAGATGCTTGCGAGCACGTTGATGAGACGCGGGCTTCTTGTAATACAAGATAAAGATCCAAGCATCGGATCTCTTGATTTCGTCACACAAAATCTAACATCTTCACAAGTAAGAAGCACCAAAGAAGATTGAGATCCACGGGTAGTCAATCCGGCAACACAATAATGTCGTGATGACTACAAATTTCTCTAAGTCAATATGTGGACGACCACAATATTGATAGAGAGAGGTGGGGGACGGCTATGAGAGGGAGAGAAGGAGAGACATGTTGCTCTTAGAATGATGTAGTAGAAAAGGCTACCCTCCCTTTTATACTAGTTGGATGCGCATGGATCTCAATCCATGTGTTCTCTTAATCTACGGTGTAGATTAAAAGAGTTATTAATCAATGACCATGATTTGTTACTCCAAAATGCAACAACAATTGGTTTAAAATAAATTAACTATACCCCTCTCAAGATAATAATTAATTCATTTTAAAATTAATTAATGTACATAGATAATGTTGGAAGACCATGTCCCTTATGAAAAATAAGATGGATGTGCCCCACTTGAATAAGTCAAGGTGGACAACCTCCATTAAGAGGATTAAGTCTTCCTTTATCTATATATATAAACTAATATGCAGTAACAATTATTGCATCAATATTCACAAATTAATTTTCAAATTAATCTTGTGAAAATTTCAATCACGACATTAACTAATATGAATCGTATTCATAATACAACATAATATGTAAATTGAATTTACAATTAATTGTCTAATGTGAATCCAATTCGCATATAACATTTAATTTTTAAATTCCATTTACAATTAAATCTCTCTGACATGTTATAAATCATATTTATAATATCCACAATTATTATGGATAGTGATATTCACATTAATCACATCTTCGATAATTAAATCACATTTAATTATCTAAGATGACTCTTCTCATGTGTCCAAATAATATGAATCATATTCATATTATTTATGGTAACTAAATCATATTTAATTATCAAATTTTCTCAATGCTCAGATACACAATTCATCAATAGAATTATTCTTGAACAATTTCATTCAAGAATAATACATTGTCTCCACGGATACTTGAAGATAAGGATAGGGCGATTGTACATTCCACGTATAGTAACTTGGATATTGAGATCATATCTCACTCCAGATCTCCGGAACCTCTCGTAGATGTTTGATTAAATCAAAACCGTAAATCTTATCTTCTCATTGCATCTGAATCGTATTCAGATCAATGTCCAACCTTTGGACTAAGATTAGATTACTTCTCTACTGAGAGGAGTCACTAAAATCTAAACATGTTTCATTACTCCCTCGGAAAGAAAGCATCATGGTTATACAATCGTTTATGATTACATCATTAAAATTCAAACACGTTTCATAACTCTCTCGGAATGGAAGCATCATGGTTATACGATCGTTTATGATCAAATTAACTATATCCCTTTCAGGATAATAATTAATTCATTTTAAAATCAATTAATATACATAGATAATGTTGGAAGACCAAGTCCATAACTAATAAAAAAAGGGTGGCCGTCCTCCCCCTCTGAATCGTATTCAGATGAATATCCAACCTTTGGACTAAGATTAGATTACTTCTCTACTGAGAGTAGTCACTAGAACCAAAACATGTTTCTCCCTCTGAATGGAGAAACATGTTTCATCACTCCCTCGAAATGGAAGCACCATGCTTATACAATCGTTTATGATCAAATTAACTATATCCCTTTCAAGATAATAATTAATTCATTTTAAAATTAATTAATATACATAGATAATGTTGGAATACCAAGTCCCTTACAAATAAAAAAGTGGTTGTTCCCCCTCCTTCAATAAGTCAAGGTGGACAACCACCTTTAAGGGGATTAAGTCTTCCTTTATCTATATATAAAATAATATGCAATAACAATTATTGCATCAGTATTCACAACATTAATTTCCAAATCAATCTTGTAAAAATTTCTATCAGGACATTGTGAATCATATTCATACATCCAACATAATATGTAAATTGAATTTACAATTAATTATCAAATATCCAATTCACAATAAGTATTAATTTGTCAACAACGAATATAATCTAATAGCTAAGTTGTAGAGACATTCTCTAAGACTATAGGCTCTCCCACTGAAAATATGAAGTCCATCTAAACAACGGAGATTGTTGCAAACATTGCATCAACTCCCATATAGATGACTACTAAACCTTGAGATCAAATTTTCTAATCTTCTAAAGCATATGTAATCAATTGCAAGTGATAGTAGAAGAAAATATACAATTTCCAGACTTTGATCTTATCTAATAAGTCAATTTCAACGATGATAAGTAGATGTAGAATGTCCCGAGCACTCTCCAGGTCTTTCTCTAAGGATTTTAGATAGTCTAGATAGTCATACTATCAATATATCGGTGTGTTGCCGTATTGGCATTCATCCAATTTTTTGGATGTCATAGGTATGGAAGTCATAGAAGTATAGTCAACTCTTTAACTTTCCTTATTTGGGTCCGACCCATGCTTCCACCGCGCTTCCTTAACACAACCATTGTTTAAGGCAAAGGATCTCTTAAATTGAACATGTCCTCAAGGGACATAAGATAAGAGTATTTCAACATTTATACTTGGAATAATATAATGCATTATGGAAGACTTGAGTAGAGACAACGGAATGATGACATTCATCACATCTACACTCATCTTAACCCAAGAAAAATTTGATTCAGGTGTTCAACATTTTGAGCACATCATCTCTTATCGAGATACCATTTTGCATAATGCAACTTCATGATTAAATGTTGATAGCATATATGTTTGCCAAAACATCTTCAGTTTTTAAGAATGATCTTGACAATTGTGATAATCATCGATATGTTACTTCCACAATACACTCGATGAGAGATCAAAACATTAGAGACACACAAACCATATGTTGTTGTCTATTGTTTATTTAATTGTCAATTCTCATAATCATGAGGAAACTTGCACATTGCAACCAAATAAATTATATGTCCAATTGCAAGTACTACATCTTGATCATGGATCCAATCCATGATGCTTTACTGGTTATTATTAAGTACATTTTTGAGTGGGTTTAATGAAGGTTATCTGAAATAAGAAATATTTGCATAAATACATATTTTTACTTTAATTAAGGATTTTATATCAAAGTTGTCTTGCCTTTTCAACTCTGAAAGTTCATTCCCTAATCATTTCAAAGCAAGAGACATACTTACCATTATATCTCTAGCAAGATCTGGGATCTCCTTTCTTACCTTTATTACATCCCGATAATATGAGAAACTGTAACTCAGATAAAAAGAAGTGGGAACTTATTCTGCCTTGCAAGTCCAACTTGTAATTCCCAAGTCCAACTTACGTTATATGCCAAGTACTACATCTTGATCATGGATCCAATCCATGATGCTTTTTACTGGTTATTATTGAGTACATTTTGAGCGGGTTAATGTAAGTTATCTGAAATAAGAAATATTTGCATAAATACATATTTTTACTTTGATTAAGGATTTTGTATCAAAGTTGTCTTGCCTTTTCAGCTCTGAAAGTTCATTCCCTTAGTCACTTTCAAAGCAAGAGATATACTTACCATTATATCTCTAGCAAGATCTGGGATTTCCATTCTTACCTTTGTTACATCTCAATAATATGAGAAACTATAACTCGGATAAAAAGAAGCGGTAACTCATTCTGCCTTGCAAGTCCAACTTGCATTTCCCTATTCGGTCTTTAACACCCGGGCCCATCACTCTTAAGGCAATGTTGACCCGTTGTTAATTGAATCAACCGTCAACAAATAGAACTCGCTATGCGCAATCCAATATCGCCCCAATAATATGAGGAACCGATATTGGGGTCACTACGCATATGGCCTTACTCTTTCGAGAAGCAAAGATCCCGATCCATGTACGCTTGTATGCAGGAGCTGTCACTTCGAACAGACGTCTCCAACATACAATCCATGACGACGGAACCCTTTGCCTTAATGAGAGACCATGAATGTCATTTATATGACCCTCCATATCCCATTCAAATTTTAATTATTAATTACGAATCATATTCATTACGATTAATTCTTCCAAGAGAATTACAACTCTATTCATAATAGAGTATTGTTTTAATTGGATCAAACTAATTTAATAATATTAAATTAATTATCAATCCAATTTAACTAACCTACAAACATGTAGGATTTGCTTGATATTACTATATAGTATACACCCTCACAAGTACGTATTATTTGTGTTTTAATAATTAGAGCACAACTTGACTTACTCATATTATTCTTTCCTCGAAAATAGAACCCTTACAGTACACTCGAGTTATGAGTGGGAGGGAGCATTTTCTTGACATGCAAGACGTTAATTAGTAAATCAAGCCAGCATACCCAGACTAGACACCTTCACCATTCCGATTGAGAACACAAAATAATTGCAATGTACTTGTGTTCTATCGATCAACCTTGATGACCGGCATTATACTATATAGTAAAATAACCATGGATTGTAAAACACGCTTCGAGGCGCCGAGGTGGTCGAGACGAAACGAGGCGGAGGGAAAATGCCTCGAGGCGACCGCCTCAGACCCCCTTGCTGAGGCGTGCGGCTCGGATGCTTGAGGCGGTTGAGGCGAGGTGATCGAGGCAGGCGAGGTACAAGGTGTTAAGGACTTCTTCAAGCATTTTTTAAAGAAAAAATTAGTTATATTGGTATTTTTAGATATTTATAAAGATATACTTGTTGAGTATATATTTATGCAAGATGAATGCTTAAATTTGATCTATTTTATATGTATATTTACCACTAATATATCCAATTATTTCAGTGTACTCTTACTATTACACCCTTAAATATATAAGAAACTACGTGTGAATTCGAATACTAGAGGCGGCTAGGTGGCCAACATGAGACCCCCTAGCCGCCCCAAGCTCGCTGACCAGGCAACGAGACCCCTGTACTACTAGGGTATGGTAGCACAGGGGGACATCAGACCGTTCTTCATCTGAGTTCAGTAGAATATACGGTTAGGATTCAAATCATATGATTCATATCAACAACTTGGATATCTATAATGACAACAGTCAGAAATTGATCCTTGACCTGTGGATGTAGTCCTGATAAAAAATGGTACACTTGTCATTCCGCCCGTTCACCTATCTATTTGTCACAACAGGCAGGTTGAAAAATGAGAAGCTCTCCATACTAGCTTGTGAGGAGTCGGTAGTACTCGATCAAGGTTGTATGTCCTTAATTTGCAGACCATATCCGTGTATATATGTCCGAGAGTCTGGACTTTGTTGTTTTCTGTGAGTATGTGTTCTCAAGACTCTCCCACATCGCCTTTGTTGTTTCCTTGTAGAGAAGATTGGAGGCTATATTTGGTTCGACATTGTTGGTCATCCAAGTAATCACCTGACAGTTGTGTACATACCATGTATCATAGTCCTTTTCCGTCTCCTTGGGCGGATCTTTTGTAAGAACATAATTCTTTCGCTGACCACCAATAAAAACTTTGAAAGATCGATACCACAGTACATAGTTCTCTGAACCCTTGAGCTTGATAGAAGTTCCCTGGATCATCATAGAAGAAATTGGATACAGGGGCTTTGATTCTGCAGATGCCATTGTGGCCGCAAAGGTCAAGAACAAGTGACCTAGATAGTCCTCGTAGCGTTAGGAATCATATAGACCTAGCACAACATTAAACAGAGGTGCGGTGCGTGGGACCGTAGAAGGCAGCGACGGAAGGTCGTAGTTAGCGGTGTTGGCGGTGAGAGGCTGCTGGTGTACAGCGAGAGGCTGTAGGGGGCGACGGCGGCCACAGGGAGGGGCCGGGGGGCAGGCCGCAGGAAGCGGCTGGACCGCATCAGGAGGGGGCGGCGGAAGGCCGCAGTGAAGGTCGTCGTAGGGAGGGGGTGGTCGCCGCAGGGTGGGAAGGTCATCGTAGAGAAAGGGGATGGCGGGAGGCCGTAGGGAGGGCCACAGGGGGGCGGGAGTGCCGCGGGAGGGAAGAAGGGGGTGGGGGCTAGCGGTGGGGTTAGGTCAGAACACTGGTCTAGGACCGTTGCTCTGATACCATGTTGAGAATAACGAAAGAATGAAAGAGCTTGTTTTATTCAAGAGGTCTAGCGGTCCTTATATAGGACAAAACCCTAGAGAGCTTAAAAGAATAAAATACATAAATACCCCTTATGGGTTTACAAGAATATACATAGAATATTCTCCTAACAAGAATATACTCAAAGAATATTCTCCACCACATAGAATATTCTCCTAACAATGTTTATGTATTGTTTTCTCAATTTACTTTTATTTCGTTATTTTATGTAATTTACCCATATGTCTCTTTTATATAAGACAACCTAGGGTTCCATAGAATAAACACGTTTTCTCATTTTTCCCAACAAGGTATCAGAGCGGATGTCCTAAATCGGAACGAAGCTCACTTCATGGGGTTGGTTGCTTGAGTCTACAACATGCAACCAAATCCCCTTGTGTATGTGTAGACAAAGTTTTCTAGTCAACAATCCTTGTCTTCTCTAGCCAACTTGTTAAAAAGTAAAATTGATATCTCCGTCATAAGCACCTTCTGTAACATCCCGATTCGAATAAACTGAAGCTCCTGTTAAGAAGAGACTGCTGCATGCAAGTTTGGATCTCTATATTGGAGATATCCAAAGGTACAAATATCTCTCCTCTTTGATCTCATTAAAGCCAATGGTGGAGAGTTTTTTCCCCTTTTATGTTGTTGTCCACCAGTTATTTTAGCTATTGTTGCATGTTAAATCAAGCCATAAATACGCTTCAAACATAGAGGATCAAATGTACAATCTTCTCCCTCCTCTTGCTACCTTCCATACATGTTTCTATCTATTAATTTACCTCTTAAATTGGGAGAGAATATGGAGTTTTACATAGAGATCATAAAACTTTTATACCTATTATATATGCTCTAAATTCTTAAGTTTTTTAGGATAAAAAAATTGGTGTTGACTATGCAAACCAAGTATAAATTCAGATCTATATTGCTACAGTTCTCATACTTAAAGATAGAAATTTGAGGGGTTGGTTGCTTGAGTCTACAACATGCAACCAAATCCCCTTGTGTATGTGTAGACAAAGTTTTCTAGTCAACAATCCTTGTCTTCTCTAGCCAACTTGTTAAAAAGTAAAATTGATATCTCCGTCATAAGCACCTTCTGTAACATCCCGATTTGAATAAACTGAAGCTCCTGTTAAGAAGAGACTGCTGCATGCAAGTTTGGATCTCTATATTGGAGATATCCAAAGGTACAAATATCTCTCCTCTTTGATCTCATTAAAGCCAATGGTGGAGAGTTTTTTCCCCTTTTATGTTGTTGTCCACCAGTTATTTTAGCTATTGTTGCATGTTAAATCAAGCCATAAATACGCTTCAAACATAGAGGATCAAATGTACAATCTTCTCCCTCCTCTTGCTACCTTCCATACATGTTTCTATCTATTAATTTACCTCTTAAATTGGGAGAGAATATGGAGTTTTACATAGAGATCATAAAACTTTTATACCTATTATATATGCTCTAAATTCTTAAGTTTTTTAGGATAAAAAAATTGGTGTTGACTATGCAAACCAAGTATAAATTCAGATCTATATTGCTACAGTTCTCATACTTAAAGATAGAAATTTGAGGGAGAATGGCCTACATTTTGTGTTAAAAACAGTCCATTGTTTATACACTAATCCCATGATGAAAAAAATGAAAAAGTATGGGGTAAATAACATGTATTTAGACCTGAAATCAGACATTGTTATTCACAAATTTTAGGTTAAAAATATGAAAAACTTGGAGTGTTTAACATGAAACTAAGATCAAATTAAAGATCATTAATGAGTCACTCTTCATAGCTTGAAATACAGAGAATTTGGGGATAAAATGGCATGATTTGAGTCCAAAATCAAACCTATACATGCTACAGTTTTCATGCTTAAAATGTGAAGAATTGAGGATAATTTTTTTGTATTAAGACGTAGTTTCTGACCATGATATAGTACAATTTTTTATGCTTGAAAGATATGAGGATGAATTTCTTGTATTCACATGTATTTTTTCCCAAATTCAAAACTATGATATGATTTCATGTTGCAAAATATTAAGGATTTAGATTGAATTACATGTGATTGGAGCCTAATTTTAGAACATGAATAGTTACAGATGTTATACATGAAATATAATGTTTTGAAAATGAATTAACATGCAATTTGGGTTTAAATTTCACACAAGATAGCCACAAATTTCCATGTCTAAACTATTATCCAATTTAGGTGTTTTTATATGAAGATTTTCTCTCTCTAAGAGTTACTAAATTATGATTCTTAGATTTGAATTTAATATCAAATTATAGCCAAATCTCGGACGAGTTGCATGTACTAAGATATGAAAATCAGACCATTGTTAAAGATCTAACTTCATGATAAGATGTGAGGATTTAATGGAAATTTTCACATTTGATTTAAGAAATTTGGAAGTGATCAACATACAAATTAGATAACCTCCTGAATCTTTTGAGATTTCCCAATCTTTGCTCCATATATACTTTCATATAAGAAGGCTTCTCCATATCAAATTATTAAGTAGACAGTCCTTTACAAGATGACTAACATAATCCCCCTATTTTCTTAAAACAAACAAACATGATCTCTATAATAGCTTAGTGGGCTACATCAGAAACTGTACCAAAGTAGTCCATGCCGTATATCTAGTATGGAGCCATTAGCGACCAAGTACACATTATCACCATTATTGTTGTGCTTGATCATAAACTCATTTAGAACTTGCAAGTGCATCCTAAAAGGTATTAATAAGAGTCCATATGCCTTTAGAAACTAATACATCTATCTTAGTCGGCATCATATCCGTGAAATAGCCCTTGTGAAATACAACCTGATATGTCCCTGGGACTATGATCGTTGATAAGGCATATTGATATATATATATATATATGTTTGATTGATGATAGAATTGAGAGAATTGGGTATTTTTATATAAGTGACCTATAAAATATAGATCAATAATTATGCCACTAAATTATGAGTTAAATAAGAAAAGTGGAATTTCTACATCGAATAATTTAGATCCAGATCCAATGAATATCTGATGATCTCTATATATTAGAAATAATAAACTATTACTACAAAAATCGATCATCTTTATAAATTAATTCTTTAGGCATATTCAACAGACTATAGACCACTATTGACTCAATTATTGACAAAAGACCTAGATCTGTACAGTCAACCACAACAAAGATTGAGAAAGGATGAGGAATCAAGTCAGTGGTGGTGATTCGGCAACGATTGATAATTATGAGTGTCAATCATGGTGACCCTTAACCTGATTGTGCGAGGTTACGGTGACCCTCAATTGGGTATAAGATAGGAAGCACAGTTAAGGCAGCAATCGCTTAGTGCACGGGTATCAAATCCTAGTCTTTTATCGGTTTTTGACGAGCACTTGCAGTTTTTACGCCTCTCTGGATCCACAAATTTTCTTTTAAGGCTAGTTCTGTTGACCATTATTCTTTAGGATACCTAGGCTAGAGGACTCTCGATTTTAGTTTTTCGAGCTCGTTTGCACGTATCAGTCGGGCCGATTTTTCTAGAGTGACTGTT
The DNA here is from genome assembly GCA_037367405.1 of Ottelia alismoides. Taxonomy (NCBI): domain Eukaryota; kingdom Viridiplantae; phylum Streptophyta; class Magnoliopsida; order Alismatales; family Hydrocharitaceae; genus Ottelia; species Ottelia alismoides. The sequence continues at coordinate 197,456 of JAZKJV010009007.1, forward strand.
CCGGAGAGTCTCTTTCACTCGTCTCAGTGGCGTAGTTTTGGAGTAAACATATCCCTCTACTGGACCACACTTCTACTTAAAGGGCGAGATGGAAGGGTCTCTTAAGTGACTACCTTCACCATTGAGTTTTGGTTGCCATTCTGCCAATAGGCTTGACGATGGATACATCTGAATCCTCTACGGCTACATCTGAATCAGTTATAGTTGAATTTGGAGGAGATACAATTGAGCTTGGAATGAGTCACAAATGAGTTTGACTAAAGTTGAGATGCATTACAGTTAAGTTGGTTACAACTGAGTTGGCTATATGAGAGCTTGTTACAATTGAATTGGTTGTAGTTGAGATTTCCATTTGAGCTAATTATTTTTCCGCCAGTAGTTCCTGGCGAAGAGAAAAGATCATAAAATCATCCTTATTAGACTAAGAGTTAATACCACGGATGTCAGAGAAGCTAGTGGACGTGTTGAGAACTTATTTAGGATGCATTTTATTCCACCGCATGCCTACGGGAGGCACCCCAACCTTAAGGCTTCCTTACTACCTTAGAATCATAGTATCCACTAAACTTGAGAAATTTAACAAGAAAAGAATCAAAACACCAGACCCATCATATACATCAATCAACATGATTCATAAACATCGGAAAGAGATCTAGAAATAACAACATTTGTTGATGTTCTTTTCTCCCTATTGCATGGATTACATGCAAAACACATGCATCGTGGTATTGGGAGAATTGAACTTCAGCTTCTGCAGTTACTATTTTCAGGTACGCATGTTATAGTTTTTGTTCAGGATTATTATAAATGTCTTTATTTCTCTTTTGCTAAAATTGGTATTTGTGTACATAATGCTTTTTCTGTTATTATATGATAAATGATATGGAAATATATGCGATATAACTTCGTGACACATTGATTCGTTATGTGGATTGTTAGTTAAATGTGAATGTCATTCGAAAACATGATTCATAAACATCGGAAAGAGATATGGAAATAACAATATTTCGTTGATGTTCTTTTCTCCCTATTGCATTGGATTGCAGGGAAAACACCTACATCGTGTATTGGGAGAATTGAACTTTAGCTTCTGCAGTTACTATTTTCAAGTATGCATGTTATAGTTTTTTGTTTAGGATATTATAAATGCTTTCCTTTCTCTTCTGCTAAAATTTAAGATTCGTGTGCATAATGTATTTTTTGTTATTAAATGATAAATGATATGGAAATTTATGCAATATAACTTGGTGACACATTAATTCGTTTATGTGGCTTGTTAGCTAAATGTGAATGTAACGTGAAAAATTTTCCCTGAATTCAAATAACCTAATGTGATCTCTAGCGAACATGATAAGTGTTATTTAAATGAGTATCCCGGATCCAAGATACCCGTTTACATAACAATCGTTTATGTTCGTTAGAGATCGCATTAGGTTATTAAAATTAAGGGAAATTTTTTCGCGTTTAGTTTTCGAATGACATTCATATTTAACTAACAAGCCACATAACAAATCAATGTGTCGCCAAGTTATATAGCATAAATTTCCATATCATTTATTATGTAATAACAGAAACTGCATTATGCACATGAATTCCAAATTTTAGCAGAAGAGAAAGAAAAGCATTTATAATATCCTGAACAAAAACTATAATATGCGTACTTGACAATAGTAACTATGGAAGCTGAGCTTCAACTCTCCTAATACCACAATGCAGTATTTTGTCTGCAATCCATGCAATAAGGAGAAAAGACATCAACGAAATGTTGAGTACATCTAATTATTAAAAATAACAGGAAATGAGCCTCAAAAAAAATAAAAATAACAGGAAATTTAGTGGCTCCAAAAGAAAGCAATTGAAACAACAGGTTCTCAAGTTGTTTGGTATATGAATCTCCAGACTTACTCATCCTACCCCAATTACCCAACTTTAACATTTTTATATATAGATTATATGATCTATATTTAAGTTATCACTTTTTTATTATTATGTTAAAAGAATCTTAATAATATGGATGATGAGTCTGTTATCTAATCGTTGTCTTTATTAAATGCTTGTAATGATCGAGTTGATCCAGATCTCTTTCCGATGTTTATGAATCATGTGATGGATCATAGTACGGGTATATGATGGGTCTGGTGTTTTGATTCTTTTCTTTTTTGATTTTCAAGTTTAGTAGATAGTATGTAGTCTTGGTCTGGTTAAGACCTCATACTATAACTCTAAGCCTTAGGGTTGGGGTGCCTCCGAGCCTAGGTATCCTAAAGAACAAGGGTTAGCAGAACTGGCCTTAAAAGAAAACTTGTGGATCCCAGAAAGGCATAAAAACTGCGAGCGCTCGCTAAAAACCGAGAAAAGACCGGAATCCGAGACTCGCACACTAACGGTCGCTGCCCTAACTGAGCTTCCTATCTTCCTCCTAGCTGAGGGTCATTGCACCCTCGCATAGTAAGGTGCAAGGGTCACCATGACAAGTACTAATAATTATCATTCGCTGCTGAATCACCACCACTGACTTGATTTCCTCATCCTTTCTCAATCTCTGTTGTGGTTAACTGTACAGATCTAGATTTTTTTTGTCAATAATTCAGTCAATAGTGGTCTATAGTTAGTAGAATATGTCTAAAGAATTAATCTATAAAGATAACCGATTTTTATAGTCATAGTTTATTATTTCTAATATTTAGGGCATGTTTGGTTGCAGGGTTAGGCAGGGTTGGTCCAACCCTGGTTACTATTCACAAGGGTACTTCCTCCTCACATATTACTATTCACCCATCCCAACCCAACCCAGCCCAACCCTGCAACCAAACAAGCCCTTAGAGATCATTAGATATTAATTGGATGTGGATCTAAATTTGATTCGATGTAGAAATTCCACTTTTCTTATTTAACTCGTAATTTAGTGGTATAATTATTGATTTAAATTTTATAGGTCACTTGTATAAAAATACCTCAATTCTCTTAATTCGAGCATCTATCAAACATATGTATTAATAGGCTGTCAATTCCTTATCAACGACAATAGTCCTAGAGGCATATCAAGTTGTATTTCACAATGGTTATTTAAGGGAAATGGTGCCGACTAAGATAGATGTATTAGTTTCTAAAGGCATATAGACTCTTATTAATAACTCTTAGGATGCACTTGCAAGTTATAAATGTGTTTTCATGATCAAGCATAACAATAATGATGACAATGCATACTTGGTCGTCAATGTCTCCATACTAGATATACAGCATGGATTAATTTGGCGCAGTTTCTGATGTAGCTCACTTAGCGATTATGGAGATCATCTTTGTTTTTTTTAAGAAAACATGGGAGATTATATTAGTCGTCACTGTAAAGGATTGACCACTTAATAATTTGATATGAAAAACCTTCTAATATGAAGGTATATATGAAGCAAAAAATATTGAGAAATCTCAAAAGATTCAGGAGGCTATCTAATTTGTATGTTGATCACACCCAAATCTCCTAATTCAAGTGTGAAAATTTCCATCAAATCCCCACATCTTATCATGAAGTTAGATCTTAAATAGTGGTCTGATTTCCATATCTTAATACATGCAACTCGTCTAAGATTTGTCTATAATTTGGTCTTAAATTCAGATTTAAGAATCATAATTTAGAGAGAAAAAATCTTCATACAAAAACCCCCAAATTGGATCATAGTTCAGACATGGAAATCTGTGACTATTTGGTGTGAAATTTAAACCCAAATTGCATGTTAATTCATCCTCAAAACATCATATTTCATATATAACATCTGTAGCCATCCATGTTCTGAAATTAGGCTTCAATCACATGCAATTCACTCTAAATCCATAATATTTTCAACATGAAATCATATTATAACAGTGTTTTGAATTTGGATAAAAATACATGTAAGTCATCAACTCCTTATCTTTCAAGCATGAAAAATTTAACATCTAGATCCACACAAATCCGAACCCGACCAGATTAGGGTCCGTTTAACCCAATAAAGTTGTCAGTCAGTATTAAATAACTTAAATCGATCAATTGATAGTGAATCAAAAGTCGTTCGGGCAAAATCGACCAAAAATCAATCGCATCGTAAAACGTGCCCGAAAAAGCCACGATGCAAATTCGGAAACCGCAAAACGAATCGAAATCGTCTTCAATCTGATTCAACAAAACATGGCCAACAGAATCGACCATTCGTCAATCGGACATCGTTTGATATTTCTAATTTGCAAAATTTAACCCCAAATCGAGACTGTATCTCAAAAATCTCGGGTATCCAAACTTGATCAAACGTATATCAATATTATACTCATATTGATCGTCGTTCAGAGACGATCAAATCGAGATGTTTCGCGTCGAAATCTAAGGCTTGAGGTGTAAATACGATTAACTTTTGTATATCAAACAAATGATTTAAAAAAAATAAATAAAACAGTAGCTACTGTACAATACAATTCCAGCTGTTTAAAAAAATTCAGAATTTCCAGCTGCCCGTTGATTTTTTTCATTTGCCTAAGTCCCCCTCCACGTGACTTCTTCCTCCTAACATTTGGCAAACCTAAATAACCTTCCTCCCCTTGTTTATTTATACCCCAAACCTTCTTCTTATTCTTTACTTTTTCTTCTCTAAATTCCCAGCCGAAGGAGAAGCCCCTCCCAGCCATTCAATCAGCTAGAACTGCTCCTTCATTCCAGTAGATAGAGCTGCCATTGTTGCTCTGATCAACAAGCTCTTGTTGCCATCTTCCTTGGACTGCTGCTGCTCCAAGCAGCAGCTCCTTGCCACTCTTCTCCAAGAAATTTGCATGCTTGTTCTTCTCCAAGCTTGGAATAAATCTCAAGGTACAATTCCCATGCCTTCTTCTTTTGCTGCCATGCATGTTATTAAATGATCTTTTGTACAATTCCCTCAACTCTCTTTGCTGCCATGCATGAATAATTATGCCCCCATATTGCTATCATCCATAATTTTGTACAATCCAATGTTTTCCTCCTACTTGTTGCCATTCATGATATAAACCCCAAATTCAAACCCCAATTTTTCTGCTCTCTAAGGATTTTCTAATTTAAGTGGCATTTTCTGGCATCTATTAGAATCAAAGATGAAATTCTGGAACAATTAGTATGTTCTGAAATTTTGGGCTGATTAGTTTTGATACGAGTCATATTGAGTTTTGAAATTTATAATTGGTGCGTGAACATACTGTCCATTGTCAATTAGGTAAAGAAATGAGTATTCCCATTTGTATACTAAATTAGCTGCTAGAGATTACCATCTGATCTGCCTTTCTTTTGCTGGTACTTCTTTGACTAATTCGAGAAATCACTGTTGACACTTTGACCTATTTTATGCATCCAAGCTATTATTTTATTCCATGTCTACATTTCTGTAATCAACATCCCTTTAATTGCAGGAAAGAGATTCATGTTTATATTTGACCTGATTAAAATTTACATCATGATATATGATAAGAAAGGCCATTATCCACTTAATATCCAACACAAGTGATAAAAAAACGGTACATAATACTACTTCTGCTTAATTTTCATCAACTTGGGAATAGATGTACATTGTCTTGAGTTAGTAAGTTATTTAACATGATTGTGGAAGAGATTATTCTATTAATATGCCAACTGGATTTTCACACCTTTTTCTCAGTACCAAGATCACTTAGAAAATTGCTTATAGTTCAGAGAATGCTACTCAAATTTCACTATGAAAAATGTTGGATTAAGGTGAAACATGCATCACGGGGAAAGAGAGACTGAAAGCTGGACTTTGAGTCCATCCCAACATTTCAATGCGCACATAATCTCACAGATCTGAGTTCACATGGCTTTAGATTGTACCAATTTTGCTAGCTTTAGGTTTAGCGCAATGACCAGCTCTTGTTCTATTACCATATGCAATCCAGCATGATACCAAATCCATATATGGTCATCTTTAGCACATGCTTACATCCATTGTGTTGGGCAGGATTCCTTCTTTACTAATTAGTTTCGAGAGTTGGGTAATACGCATCCTGTTATGTTACTACTTTCAATCTTGAATGGCCACTTCAAAATAATCCAGAATTATTCAGAACCGATTGTTCATGAATAAGCTTATATTTACTAACAGTGGTGATCTTGATATCATAACCGGAGTGAAATAATCCTTTAAGCATACTCCACTGATTATAAATCTCTATTAATAAGATTGTAGATAGGATACCTAGATCTGTAAAGTTTATCACAAAAGAGATTGAGAAAGGAAGGAGTAATTAAGTAAATATGATAGTTCATCAGCAGTGAAGATTAATAGTGTCGGTTATGGTAACCTTTACACATGACCGTGCGAGGGCGCGGTAACCCTCAATTGGGCGGGAGAATAGGAAGCCCGGCTTGGGCAGCGGCCGCCAAGTGCATGGGTCTAGGATCCCATTCCTTTTTCACAGTTTTTATGCGAGCTCGCCGTGTTTTTACGCCTCGTTGGGATCCTGACTTTTGACCAATTCCGCCGACCCTCTGTTTTAGGGTACCCATGCGGGGGATCCTCGATTTTAGTTTTTGTACGAGCCCGTTACCGGTCGGGCCAATTTTTTTAGAGCGACTTTTCCGGAGAGTCTCTCTCACCTGTCTCTAAGGTGAAGTTTTGGAGTAGACCTTTCCCTCTATTGGACCGCACTTCCAACTAGAGGGCGAGACGGAGGAGCCCTTTTGTAGGCTACGTCACCGCTTGAGTTTTGTTACTTTCGCTAGCAGACTTGGCGATTCTACATCCAAATCATCCGTGTCTACATCTAAGTCATCTAGAGTCACATCTGAGACAGTTACAGTTGAGTGTTGGAGGAGTTACCATTAAAGTTGAGTTGGTAGAAAGTGACTAAAATTGGATTCAAAATCCCCATAAGCTAGTGGACGTGTTGGGAACTTAGTTAGGATGTATTACATGTGAAGATATTTGTATTTTCGTATTTCTTATGTGTCTCTTTCTTATTATCTTTTCTGTCTTCTACTTTATGTAATTTACCCATAGGCCCCTCTAGCCGAGGGTTCTCAGGAATAACAAGTGCTCTTATTTTCTCCAACATGGTATCAGAGCGGCGGTCTTAGATCGGAGCTTTCGATTCCCAAAAACCCTAACCCCACCGCCAGCCCTCTCCCTCGACTCGTGTACCGCCATCCTCTCCCTCGACTCGCGTGCGCCCCCTTGCCTCTTCGCCAGCGCCGCAGTCTAGCGCGCCTCCACAGCGAGGGCTCCGCGCATGTGTTCGCCGCGCACAGCGTGCACCGCGCGCTCGTCCTTCTCGCGTGCACAGCGCGCTCATATTCCTCGCGTGCACAACGGGCCCTTCTCACGCGCACCGCGCACTCGTCCCCCTCACGCGCACAGCGCACCGTGCGCTCGCCCTCCTCACGCGCACCGTGCGCTCTTCTCGCGCGCACTTCAGCCTCGTCTCGCGCACTCGCGTGCTGTCTTCATTTGCATGCCGCCTCCGCCTCGTCCGTTGATTGATGGGTTAGTGTGCATGAGTCTACACGTGCACCCAAACCCATATATGTCTGTGTAGACATACAAACTTTGATTTGTTGCACCCGTAGCAGTCTTCTGTCGGCAATATGTCTGAGAACAAGGTTGATGTACCTGCCACTGGCGCATTCAGAGGTCCAGTGCCTACTGTAAAAATGGACGGGACAAATTACGAGCTCTGGGCTATGCAGTTCATGAGCCAGATGAAGTCGAATGGTAAGAAACATATTCTTACCAAAGAGGAGCCGATGGAGAAGACTGGGGTGCATGCCTCGTGGGAGGCAGATGATGCGTATGCCAAAGTTTGGCTATCTGGGACGTTGACGATAGAAATCGCCAATGATGTACTAGATCAGCCCATAGCTAATGCTATGTGGGATATTCTAGCGGCGACATATTCGCAGGCGCGGAACGAGACCAAGATACTTCAGCTGCAACATGATATTTTTACAATCAAGCAGAATGGGCGCCTTCTTCACTCACTGTACACATCCCTACGAGGGATGTTTGAGAAGCTCCATAGCTTCAAGCCATTGACGGCCACTCCAGAACAGCAGAAGACATACGGGAATGCTACCATGGTAGGTGTATTCCTGGCTACCCTTGATCCAGAGTATGATGTTGTCCGGTCTCAGATTCTAGCTGACGCTACTATTCCTCCAATGGAGGAAGCCTTTCGTCGATTAAGTCGAATTACTGTCCCAAGCTCGACTGCCAGCCAGATACCTTCAGCGATGGCTGCCTCCAGAGGTAGAGGTGGCTCCCTCTATTTTTCGTGGCCGTGGCCCCCGGGATCGTGGGGGTCGGATTCGTCAACCATGCAGTTATTGTCGTCGACCTGGTCACTCCGAGGACACATGCTACTCAAAGCATGGCTTTCCTGCATCAGCTCGGGTAACAGAACAAGTTGAGTCTCCTGCACCTTCCTCATTGGACCAACGATTCGTTGATCTTGTTGCCAGACTGAGGAATATCATGCCTCATGATACAACTCCTGAAGGTCAGTCAGATGTGGTTGTCTCTGCCTCTGCCAATTCACCTGCCACGGCCAGTACTTCAGGTAGTTCTCATGTTCACATCTCTTGTGATGGATCTATGATTACAAATTGGATTATGGATTCTGGAGCGACACATCATCTCTGTGGGGACAAAGAAAAACTCACTTCATATATAGCCAATGGAACACATTCCCCGATCACAGGACAGGGGGAGATTAACTTGACACCTTCCTTGAGATTGCAGAATGTGTTATATGCTCCCGATTTCTCTATGAATTTAAAATACATTAGCCAGATTATAAAGGATTTAAATTGTCGAGCTATTTTGACTCATCATCTCTTGTTTTTCAGAACATACCCTCGGGCAACGTGATTGGCTATGGCTATGAGCAGAATGGTCTCTATCGTCTGATCCATACTCCTTATGTCGGTGCATCTCTCCATTCTACAGGATCAGACTCTCTGTATATCTGGCATCTCCGTTTTGGTCACCTCCCTCTTCAGAAGATGTGTCATGTTTTGCCCTAGATTTCTCCGAAGTCGTCCTTCCAATGTGAAACGTGTCAGTTGGGAAAGCATCATCGGTCTACTTTCCTGAGTCGTCAGAGTCGGAGCAGTGGCTCCTTGTTCGAGTTAGTTCATATTGATATTTGGGGTCCAAGTCGTGTTCCGGACTACCAGGGACACAGATTCTATCCGGTTGCAGTAGATGATTTTTCTCGCTTGTCTTGGGTGTTTTTATTGAAGAATAAATCTGAAGCAGGAGATGTGATTCAAATGTTTATCAATGAAGTTAAAAATATTTTCTCCTTTTCTGTGAAAATTGTGCGTTCTGACAATGCATTGGAGTTTTGTACTAGAGCTCCGTCATTGTTCTTCTCATCTCGTGGTATAATTCATCAAACTTCATGTACTTACACGTCACAATAAAATGGTGTTGCAGAGCGGAAACATCGATATCTATTGGATATCACTAGAACCCTACTTATTCAGAGTCATGCTCCACGCTCGTTCTGGGGTGATGCGGTTCTCACAGCTTGCTACTTAGTAAATCGCATGCCCTCGTCTATCTTAGGTGAGAAATCTCCTCTCTCTATAACCTTTCCTGAGAAGGAGGTGTTCTCACTTCCACCTCGTGTTTTTGGATGTGTTGGTTTTGTCCATCAGTTGGGTCCAGGTCTTGTAGGATACTCCAGGACACAGAAGGGGTATCGTTGCTTTGATCTGCTGCGTCGAAAATATTTTGTTAGTGCTGATGTCACATTCTTTAAATCTGTGATGTTTTTCTCTTCTACAGGTGACAACATGACTACTTCTCATTATGATTCTGAGGTATTCATCCCACCACCTCCTATGAGTCAGTTACCCTCTGTGCCATCTCCACCACCACCTCCTGTCATACCTTCACCTCCACCTTTACCACCTCCAGTCACCATTGTCCCCCCGTTACCAAAACATTATACTCGTTGATCCTCATCTGCTCAAGGTCATGGCCCGTCATCCAGCAGCCCTCAGGTTGGTTCTGATAACTTGATTTCTAACGATGAGTCTGAGGATCCATTGATACAAGGAACACAACAGGTTTAAGATCATGGAGATTTGGACGTGCCTATCGCTATTAGAAAGCAGAGGCGTACATGTGCTTCCTACCCGTTTGCTTCCCAGGTCTCGTTTCATCATCTTACATGCGACTTTCAGAGATTTGCAGCAGCTCTAACTGTAGAAGAAATTCCACGCAATTATCAGGAGGCACTACAAGATAGCAAATGGCGTCATGCTATGGAAGAAGAAATAGATGCGTTGCAGTCCCGTAGCACTTGGACACTTGTTCCCCCTCCTTCTGGAGCATCTATTGTTAGCTGCAAGTGGGTGTTTACTGTTAAATACCATGCAGATGGAAGCCTTGATCGGTACAAGGCAAGGCTCATGGCACATGGTTTTACTCAGACCTATGGAGTTGATTACTTGGACACATTTTCTCCAGTTGCTCAGCATTCTACTTTACGTGTCCTTCTTTCAGTGGTTGTAGCACGTGATTGGCCGTTATTCCAGCTTGACGTGAAAAATGCTTTTTTATATGGAGATCTACAAAAGGAGGTCTACATGCAGCAGCCTCTAGGGTTTGCTGCTGAGGGGGAGTGTCAGCAAGTTTGTAGACTCCATAAGGCAATATATGGCCTTAAACAGAGTCCAAGAGCGTGGTTTCAAAAGCTTTCAGACCTGATTGAACGACAGGGATTCAAGAGGTCAAATGCAGACCATTCCTTATTTGTGCAGACCTGATTGAACGACAGGGATTCAAGACGTCTAGAGGTACTGTTGCTATCATGGTGTATGTTGATGATATTGTTGTTACAGGAGATGATGAGCAGGGAATCAAGATGGCGAAAGACTTTCTGGGCAGCAAATTTGTGACTAAGGATCTGGGCACCCTAAGGTATTTCTCGGGGTTGGAATTTGCTAGGAATGCACAGGGTCTTGTGATGACCAAAAGAAAGTATGTTACAGATATGCTTGTAGAGACATGCATGATTGGATGTCGACCTTCCACGACTCCTATGGATCCTAGCATGAAGCTATACGATGATGATACAGATGAAGTTGATAAGAGGAGATACAGAGAGATGGTTGGAAAACTCATTTATGTTACAATTACCATACCAGATATTGCATTTGCAGTGAGTCGAGTGAGTCAATTCATGGAACAACCTCGACAAGTACATATGGATGCAATACACATGATATTGAGATATTTAAAATCATCTCCCGGCTCAGGATTACTATTCAAGAAAGGAGACACACTCTCTGTATCCGCATATGCTGACGCCGATTATGCAGGTTGTCTTAAGGACATGAAATCGACTTTGGGATTTGCAATATTTGTTGGGACTTCTCTCATTTCTTGGAAAAGCAAGAAACAAACTATTGTAGCAAGATCAAGTGCTGAGTCCGAATACAGAGCTATGGCCCAAGCAAGTACAAAATTGATGTGGGTCCGAGCAGTGTTATGCGATCTACATGTAGAGGTTCCTCTACCCATGGAGTTACACTGTGATAACCAGGCTGCCCTATTCATTGCAAACAATCCTGTGTTCCATGAGAGAACGAAACACATTGAGGTAGATTATCATTACACTAGAGACATGATTCAGAAGGGCATGATCTCTACTTCCCATGTCAGCTCGGGAGAGCAAACTGCGGACATCTTCACCAAGCCACTGCTCAGAGGATCATTTCAGAAGTGTTCATCCAAGCCGAGCATGATCGATATCTATGCTCCAACTTGAGGGGGAGTGTGGAAATATTTGTATTTTCATATTTCTTATGTCTCTTTCTTATTATCTTTTCTGCCTTCTACTTATGTAATTTACCCATAGGCCTCTCTACTATATAAGAGAGCCTAGGGTTCTCAGGAATAACAAGTGCTCTTATTTTCTCCAACACTACACAATACCGTATGCCTACGAAGGCACCCCAACCCTAAGGCATTATTCACGTTTTAGAGTCATAGTGTGAGGTTACACAAAGACCAAGACCACAGACTATATCCACTAGACTTTAAAAGCTAAATAGAATAGAAAATCTGATTAATATATTATTCTTCCATCATAAATAAATTAAAAGTAAGATAAATTGTCACCTCACTAATGCCTTGCCAAGATATATAACTTGATCTTAATGACAAGATAACAAGTTACACTTTCTGACCTAAATATTTTTATGGAAAATTTTATAAATAGGAAATTTTTTGTTAATGAATATTAATAGGGAAATGCATGCGGTATAATTTCAAAAATCTTTTTCTACGCAGGTAGTGGTATATTTTCAATTATATATTCCTATCTACTTGCTTTCTTTTGCACATAATAAATTACCTGCTCTTATTTAAACTGCGGGTTGTATTCACATTTGTGACACCTCTTCTTCCTTGCATGCATGGCAGAAAAGGAGCCTACAACACTGTAGTAGCCGTTGATGACTTCTGGTGATCGGGTTTATACCAGACGGTACGCTTTTTTTATTTCAGTTTTTTGTTCAACTTATGATGTAATATGCTTCCTTCTTCTTCAGTCATATATTTTGGGATCTACATGTACAATGTAATATATTCTTTTGTTACATGTAATGTTATATGAAAATGTGAAATATTGGCGGTGCTTCTTCTTCTTGTCTATGTGGTTTATTCATTGAATGTGAATGTCATATCAAGCACGAAAAATTTTCCCTGATTTCCAATACTTTGTGCGATGACATGCGAATGTAACAGTGCGAATGTGTGTAAATGGGTATCCAGATCTGAGGGGGTTCACAGTTTGGTGTCAAAGTCGTGGTACCCCAATACACGCATTCGCAACATTACAATTTCGATCGCATTAAGTTCTCGGATAACGACAGTCTTCTGACTTTGTCGTAAGTCCGAAGGGAACTATGACATTCAAATTTAATAAGCACAAATGTCACCAATTTCATTAATTTTCATATTATATCCCAATAAGAGAAAAAGCATATATTATAAGTATCTCCAAATGGCACTTTTTATGACTAAATATGGCTCTCATGCAGAGCCATGGCATCCCGACTAGGTCAGAAGACTACTGACCAGTTAGCTCGCATATTGACCGCTCTCACCGACCTTCAGCAGCAGTAGGCTCAAATTTGAGGAGCATTATGAGGGGCCAGCAGGATTAGATTTTGGCTCAGTAGACAGAGATTGCTGACAGACAGACGGACATGGAGCTCAGATTTGAGGAGCTGTCATGTGGTTTATTCATTGAATGTGAATGTCATATCAAGCACGAAAAATTTTCCTTGATTTCCAATACTTTGTGCGATGACATGCGAATGTAACAGTGCGAATGTGTGTAAATGGGTATCCAGATCCGAGGGGGTTCACAGTTTGGTGTCAGAGCCGTGGTACCCCAATACACGCATTCGCGGCATTACAATTTCGATCGCATTAAGTTCTTGGATAACGACAGTCTTCTGACTTTGTCGTAAGTCCGAAGGGAACTATGACATTCAAATTTAATAACCACAAATGTCACCAATTTCATTAATTTTCATATTATATCCCAATAAGAGAAAAAGCATATATTATAAGTATCTCTAAATGCTACTTTTTATGACTAAATATGGCTCTCATGCAGAGCCATGGCATCCCGACTAGGTCAGGAGACTACTGACCAGTTAGCTCGCATATTGACCGCTCTCACCGACCTTCAGCAGCAGTAGGCTCAGATTTGAGGAGCATTATGAGAGGCCAGCAGGATTAGATTTTGGCTCAGCAGACAGAGATTGCTGACAGACAAACGGACATGGAGCTCAGATTTGAGGAGCTGTCAGATTCCACCTACCGTCCATCTCACGATAGCACATGCCAGGACCAACGACAGTCGATAGAGGTACAACAGCCTCATTCCGACGATCCACTTAAGGAGATCCAGAGCATGGAGCAGATGATGGAGATTATGACGGGGAGAAGGACCCTGTTGACTTTGCAGATGAGGATGCACATGAGTACTCTGCCATTCATAGGCACCAGTCGGTCTTCACTTCCTACCAGCAGGCCAATGTGCCCATGTTCGAGGGCACTAGTACGTCAAATGTTGCTGAGCAGTGGCTCAAGAGGGCGATGAAGGTGCTGAGGATGATACGCGCGCCACGAGACACGTGGCTATCTTTCATGAAGTACTCACTGACAGACTTTGCTGAGCGATGGTGGGATGCCGTAGTTTCTGAGTTAGGCCATGAGTCTACATGGGATGATTTCGAGACACAATTTAGGTCCCACTTCTTTTCTGCGAAGTGGAAGGAGTCCCAACGTCGACTTTTTGCAGAGCTTCGTCAGGGACGGATGACAGCTAGAGACTACTTCGTCTGATACATTGAGCTGTCACAACATACACCAGCAGTTGCCGCATTTCCAGAGGAGAATCTGGAAAAGTTCATTAGAGGCATACGAGAGGAGGTACAGGAGAAGTTGGTCGAATTGCACATCACTTCCATCTCCGAGGCTACTGATGCAGCGGAGAAGATTGAGGACATCAGAGAGAGACGCTTTGGGAGCTCGTCTAGAGCGGCACCTCGACCACAACGATATTTTGGGCTGATTCGTCGACCATTTCAGCAGCAGAGGTCAGCTAGGCGTTTCCGACCTACAGGTTCGGCATTCTCGGACAGTGTTCGCTCATCTCCATCGATTACTCTAGGCTAGGAGGAGCACTAGCTGAACGTGACACAGATTCCGCTTAACCATCTGGGTCGCAGCGAGCAGACAAACCCCCAGCAGGACCGAGTCGGAGCACAAACACGACCACTCCATCTACCCGGCCAGTTCGATGCTACTTGTGTCATGAGTAGGGACATTACCGGCATTAGTGTCCCCTGAGATATGGAGAGCCTCGACCTCAGCCACAGCCTTCACAATCGCAACCTCAGGCACAGCGTTCAGGGAGTTTCCGTGGCAGGAACTCCAACTTTAGAAGGCAGCAGCAGAGACAGATGTAGAGTGTGGCATGCCCGTTCAGCAGCTACTGTGCTGAAATGTATGATCTCATTCTTGGGCCGACCTTTTCATGTTTTATTTGATTCTACAGCGACACATTCTTTCCTTGCTTCGAGATTGCTAGCTTCATTAGGAAGAGTTGCAGAGACTCTATCTTCTCCATATCACCAGGTGGCCAGTTGTTTAGCATTTCCCTGATAGTCAGGCATTTACCAGTACTGATTAGCGATCACGAGATGATCGCAAATTGTTTACTTCTACAGCTTGATGAGTTTGACTTGATTTTGGATATTATCGCAAATTATCCACTCATCATGCTCTTATTGATTGTTTTAGGAAGACAGTTGTCTTCAGGATTCCGGATTTACCTGAGTTCACTTTTGAGGGTACTTTACATGACTCCAAAATAGAGTACATTTCTGTGTTGCGAGCTTAGCGACTTGTCGATCAGGGTTGCGATTCCTAATCTAGCATTTGTTCGAGAGCTATTTGATCATGAGCCTATAGCACAGGACATCCGAGTAGTATCGAATTACCCAGATGTGTTTCCTGATGAGCTATCAGGATTACCATCTGAGAGAGAGATCGAGTTCGAGATCACTTTGCTACCAGATACACAACAATCTCTATGGCACCATATCGCATGGCACCAACTGAGTTGAGAGAGCTGAAGGTGCAGTTGCAGGAGTTACTTGATTTGGGATTCGTGAGGTCGAGCACTTCACCTTGGGGTGCCTCCGATTTTATTTGTCTGGAAGAAGGATGGATCCATGAGATTATGTATCGACTACCTGCAACTGAACAAGAGAATGGTGAAGAACCGTTATCCTTTGCTGCGCATCGGTGATTTGTTCGATCAGCTCCAGGGATCTTCGGTGCTCTCGAAGATCGATCTTTGTTCGGGTTATCATCAGCTGAGGATTCGAGAGGTAGACATTCCGAAGACCGCTTTCAAGACTCGCTATGAACATTACGAGTTTGTGGTGATGTTGTTTGGGCTCACCAATGTACCTGCAGCATTCATGGATATGATGAACCGGATCTTCCGTCCATACTTGGACAAATTTGTGGTGGTATTCATTGATGATGTGCTCATGTACTCACGGAATGAATGGGATCATGCGAATGATCTACGGAATTTCTTGGATACATTGTGGGAGCACAAGCTATATGCCAAGTTGAGCATATGTGAGTTCTGGTTATCCCGTGTCTCATTCCTAGGGCATGCCATTGGAGAAGGTATCGCAGTTGATCCTGCGAAGATTGATGCAGTTATGTCTTAGGAGCAGCCCAGGACAATTGCTCAGATTCGGAGCTTTCTTGGACTAGTAGGTTATTACAAACGCTTCGTCAGTGGATTTTCATGCATTGTTCGCCCTCTGACGCGATTGACACAGAAGGGAATTCCATTTATTTGGGATGATTCATGTGAGCAAGCCTTCAGGACACTGAAGGAGAGATTGACTACCGCGCATATTCTTGCACTTCCATCAGGCACGCAGGATTATGCAGTATATACAGATGCCTCGGGAGAAGGTCTAGGAGCAGTGTTGATGCAGAGAGGCAACGTGATTGCTTACGCATCACGACAGTTGAGACCACATGAGCGGAACTACCCCACGCATGACTTGGAGTTGGCGGCAGTTGTCTTCGCCTTGAAGATCTGATGCCACTATGGGGTGAATTTCGAGATCTTTACTTATCACAAGAGCCTAAAGTATATCTTTGATCAAAAGGAGCTGAATATGAGACAGCGCAGATGGCTAGAGCTACTGAATGATATGATTGCACAATCTCTTACCATCCCGGTAAGGGAAACGTGGTGCCGATGCACTTAGCTAGAGAGCTCATGCTGAGGGTACGTCGAATTGGCTGTACACGTGGGATATGCTCGCAGCTTTGACTGATTGGCTTCCTTAGGAGAGTGTATCCATAATCACAGTCGTACCTCCACGATTTAGCAGTTTATGGGATCGTATCGTCGAATGTCAGAAGACAGATCCTTGGATTCGAGATAGATACATGCGTGCCGTCAAGGACGAGGTTGATGATTTTGTTGTGGCAGAGTCTATTTTATGGAAGGCAGGACGGGTCGTGTGCCCAACGACGAGCAGCTGCGTAGAGATATTCTTGATGAAGCACACAGTTTACGATTATCTATTCATCTAGGTAGCACCAAGATGTATCGTGATCTGCGTCGATATTTCTGGTGGGATGGGATGAAGAGCGATGTGGCGCAACATGTTAGTAGATGTATGACTTGTCAGATGGTCAAGGCTGAGCATAGGAGACCACCAGGATTATTGAAGTCTCTCCCCATTCCCGAGTGGAAATGGGAGAGTATCTCTATGGATTTCGTCACAGGATTGCTGAAGGCACCAGGTAGCCATGATTCCATTTGGGTCGTTGTTGATAGGTTGACCAAGTCAACCCATTTCATACCTGACAATACGACTTACACTCCATCCAGATTGGCCAAGCTATATGTGCAGAACATCATCAAGCTACATGGTATACCACGAGAGATGGTGTCTGATAGGGATTCGAGGTTTACTTCGCATTGTTGGCATCAGTTCATGTCAGCACTACAGACAAAGCTGAAGATGAGTTATGCATATTATCCACATGCTGACGGGCAGAGTGAGCACACCATTTAGACACTTGAAGATTTGCTTTGCGCATGCTTTTTGAAGTGGAAAGGGTCCTGGAAGGACCATCTGTCTTTGGTTGAATTCACGTACAACAACAACTATCATTCTAGTATTGTCATGGCACCATTCGAAGCCTTATACGGGCGGAGATGCCTCACCCCTCTCAGTTGACGTGAGGTAGGTGATCATGCTCTGTACTCCGTAGATCTCTTGGAGAAGATCGTGAGGGTTGTTGATCTTGTGAGACGGAGGCTTCTGACGACACAGAGTTGCCAGAAGAGCTATGCAGACCGTCGGAGAAGAGATTTGGAGTTTCAGGTATCCAATTTTCTTCTCTTTCTTTTATTACAAATTTAACTTCTCATACTAATGACATTCCTATAAATTATAGATTGAAAATTGGGTATCTTTGCGAGTATCTCCCATGAAGGGAATACAGAGATTTGGCGTTCGTGGCAAGCTGGCATTGGAGTTCATCTACTGTCATATGGAGGAAGCTAATCTGTCAAGTATGTACGCACGGATAATCTGTCATTGCGAGTATCTCCCATGTGGAGGAAGCTAATCTGTCAAGTATGTGCGCACGGATAATGCATTGGAGTTCTGCACTCGTTCTCTTGCTCGGTTTCTATCTTCGAAGGGGATTATCCACCAAACAACATGTTCGTACACATCTCAACAAAATGGCATTGCAGAACGAAAACATCGACACTTTCTCGACATTGCCCGCACATTACTTATTCAGACTTGTGCACCATTAGCCTTTTGGGGAGATGCCATACTCACAGCATGCTATCTGGTCAATCGCATGCCCTCTACCGTTCTTGGGGAAAAGGCCCCTATCTCTGTTCTTTTCCCTGACAAGGACTTGTTTTCACTTACTCCTCGTGTCTTTGGGACTGTCGCTTTTGTTCATCGCTTGTCTCCAGGACTTGACAAGCTCTCTCCTAGAGCTGTTAAGTGTATTTTTGTGGGTTACTCCAGGACACAGAAAGGATATCGTTGCTATGATCCCATTTGTGGCAAGTACTATGTTAGTGTTGATGTCACATTTTTTGAACCAGTTATGTACTTCTCCCCTGCAGGTGACAGATTAGCTTCCTCCACATCCACGGATACTAATGTCTATGTACCCCTACCTCCAAGCCTGGGTCAATCTGAGTCCACAGCACCACCACCACCACCACCACCAGTGTACTACCATTTCCTAAGTTCTACACAAGGCGGTCAGGGCCTGCTCAAGCTACAAGCCAACCATCCAGCACGCCTCAGGTATGTTCTGATATTAACACTAATGATGGGTTAGATAATGCACTTGTGCAGGAACTTGTGCTACAGGAAGAAGATCCACCAGCTAGTACAGTGACAGATGACCTTGATCGTCCTATTGCTCATAGGAAGCAGAAGAGGCAATGTGCATCCTATCCTCTTGCATCTCAAGTGTCCTTCCATCGTCTCATTGGTGAATTTGAGAGGTTTGCAGCAGTCGTCTCGTCAGTGGGCATCCCACGCAATTATCAAGAAGCCATGAAGATTGACTGCTGGCGTCTAGCTATGGAGGAGGAGATGCGTGCCTTACAGTCCAGAGGGACTTGGTCTTTAGTCCCTATTCCTCCGGGTGCATCTGTGGTGAGTTCCAAATGGATTTTTACAGTTAAATACCACGCAGACGGGCGTCTAGACCGATACAAGGCCAGACTTGTCGCACGTGGATTCACCCAAACCTATGGGGTGGATTATTTGGACACGTTTTCACCAGTGGCTCGACACTCGACTCTTCGCATTCTACTATCTGTTGCTGTGGTACGTGACTGGACTATTTTCCAACTTGATGTGAAGAATGCTTTCTTGTATGGTGATCTACAGGAAGAAGTCTACATGCAGCAGCCATCGGGGTTTGCTGCTGAGGGGGAGACTCAGATGGTGTGTAGACTTCATAAGTCTATCTATGGCCTTAAACAAAGTCCACGAGCATGGTTTCAGAAACTTTCCCAGCTGATTGAACAATAGGGGTTCAAGAGGTCAAATGCGGATCATTCGTTGTTTATCCAGAAGACCCCTAGAGGTACGGTCGTTGTCATGATATATGTAGATGATATTCTTGTTACAGGAGATGATACTCAGGGGATTGAGATGATCAAAGCTCTTTTGGGAAGCCAGTTTATTACGAAGGACCTAGGCACGATACGATATTTTCTTGGGATAGAGTTTGCAAGAAATGCTCAAGGAATGGTGATGACCCAAAGAAAATATGTCACCGATTTGCTAGTGGAAACAGGAATGGCTGGATGCAGACCATCGAGCACGCCTATGGACCCAAGTATGAGGCTTTATGACAATGATACTGAAAAGGTGGACAAAAGGAGATACAGAGAGATGGTGGGTAAGCTTCTATACATCACCATAACTCGTCCAGATATTGCTTACGCAGTAAACCGGGTGAGTCAATTTATGGAGCAACCTAGGCAAGTTCATATGGAAGCCGTCTATATGATATTGAGATATCTGAAGTCTTCCCCAGGCACAGGTTTGTTATTCAAGAAAGACACAGATCTGTCAATTTCAGCTTGTGCAGATGCAGACTATGCGGGATGTCCAAAGGATCGTAAATCTACTTCAGGATTTGCTATCTTCATAGGAAGCTCTTTGGTTTTTTGGAAAAGCAAGAAACAGACAGTTGTGGCAAGATCCAGTGCTGAATCCGAATATAGAGCCATGGCACAAGCGAGCGCAGAAATGATGTGGGTTCGAGCAGTCTTGGAAGATTTGGATGTAAATGCCTCTCTACCCATGCAGCTTCAATGTGACAACCAGGCAGCATTGTTCATTGCAAATAATCCAGCCTTTCATGAAAGAACAAAACACATTGAGGTGGATTGTCACTACACCAGAGACATGATCCAGAAGGGCTTGATTTCCACTTCACATGTCAGTTCAGAAAACTAGACTGCTGATATATTTACCAAGCCATTGCTCAGAGGACCTTTCCAGAGATGTTCTTCCAAGCTGAGCATGATTGATATCTATGCTCCATCTTGAGGGGGAGTGTAGACGTTTATGTTATATTGTGATGTACCGTTGAGTGTTTCTTATTTATCTTATGTACATCTATGTAATTTACCCAAGGGTTTTCTCTCTATATAAGAGACCCGAGGGCTCCATGGAATAACATATCGAACTATTCTCGGCTCTAACACAGGTATCCAATTTTCTTCTCTTTCTTTTACTACGAATTTAACTTCTCATACTAATGGCATTCCTATAAATTATAGATGGAGATTGGGTATTTTTGCGAGTATCTCCCATGAAGGGAATACAGAGATTTGGCGTTCGTGGCAAGCTGGCACCGCGATATGTTGGACCTTTTGAGATTCTTGCTCGTGCAGGGAAAGTGCCCTACCGAGTAGCTCTTCCTCCATGCCTTTCAGGCATCCACGTTGTATTTCATGTTTCTAACCTGAAGAAGTATGTGCACGACCCTCGACACATCATCAGCCATGAGAATCTTGATATGGAACCAGATTTGACATACGAGGAGAGGCCAGTGCAGATAATTGATAGTGCTGTGAGGAAGCTTCGCAATAAGGAGATTCCATTGGTCAAGGTGTTGTGGCACCGACACAACGTCGAAGAGGCAATGTAGGAGACCGAAGCCGACATGCGGACACGATACCCACAACTTTTCTGAGGTAAAATCAAAACAAGCTATTGTAATCGGATATATGTTAAAATATACGTCTTGTTTTCTCTTTGAGATTTTTATGGGTTCAAAACCTTTGAGGTTTTTATGGCCAAACGAAACTCAAAACACATAATAACCTTGACTCGAGTCTCGAGGACGAAACTCCTTTTGAGGTTTTTATATTTGTAACATCTGGATCCGCACAAATCCGAACCTGACCCTATTAGGGTCCATTTAACTCAATAAAGTTGTCCGTCAGTATTAGATGACTTAAATCGATCAATTGGTAGTGAATCAAAAGTCGTTCGGGCAAAATTGATCAAAAATCGATCGCATCGTAATACGTACCGAAAAAGTCGCGATGCAAATTCAAAAACCGTAAAATCAATCGAGATCGTCATTAAATCCGATTCGACAAAACAAGGCCAACGGAATCGACCATTCGCCAATCGAATACCGTTTGATATTTCTAATTCGTAAAATTTAACCCCAAACCGAGACCGTATCTCAAAAATCTCGGGTATGCAAACTTGATCAAACGTATATCAATATTATACTCATATTGATCGTCATTCAGCGACGATCAAATCGAGATGTTTTGCGTCGAAATCCAAGGCCCGAGGTGTAAATACGATTAACTTTCGTATATCAAACAAATGGTTTAAAAAAATTAAATAAAACAGTAGCTATTGTACAATTCCAATAATTAAAAAAAAAATCAGAATTTCTAGCTGTCTTTATTGTACAACAGTCGTTGATTTTTTTCATTTGCCTAAGTCCCCCTCCACGTGACTTCTTCCTCCTAACATTTGGCAAACCTAAATGACCTTCCCTCTCCTTATTTATACCTCAAACCTTCTTCCTATTCTTTACTTTTTCTTCTCCAAATTCCCAGCCGAAGGAGAAGCCCCTAGCAGCCATTCAATCAACTAGAACTGCTCCTTCATTCCAGGAGATAGAGCTCCTTGCCACTCTTCTCCAAGAAATTTGCATGCTTGTTCTTCTCCAAGCTTGGAATAAATCTCAAGTACAATTCCCATGCCCTCTTCTTTTGCTGCAATGCATGTTATTAAATGATCTTTTGTACAATTCCCTTAACTCTCTTTGCTGCCATGCATGAGTAATTATACCCCCATATTGCTATCATCCATAATTTTGTACAATCCAATGTTTCCCTCCTACTTGTTGCCATTCATGAAATATAAACCCCAAATTCAAACCCCAATTTTTCTGCTCCCCAAGGATTTTCTAATTTAAGTGGCATTTTGTGGCATTTATTAGAATCAAAGATGAAATTTAGGAACAATTAGTATGTTCTGAAATTTTAGGCTGATTAGTTTTGATACGAGTCAAATTGAGTTTGGAACTTTATAATTGGTGCGTGAACATACTGTCCATTGAAGTTAAGGTAAAGAAATGAGTATTCCCATTTATATACTAAATTAGCCGCTAGAGATTACCATCAGATCTGTCTTTCTATTGCTGGTACTTCTTTGACTAATTGGAGAAATTATTGTTGGCACTTTGACCTATTTTATGCATCCAAGCTATTGTTTTATTCCATGTCAACATTTTCGTAATCAACATCCCTTTAATTCCAGGAAAGAGATTAATGTTTATATTTGACCTGATTAAAATTTACATTATGATATATGATAAGAAAGGCCATTATCCACTTAATATCCAATACAAGTGATAAAAAAACTGTACATAATACTACTTCTGCTTGATTTTCATTAACTTGGGAATAATTGTACATTGTCTTGAGTTAGTAAGTTATTTAACATGATTGTGGAAGAGATTCTATTAATATGCCAATTGGATTTTCACACCTTTTCTCAACACCAAGATCACTTAGAAAATTGCTTATAGTTCAGAGAATGCTACACAAATTTCACTATGAAAAATGTTGGATTAAGGTGAAACATGCGTCACGGGGAAAGAGAGACTGAAGGCTGTACTCTGAGTCCATCCCAACATTTCAATGCGCACATAATCTCACATATCTCAATTCACATGGCTTTAGATTATACCAATTTTGCTAGCTTTAGGTCTAACGTAATGATCGGCTCTTGTTCTATTACCATATGCAATCCAACATGATACCAAATCCATATATGGTCATCTTTAGCACATGCTTACATCCATTGTGTTGGGCAGGATTCCTTCTTTACTTATTAGTTTCGAGAGTTGGTAATGCGCATCCTGTTATGTTACTACTTTCAATCATGAATGGCCACTTTAAAATAATCTTGAATTATTCAGAACCGATTGTTCATGAATAAGCTTATGTTTACTAACAGTGGTGATCTTGATATCATAACCGAAATGAAATAATCCTTTAAGCATACTCTACTGATTATAAATCTCTATTACTAATGTAGATAGGATACCTAGATCTGTAAAGTTTATCACAAAAAAGATTGAGAAAGAAAGGAGTAATTAAGTAAATATGATAGTTCATCAGTGATGAAGATTAATAGTGCCGGTTATGGTGACCTTTACACATGACCGTGCGAGGGCGCGGTGACCCTCAGCTGGGCGGGAGAATAGGATGCCCAATTTGGGCAGCGGCCGTCAAGTGCGCGGGTCTAGGATCCCATTCCTTTTTCACGATTTTTACGTGATCTCGCAATATTTTTACGCCTCGTTAGGATCCCAACTTTTGATCGGTTCCGCTGACCATCTGTTTTAGGATACCCGTGCGGGGGATCCTTGGTTTTAGTTTTCGTACGGCTCGTTTTCCCGTTACCGGTCGGGCCAGTTTTTATAGAGCGACTTTTCCGGATAGTCTCTCTCACCCGTCTCTGGGGCGTAGTTTTGGAGGAGACCTTTCCCTCTATTGGATCGCATTTCCAACTAGAGGGAGTGACGGAAGAGCCCTTTTGTAGGCTACCTCACTGCTTGAGTTTTGTTACTTCCGCCAACAGACTTGGCGATTCTACATCCAAATTATCCATGTCTACATCTAAGTCATCTAGAGTCACATCTGAGACAGTTACAGTTGAGTGTTAGAAGAGTTACCATTAAAGTTGAGTTGGTAGAAAGTGACTAAAATTGGATTCAAAATCCCCATAAGCTAGTGGACGTGTTGGTAACTTAGTTAGGATGCATTATACAACATCGCATGCCTACGGAGGCACCCCAACCCTAAGGCATTATTCACGTCTTAGAGTCATAGTGTGAGGTTATACAAAGACCAAGACCATAGACTATCCACTAAACTTTAAAAGCTAAATAAATAGAAAACCTGATTAATATATTATCCTTCCATCATAAATAAATTAAAAGTAAAATAAATTATCACCTCACTAATGCCTTACCAAGATACATAACGTGTCTTAGTGACAAGATAACAAGTTATACTTTCTGATCTAAATATTTTTATGGAAAATTTTATAAATAGGAAATTTTTGGTTAATGAATATTAATGAGGAAATGCATGCGGTATAATTTCAAAAACCTTTTTCTGCGCAGGTAGTGGTATATTTTCAATTATATATGCCTATCTACTTGCTTTCTTTTGCACATAATAAATTACCTACTCTTATTTAAACTGCGGGTTGTATTCACATTTGTGACACCTCTTCTTCCTTGCACGTATGGCAAGCAAGGAGCCTACATCAATGTAGTAGCCGTTGATGACTTCTGGTGATCGGGTTTATATCAGACGGTACGCTTTTTTTGTTTCAGTTTTTATTCAGCTTATGATGTAATATGCTTCCTTCTTCAGTCATATATTTTGGGATCTACATGTACATCATAATACATTCTTTTGTTACATGTAATGTTATATGAAAATGAATGAAATATTGGTGGCACTTCTTCTTCTTGTCTATGTGGTTTATTCATTGAATGTGAATGTCATACCAAGCGCGAAAAATTTTCCCTGATTTCCAATACTTTGTGTGATGACATGCGAATGTAATATTGCGAATGTGTGTAAATAGGTACCCGGATCCGAGGGGGTTCACAAAAACTATAGTATATCATGGTATGAAACTACATCTTAATTCAAGAAATTCATCCTCAATTTTCTACATTTGAAGCATGAAAACTATAGCATGTATAGGTATGATTTTGGACTCAAATCTTGCCATTTATCCCCCAATTCTCTCCATTTCAAGCTATAAACAACGACTCTCTTGAATTAAGATGTAGTTTCAGACCTTTAATTTGATCTTAATTTCATGTTAAATACTCCAAGTTTTCCATGTTTTTAACCTAAAATTTTTTATCTTAGTTTGATCTTAATTTGATCGAGAGAGAATGACCCTTAATTTAATCTTAGTTTCATGTTAAACACTCCAAGTTTTCCATGTTTTTAACCTAAAATTTTTTATCTTAGTTTGATCTTAATTTGATCGAGAGAGAATGACCCTTAATGTAATCTTAGTTTCATGTTAAACCCTCCAAGTTTTTCATGTTTTTAACCTAAAATTTTTGAATAGTGATGTGATTTCAGGTCTAAATACATGCTATTTACGCCATAATTTTTCATATTTTTCATCATCAGATTAGTGTATAAACAGTGATCTATTTTTAGCACGAAATATATGTCATTCTCTCTCAAATTTCTATCTTTTAAGCATGAGAACTGTAGTAATATGGATCTGAATTTATACTTGGGTTTTATATTCAATACCAAATTTTTTTATCCTCAAAAACTTAAGAATTTAGAGTATATATAATGGGTATAAAATTTTGATGATCTTCATGTAAAACTTCATATTCTCATCTAATTTAAGAGGCAAATTAATAGATTGAAACATGCATGGAAGGCAACAAGAGGGGGAAGCTTGTATCTTTGATCCTCTAAGTTTAGAGGGTATTTGTAGCTTGATTTAACATACAGCAATAGCTGAAATAGCTGGTGAACAACCGCATAAAAGAGGAAAAATTGAATTAGAGCTCCAACATTGGATTTATGAGAGAAAAGAAGAGAGGGATTTGTACCTTTGGATATATCCAATTTGGAGATCCAAACTTGTATGCAATAGTCTCTTCTTGACAGGAGCTTCAATTTATTCAAATCTGGATGTTACACCTTATGTGGTCCCGTACCGATAGTCAAGATGGATGGGTCAAATTAGGAGCTATGGGTCATGCAGTTCATGAGCCTTATGAAGTCTACGGGTAAGAAACACATTCTTATCGAAGAAGAGCCGGCGGAGAAGAGAGGGATACACGCCTTATGGGAGGCAGACGATGCCTATGCATAGGTCTGGCTATCGAGTATATTAACACCAGAGATAGCCAATGATGTTCTACACCGGCCCACTACGAAGGCAATGTGGGATATTCTTGTTGTAACCTATTCACAAGCAAAGAATGAGATGAAGAATCTACAACTTCATCATGATATTACTACGCCTATACTTCACAGCAGAATGGTGTCGTTGAAAGAAAGCATCGACATATCCTTGATGTCGCTCGTACTATTCTTATTCAGAGTCATGCTCCTCACTCGTTCTGGTGGGATGCGGTCCTTATTGCCTATTATCTTATCAATCGCATGCCCTCATCTATTGTGGGAGAGAAGATTCCCTTCTCAATTGCATTTCCAGAGGAGTTATTCTCTCTCGATCCTTATGTCTTTAAATCAGTCGCCTTTGTCCACAACTTATCTCCTAAAGTTGACAAGCTCTCTCCTAGAGCTGTCAAATATTTTTTTGTGGGATATTCCAGGACTCAGAAGGGGTATAAATGATGTTATCCACTGCAAAGGACGTACTACGTCAACGTAGATGTCACGCTCTTTGAGTCTGTAATGTATTTTTAACAGGTGACCGTCTGACTTCTTCGGATAGAGATGGTGAAGTATACGTACCACCTACACCACCATCACCACCACCATCATCAACACCATCCTCTCCATCTTCCTCTCCCATCTCACTGCCTATTATTCTTGTTTCACCTTTACCACTTCACTACAGTCAACGGTCTACTCCTGTTCATGATCATAGCTCGACATCCAGCACGCCACATGTATGTATTGAATACAATGTTCCTAACAGTGGCTCTGGAGATTTGTCTCAGCAAGAACAGTTGCAGGTGTATACCATACATGACACCTTTGATGACACATCTAGTGATCTTAATGTGTCTATCGCTATTCGGAAGCAGAAACGTACATGTGCCACATACCCTATTGCTTCTCAAGTCTCATTCAATCGTCTTACAAGAGATGACTGCTTTGCAATCCCGTGGTACCTAGAGTCTTGAACCTGCACCCAATGAGGGCATCTATAATGAGTTGCAAGTGGGTCTTTATCGTAAAAAATCATGCTGATGGGAGCCTTGATCGATACAAGGCCAAACTGGTCGCCCGAGGTTTTACTCAAACATATGGGCTAGACACCTTCTCTCCGGTAGCTCGTCACTCTACCCTACGGATTCTCTTATCAATTATAGTGGCTCGAGATTGGCCTCGATTTTATCTTGTTGTTAAAAATGCTTTCTTGTATAGTGATCTCCAAAAGCAAGTTTGCATGCAACAGCCTCTGGGGTTTACTATTGAGGGGGAGTATCAGCATGTGTGTATGCTTCATAAGGAAATATATAGCCTTAAGCAGAGTCCAAGAACTTGGTTTCAGAAGCTCTCAGATTTGATTGAAAAGCAGGGATATTTAGAAGGTCGAATGCATATCATTCTCTCTTTGTACAGAGAACCTCCAAAGGTATTGTTGCTATCACGATGTATGTTGATGATATACTAGTTACAGGAGATGATATGCAAGGGATAAAAAGGATGAAAGAATTTCTAAGCCGAGAATTCGTCACCAAGGAACTTGGTACCTTGAGATATTTTATGGGGCTAGAGTTTACCATGAATCAACAGGGGTTTGTGATGACCCAAAAAAAGTATGTCACTGATTTGCTAGGTGACTCATGCATGCTTGGATGTCGGCCTGCTACTACTCCCATGGATCCAAGCATGAGATTGTTGACGATGATACAAATGAAGTGGACAGGAGAAAATATAGAGAGCTAGTGGGAAAGCTTCTCTATATAACCACTACCAGACCCAACATCTCATTTGCAGTCAGTCAGGTTAGTCAATTCATGGAGCGACATCGTTAGGTACACACGGATGCTATACATATGATACTAAGGCACCTAAAATCACCTCCAGGCGTAGGGTTATTATTTAGAAAAGAAGGGACTATTACCATTTCAGCATGTGCAGATGCAGATTATACGAGGTACCCCAAGGACAGGAAGTCCACGTTCGGATTTGCTATATTTGTTGGAGACTCCCTTATTTCTTGGAAAAGTACGAAACAGACTGTGGTGTCTAGGTCTAGTGTTGAATCTGAGTATAGGGCTATGACACAAAGGCAAGCACAAAAATGATGTGTGTTCGAGCAGTACTAGCAAATCTACACATAGATGTTCCTATTCACATGATGCAGAAATGTGATAATCGAGTTGCCTTATTCATTGCAAATAATCCTGCATTTCATGAGAGGACAAAGCATATTGAAGCTGACTGTCACTATACACGAGACACGGTTCAGAAGGGCTTCATTTACGCTTCTCATGTCAACTCAGGGGACCAAACTACATACATCTTTACAAAGGCACTACTCAAAGGTCGATTCCAGGAGTGTTCATCCAAGCTGAGCATGATTAACATCTATGCTCCATCTTAAGGTGAGTGTAGAGATATATTCATGTTTATGTATTGCTTTCTCAGTTTACTTTTGTTTCGTCTATCTTATGTAATTTACCTATAGGTCTATCCTCTATATAAGAGAGCCAAGGGTTCCATGGAATAAAAAAGTTTTCTCATGTTTTCCAACAAAGATCAAATTAGTAAAATTCTATTTTTCCAGGAAACCTTATGCAATGATCAAGTGAAAATACATTTTTTTATATTTTTAAATGCATGAAAAATATATCTTTTTCAGGAGTTTTTATCCAAATTTTTGAGCAAATAATATGGAAAAATTATGAAATTTGGTCAGAAAGTTAAATGTGATGAAATTGACCTACTATAATATTTTTGGAATTTCTGAATATAAATTAAATATGTTGTAAATTAAATATGCAGATAGTATGATTTTCAGTAAATGAATTTTAATAATTAGCAAACATAAATACTTTCCAAAAATAAAACTAACCTAGATGCATCTAAATAAGAGATACCTAGGAAAAATCTTAAATCCTAAAAATACTAAGTTTAAAGACAACCAAAATTCATTTCTTATAATCACTAAACAATTTATTTTAAGCAAATCAGACACGCAAATGATAAGATTTTTTGAGGCATTACATAGCACAATTTATTCTATCTAAAGGTGAATGTTTTTAAAATTTTGTGGAGCAAAAAATAATTTAATATGAATTATAAAGATGAAATTGGGTAAAATATGTAATTTCTCAAGCTCACAAAAAAATTCATTTCACCGCATGATAAAAAAATTAATTTTCCACGAAATGCAATTTTCGAAATTAAAAATAAGTGAAAAATGAGGTTCTTGATCAGAGCTTGAATACAAGGGTCTGAATGCAATTTTACAAATTAAATAAGCAAAGAAAATAGCGTTTGGGATTCTTCTTTAGTTACCTGAACCCGCGAGGAGTTTTACGCAAAATTCCCAGCAAGTCGTGCGACACGCACATGAGGTTCTGGAGCTTCAGATGGAAATTCATGTAACGGACCTCTATGTGGCAAGCAATGGTAGCTCGAGGTTGATTAAAACTAGAGGTATAGATGTTGGCTCTAGTGCGTGATCTCGACCGTCGGATCAAGGCACGAGCCTCGATCCTATGGTAGTTGTAGATGTCTCCCCTATTGATCTGATGGTTGTTGTTGACGTTTTACACTGGATGGATCCCTGAAGCTTCAATGGACGACATCTGTATCTCTATACATCCTCCTCGTCTCTTTGGTCTTCAACTGAGGTACTTCCAGGGAGGGGTAGAGCTTGCTGGGTTTCTAAACCTTAAGCTTCGTGAGGGACAAACACAAGGGAAAGAGTGGGGCTATGTTGTGGTGAGCACAATAGAGGACGGACTATTGATGATAAACAAAGAAGGATTTCTCCCATCCCTCTCATTCGTAGTTGCTCAAAAAAGCTTGCAAATTGGTAGTGCCCTACATTGGTTGAGGTACAAAACCTCGCAGAAGGTGGATCACAACTCCAGATGGATTGAGAGAATCGAGTGCTTTCGAAGATCACCTCTAATGGAGCTCACGAGAGACGGTGATGGAGTGAAGATGATGTTGCAGATGATCCTCACTGAACTGAGCTTGATTGAAGATGGAATGACTATGGGGTGCAGCTTGGTTGGAAAGAGGAGGACTTTGCTCGGATGTGTTTCTGCAATTGGAAGCGAGGGCTCGAGCCAAAGCTCGACACCCACGTAAAATACGAAGAAGGGTAAAGTTGGACGGGGCGATGCTCCTATTGTGCAGGAGGGGAAAGAGCCTCTCCTTCGACGCGACTTGTCATAGGTGGAATAGTCGGGCTTGTAGCTCAACTCGAGGGGATATGATGATCGAGAAAGGGGAAACAAAGCTAGTCTATGAAAGATCGTGGAGGGAAAGAAGAGAAGCGAGAAGGTAGAGGGGTACCTGGATGTATTTGGTGAACATTATGCCTAGGAAAGGAGCTTTACCTCCTCAATTTTCGCTCGGTGTGCGGTAGGGCGAAGCTCGACTATGACGGAGATGCTGCAGCTACGAACGAAAGTGGCTCGTCAGATCTCACCTCGAGAACTAGACCGTTGTCGCCTTGACGATGGGTTCTTCCTTATGTCACAAGGAGGAGCTGGTGGTGGCCACTCCGTCACGGTCGGCAGATAGGTTCGACGAGGGTTCACGCTTCGAGTTTTGTGGTTGGGCGGTTATGGCTTATGGTGAAGGCAGAGGCGAGGCAATGTAGAGATGCGGGGTAAACGAGGAAGGCAGAGGAAGCAGAGTGATCACACACAACCATAAGATCCGGAGGTTGAAAGAAGGGGGGTCTCGACCGTTCGATCGGCTGAAATCAAACGACTTACGAAGGGCCACGTGGCGTAAATAAATAAATAAAATAAAAAGATAAGATAAAAAATAAAATAAAATAAATGATCTGGGTCATTGGATGAAGGGGGTACCTCATCCAACAACCCCGATTGAGGTGGCTAAATAAGGATAAGTGGGGGGCTCCTGGAGCGACCATGTGGCGCCTCTATAAAATTCAAAGAAGAAAATGAAATAAAAATAAAAATAAAAAAGAAAAAGACCTCAAATCAAAAAGTGGTCTCTATGAAAGTTGTTCGTCTCGATGAGCTCGTGAAGGAACCAAAAGAAGTCATATCTACAAAGTGATTTTTTTGTGGTATTTTATATCTATTAAATACCGAATTTTATATTTTCAATTTTATATTTTTAATTAATAAAAATTCAAAATAAAATCTAATAAATTAGAATAAAAATATTGATATTAATCTAATTTTCTTATAGTTTTTAATGATTGACAAATAAAGGAATAAAATAAAAGGGAATTATGTACAAACTAAATATACAAACTCAGAATGACTCATTTTTATTTTTAATTCATTTTAGATTTGAATTTTTACACACTTTACTAAAACATAAATCAAAGAAATCAAATGAAAAAAAACAAATTAAAAAAAGTTAATTTTGTACATAAAATAATGAGTCAAAGCTATTATTCAAAATATACAATATACAATAAGGACCCAAAACCCAAGTTTAACATATGAACTCTTATTCTATTGATTTTGGTCTTGATTTGCAGGTAAGTGAATTTACATTAATTCAAAAGTGAGTAGGGGTTCATAGTAGATTGTATGTGAGAGATATTTGACTATACGGCTTTTTATCTCAAAACCGAGGTTTAGTTTTATTTGATATATATATATATATATTAGTATTCTCTAATATTTTTTATTTATTAATGTTAGTATTATGTAAACCACGGAGATGATTTTATTGCATTTATTAATGTTAGCATAAAATAATGAAAAATGAGGAAAATTATGTTAATATATAGATGATAATTTACACACAAATCTGGCTTCTTATTAATGCAATTATGAATGATAAGCTATGGATATTATTTACACATGCATGAATGCTAATAATGTAATATAAATGTTCAACTTTTAAAGTGAATTTATCAGTTCTATTTGTGATTATTGTAATAGTATAATACTTCTTGTGATACATGTAAATTTAACCTACAATTTAAGCATAGTGTGTTGTCTTCAAATATTGCAATTACGAAAGTATTTTCTGATATTTTTCATTCATTAATGTTAGTATTATGTAAACAAGGGAGTTGATTGTATTGGATTTGGAGTTAGCATAAAATACTGAAATATGAGGAAAGTTATGTTAATATATAGGTGATAATTTACACATAAATATGACTTTTTATTAATGCAATTATGAATGCTAAGCTATAGATATTATTTACACATACATGAATGCTAATCACTTGGAAACGAATCTCTATTATTTTCAACTTTTAAAGTGAATTCATCAGTTTTATATGTGATTATTGTAATAGTATAATACTTCTTGTAATACACATAAATTTAGCTATTTTACGGCTTTTTATCTCAAAATAAGGGTTTGGCTTTATTTGACATATATATATAAGTTAGTATTTTCTGATATTTTTCATTTATTAATGTTAGTATAATGTAGACAATGGAGCTGATTTTATTAGATTTGGAATTAGCATAAAATAATGAAAAATGAGGAAATTTATGTTAATATATATAGGTGATAGTTTACACACAAATCTAGCTTCTTATTAATGCAATTATGAATGCTAATAATGTAGTACAAAAATGGTTAAATGCAAATTAATCACTTGGGAACGAAGCTCTATTATTTTTATCTTTTAAAATGAATTCATCAGTTCTATATGTGATTATTATAATAGTATAATATTTCTTGTGATACACGTAAATTTAACCTACAATTTAGGAATATTGCAGTGTCTTCAAAGACTACAACCACAAAAGTATTTTCTGATATTTTTTATTTACTAATGTTAGTATTATGTAGACAATGGAGTTGATTTTATTGGATTTGGAATTAGCATAAAATAATGAAAAATGAGGAAAGTTATGTTAATATATAGGTGATAATTTACACATAAATATGGCTTCTTATTAATGCAATTATGAATGCTAGTATGGATATTATCTACACCTGCATGAAAGCTAAAAATGTAATATAAATGGTTAAATGCAACTAACCACTTGGGAACGAAGCTCTATTATTTCAGCTTTAAAGTGAATTCATCAGTTCTATATGTAATTATTGTAATAGTATAATATTTCTTGTGATACACGTAACTTTAGACTACAATTTAGGCAAATTATGGTGTCTTCAGAGACTGTAATCACGAAGGTATATGTACTGCAGCTTGGAGGAATGACTCAAAAAGAGGTATGCCTTCTAGCAATTATGTTGTGCTCTTACAACATAATATGTTTTACATAAGAATGCATCTCTCAAAGTTAAGTTAGCTATGGTTTCATCTAAAAAAAATTGAAGGCATGTGTTTTTCCCTATAGATAGATGGTGGACTTTGTGATCCTTCAAAGGAGGAAACTAAGATATCACCTCAAAGAAGCTTCACATATGTAATTATCTTTTCTTAATTTAGACATGTATAAACTTGTTATCTCCTCCATTCCTTTCTAGGTTGGGTAATTTACTTCTATGGTGGATTAATTCCAAAATTGGAGGCATTTGAGAAAAAAGTAGATGTGAGACGTAAACAACAAATGATTGGATGTTGAATGAAGTGACGGTACTATGATATAAACTTTCTGATGTATATGGCAGAAAAATATATAAGGGTACCATGTTTTGTTTAAATTTCAACTACCTGTTAGAGGTGGTATGCTTCCTCATGCTTGATAGAGAACTTGCTTGTTTATAAGAGTTTTAAGAGTTTATTTAAATTGCTACAGACTAGAAACACCATATCAATAATTATAAAAGGGGAGAACACAGAAGCCATCTGAACCGAGAAAACCACAGGACCTTCTTGAGCTAAACCACTCCGCTGTTTTTAATGGTATATTCTTTCTCCTCAAAATGATGCATAAGACAAACCCTCTTATTTCTGTATAAACAAAGGAACACCACGAAACAAAGAAATCACCCAAAGGGGGGGGGGGAACCCAAGTCTGTAGCCCTCTTTAAATTGCTTACATGTCAAATTTGCTTTTCCATTGGGACACATCTATCTATATATATATATATATATCTGTAATTATAAAGCATGATGAAACCATTTGCCAGATAAAATGAAGTATGTTTCCTGCAAAAAGTTCTTACAAAAGATCTACTATTTTTCTTTTACTTTTCTTAGTTTCTTATGGGCATTTTACCATTCCAACTCTCCCACTTCAACCTATTTCCCACAGCTTACCCACCACAAGTGGAATACCCGAAAATGAGCACACTACAACCGAATGGAACCACACCAGATACTCCTTATGACAAAGTATAAGTCTTCGACTAAGGGTGCTCCACCAGCAAGTAGTGTAGACTGGAACAACCGTAGTACTACAGACTAGAAACACCATGTCAATAATTATAAAAGGGGATAACCACAAGAGCCATTTGAACCGAGAAAACCACAGGACCTTCTTGAGCTAAACCACTCCACTGTATTTAATGGTATATTCTTTCTCCTCAAAATGACGCACAAGACAAGCCCTCTTGTTTCTGTATCAATAAAGGAACACCATGAAACAAAGAAATCACCCAAGGGGGAACCCAAGTCTGTAGCCCTCTTCCAAAGAGGGTTTCTTCACCATTGCATCTTCTTATGTCTCCTTCGCTCTCGCACGAGACAAGAACCACAGGAGGAGGGAAACCATCGAAGGCCTTCATCGAACCCACACACGGATGTTTGGAGTGGAGTTAAGGTACACCAAGATGATGCTCTAGCTTTCTCTCTTGTATTTTTTCCTCTCGAACTGGTTGGTTCTGTTATCTAGATAACATAACAAAAGGAGCTCTCCCCAAGTAAATAAAAAACTTTATTTACTACGCATCACTGAAATGCGGAATATTTAGCAAAATTTTTGCCAAAACAATGTTAGTTCATCATATGAGCTAAAAAATATAGCACAACAATTTGTGCATTCAGAAATTATAAATTCTAAGGAAACAATTTCCAAAATAATTTCCGATATTCACAATGAATATTGGAGATAGATCAGGGTTTACCTTTGAAGCGTGAGTTTCTAAATAAAAAACCTCCCGAATCAAGTCCGATCTACAGAAGTCTCTATCAGAGATGAATCGCATTGCTTCCCACGAACCTGGATATCGACTAGGGCAATAAGAAGAGAGTTGTGAGAGTTGAGGACTCTCAAGACTCTCTCAAGGGGGCACAAAATTTGAAAGAGAATTTGCTCTTAGAATCGTTTTGAAAAGAGAGGGCATAACCCTCTTTTTATACTTGTTGTACACGTCCAAATGTACCATGGTAGCCCTTGGAAATTAAATCAAAGGCTAAGAGCAAGTCCTAATTCATTAATGATTATCTCCTTATTATCTCCAATCAATACTAATTAGTTAAAATAAAATAAGCAATAACTTTAGAGTACCAATTTTAGTTAGAACTTAACAACATGGAGAACCATGTATACATGGTATATACGACCACCACCTTCCATATATGGAAGCTGTTGCTGCAAATTTTACTTAATTAATTCACTTGATGATCATATTCTCAATATTGGAGAAATTATGGAGTTAATCCTCAAAGCCATCATACACCTACATATTCATGAGCCTAAAAGATAAATGAAAATCTAATTTACACCTACAAAAAATGTGAATCAAATTCACACAATCCCATGCCATGGAAATATTATGTAAATCATATTTACATAATTATTTATGTGAATCACATCAATATAAATATTAATTATTGTGAATCACTATTCACATTAATTAATGAGATATATTTGCCCTTATAAAAATAATGCAATAATAACTATTATAATTACAATATTGACATCAATAGGTATGAGTCCTAATCCAATTAGGCATCATTAGATAAAAATGCAGATACTTGGAGATAATATCGAGGGGATCATATTATCCATTATTAACCTTTATAAACTTCCCAATATTAATCTTTATAATTTAATTCCAATTGATTTTTATCAACATATATTAAATTAAATATCAACTCTTAATTAGAATTGAAAAGAGAGAGAGTCGTAGGTCCACCATGGATGTCCATGTCTCATATAGCCTCTAAGGAATAAGACTCTCTTTATGAATATTTTATTTTGGTGAATTAGTTGGACAATCTCTTGAGGGAATATGACTCTCTCATAGCCATCCAAAATAAGATCAAGGGTTCATAACTATCGGAGATTAGGAATCTACACGAACAATTTATTTTGGGCAGACCTCTCTTTCGAATACATGAAATTCAGTTCCATAAAGAGCCTTTCAAGTCTTGATAATTAAGAGAAATTAGAAGAGAAGACTCTAATTTCTCTCCTAGTTGTCTCCACCTACCTCTCTAAAACAATAGGATGTCCATCACAAAGGTCCTCATCTTCCTCTCTGTTGGTTCAACTAGTGCAAGAGTCACCTTCTTCTTCGTGCTTTACGTGCGTGTAGAAGGACCCAATTTTGTATGACAAAATTGGGAGGTAGATATCTTTTTTTATCTCTATTTGCACAGACAAACTTGGTGGAGATGATCTCTCAAGTTCACGGGAAGTATTACGAGCAATCATCATGCCCACGAGAGCAAGCATTCATTGGATCGAACTTAATTCAGTAGGTCTCTTGTTTTAGGGACTTACGCTTCAGAAAGTATGCTTCTATACTCCTATGATTATAAGAAACATTTTGTAAATTGTTTCATCTGACATGTGGTTTCACATTTGCACATTGGTAATGCTCATAAAATGAACACATTGTTCTACGAATTTCATTCGATTGTTCCACTTTTCTTGTTATGATTGCATCGGGGCTCACTTCACATTGTTTATAGGTTATATTATACTGCCTACCTACAACAAACAAACTATATAACCATGAGATTCGACACACACTTCTTACTACCTCTACCACAACAATTTGGAATCTAGGGATCATATCTTCTATGACTGCTCCTTTGTCTTCGAAGCCTAGTCAACAGCTTAATTTGCATTGGGTCCCTTGGTGCATGCTTGTATCCCCACTACTTGTACATTTGCAGGAATCAAAGGAAACAATTGTGTGTCAATGTGATAGCGCTTCTGCATTGCACTTGAAGTGATCGTTTGGGAAATTTGGTGAGAGGAACGGGGGATGGTCCACTAGTCGTTTCTCCATGACTGTGACTATTGCAAACAAAGTGGTGATTGAAACCCATATACTTGGAAGTTAACTTTAAACCTAGGTTTTTGCAGTCCCATCTAAACTTTTCTGTTTGATTTTACTCTATTTTCACCATTTTAAGTAAGACCTTTCTTTTCTCTTTTTTGTTCTTTTACTTAGTTTGCAATACATAGAAAACTTGCTCGAAAAATTGCATGTACTTGTTGAGGTTATTAAGTGCTTTCACGGGCTTCCCTTTGTTTGTGTATATACTCAAGAGTAGTAAAAATCTGAGAATAGAATAAAAAGGAGGTACCTTTTCTTGGACTCTTCTTTGCTCGTCAACATTTCTCGCGGTGTGGTCAGTAGTCAGGGCTTCAGCAACCCCACCTTTGCACATAACTGCCCTGCAGTCCCCCAGATTGGAGATGACAATCTCCTCCTTCCCAACCAGTGCCATTACACAGCAACTTCCGCCACCAACGCCCTACACGGCCATATCCCATGAGTGAATTAGTTGCAGTACTATGTGCCAGACCTTAACTCATTCTACCAGGTTATACACAAGCATGGGATAATGACAAGCAATAGAATGTTG
Organism: Ottelia alismoides; assembly: GCA_037367405.1. Classification (NCBI taxonomy): domain Eukaryota; kingdom Viridiplantae; phylum Streptophyta; class Magnoliopsida; order Alismatales; family Hydrocharitaceae; genus Ottelia; species Ottelia alismoides. The sequence continues at coordinate 235,716 of JAZKJV010009007.1, forward strand.
CTTGTGAATTGCATAATGAAAAGATTTCTCCACGTAACAAAGTAAACGAAAAGATTTCTCAATAAAGCCTACTTGTTTAAGGAATCCGATATCTGTCCTAAGAAATGCTTCTTCAATGGCATCCTCCTTCTGACGGAGAGTTTCCCGTTTCTCTATTGACACCATGATGTTTTCGAGCAAATTCTCTGCAGCATAGGTTGCTGCGCCTCTGCCTCCATGCCCATCAAAAACACCAAAGAAACCCTGAATACAGCAAAAGCAGATACAAATAAAGAAGTTTTGTCCGGATTGGCATGCTCGATGACCGAAAACTCAGGAAAAGCTCAGACGAGATTATATGTTGTTTTTTGTATCCTTTGTGATGAGAAGCTGACTAAACCAAAATAAAAAGGAATCTAAAGTTGGGTTTTTTTTTCATGTACAAATCTAGATGCCTGTAATTACAAAAGTCCGACTCCGAGCAAAGAAAACATTTTCCAGAGGAGAAACAAAGTTAACCTCATTTAAAGTTTCAAAATGAACCCGGAAAAAATCTCATTTATAAACTCGTTTTGATCTTCTCAAGAACGACTAATTTATTGGGCGTTGGGGGACATTAACATTACAAACGAAAAGAAAAACGGGATTTCGAAGAAGAACCTTGTGGGAATCCACATGGAAGAGATCCTCCGTGTGCTTCCTCCTCCTCCCTCTCTTGCAAAATGCTCCCCAACCCGGTCCCTCAGAGGTAGTGATCTCCAGGTCGGTGGCTGCTTCTTCCACCGGGGGGAGCCCATCCGGATTGGCCGGAATCTCCAACATCGGCGGCCGCTTCCGTTTACGAATGCCGGATGCATCTGGTAAAGTGGAGGAAGTGAAGTTCACTGTATTTTCTATGGATGTGAGGACGGAAGGTGAAGAGAGAACTCTTCCTCTCTCTCCCAGCAAAGCAGCCATTTCTCTTTACGTTCTGATTCCTGCTTGTGGCTTATGACTACGAGAGTGAGGGAGAAAGAGAGAGAACGGCTAGATTTTTGGAATGAGGAGCGTTTAAAGGGGAGAGCCGTTTGAAATCCAGGAATTCAAAACGGGATGATATCATTTTCGATTAAATTACTTTTATTTTTATTTTATTATATATTTATGGTCTGTCTGGGTTGTATTGGATGGTCGAGAGGGTTTTAATGATAAATATAATGTGATGTGACATTGATCATATGTTATATTATCTTGTTAGGATTTTTACACCCATAACACTGAGTAATTTCATAATAACATTCATAACCTTAAATAATCACGAATTACGCTCAGGACCCTGAATAAGTGTGCTGTCTTACATCCATAATCTTCCGTTACTTTATTTCATTAATTCAACTAGACATTGAGTTAATTTAACCAATCAAAGATCTAACGGCTAGGATTAACTTAAATAAAAGAATCCCATCGGATAGTCAATCAATTTTTGAGAAGGAGCTCCTCGACGGCAGGTCTCCTGGGGAGGGGGGCTTCTTCAAGCAGGGGAGGCGCAGGGGGCTTCGAGGAGCTGGACGCAGAGCTCCTTGACGGCGGGTCTCTCGGGGGAGGAGGGACTTCTCTGGGCGATGGGGGCTTGGCGGGTGGATCTCACGGGTCGCTTGACTTCCAGGAGGGCGGGTGGATCTCGTGGCTTCCAAGAGGATGGGTGGGTCTCGGGTTCCGGGGGGGGCTTCTCTGGGCGGTGGGGCTTGGTGGGTGGGTCTCGCAGGTCGCACGGCTTCCAGGAGGACGGGTGGGTCTCGCGGGCTTCTCTGGGCGGTGGGGCTTGGTGGGTGGGGTCTCGAGTTCCGGGGGGTGGGGGTGTTGGTCCAGGAGGAGCTCGGCAGTGGTAGCAGCGGGCGTGGGGGGGCGGAGGGGCAGGGGCTTCGGAGGAGGAGCTGAAACTGGGCGCATGGCACCACGGGGCTCGGGGATGCGGGAGGGAGGGGGTTTCCAGAAGGAGCTCGACGGCAGGGGCTACGAGCAGGGGCGGACGTGGCTGCAATGGAGAATGACATGTTATTATAAATAAGAATGAGATTTAGGGGCACTTTTATCTTTTTTCACAAGAAACCGTCAAATATAACAGGTATATGAAACGGAATATAACACGGGGTTACGTCATGTAAGAGTTAACCATTACTCGGGATTTCTCATGTAATTCACGATTATTCAGGGTTATTACTGTTATTACGAAATTACTCAGGGTTATGGGTGTAAAAATACCTATCTTTTTTTAATGATTATAATATGTTTTTTTGTTAATTTTTATTTGAACATGGTTAAAAAATATTATAACAAAGAAATTGTATGGTCCATATAACTAATTCCAATACAAGAATGTAGGGACAGAACATGGGGTATGCTAGATTACCCCGAGGTAACCTGGCAACCAAACATGCCCTTAGGGTCCATTTGGTTATCGGGTTACCCCAGGGTAACCCGATTTACCCCCTGCATTTGAGGGTTGGAATTCCATTGCAAATTAATATAACATCACATCACATTCCTTATTCCAATCTTCTCCAACCCTCATAACCATCCAAACAACTACTATTCACAGGAGGTTACCCCAACCCACTTGATCGGAGTAATGTTTCCTGCGAGGATCTTGTCAATCCACAAGGCGGATCAACAATCGTCAAAGCAACCGCTCACGAGAATCTTACTAAATCAACAAGTACCTGCAACATATGAATAATCATTGAATGACAAAAATATGAAGTACAATTTATTTTACTCTACAAACAAATGTGTATAATGTGTAAGCATGTAGAGGTTGAACCACTGAGAGCAAACAAGAGAGCTTGACGATTATTTATAATCAAAGTGAATTATGTACACAAGTGTCTACTTAGTCTTTTTATGTGGGTATTTTATTTTTAAATTTTTATTTGATTTTTTAATTTTAATATTTAATTTTATAATTTTAATTTCTTTTAAATTTAAATATTATAAAATATTATATAGACATGTATAAGAGTATAAATATATATATATAAGATAATGTATATATGAAATAAGATTTATATGTATAATATATAATAAATATAAAAAATCATAAAATGCATATTAATAAGTATAGCCCTTTTTATGTATCATTTTTTCGTGGGTTTTAAAATTGTTATAAGGTATTTATAATAAGTAGTAATGATATAAATTATATATAGCTATTTATACATTATGAAATATTATAATTATATATAACTAAAAATAATCAAAATTTTCAAAATAAAATGTTTTTCATTTTTATATTTTTTTTGCTATTTTTTTGATTTTCAAGATTTTTTGTTAATTTTTAGGTACTTTTAAGGTCAAAAAAATCAAAGACATGTGCTTAATAAATAGGCCAAATTGTTTTGAGATTCAAAAATACTAAATAAAGTCAAAAATTCCCAAAACTAATTTTCATATGTAATAATATATATATAATTATCATACAAAATTAATATTTTTGGAATTTTTGCACAATTTTTATATTTTTATAGGATTTTGGATATTTTTATTTTTTCATTTTCTTTTCTATTTTTAGAAATTTTTGATCTAAAGTTATAAAATACTATAATAAACAAAATATATTTTTTTGGAATTTTTTAAAAAATATTTTATAATTTTTTAGGTACTTTCTAAGTCAAACAGGGCAAAATGCGCCTTTTGATTTTTAATAAATAGGAAATGTGCATAAAATGCAAAATAAAATATGTAGCATGAAAAAACATGCATCTACGTACATTATCCTTTTTTAGAATGTTTGGAACACTGATGATAAATATAAAAATTAGCCAAACATGCATAAAAAAGGAATAAGATGGTAGGGACCATTTTGCAAATATCAACAAATATTCATGCATTCTAGAACCCTTAAACAAAATCCAAGGGCAAGTGTGCAATTTATCCATATATATTCAAATAAAACACGCCTTGGAAGGGCATAAATGCAATTTACAAAAAGTTTCGGGTCCTTGTACAAAATTTTCCACAAAAATTAATACTGAATATACAAATTTTTGGACTAATTACAAATACAAAAATCCATAGGGGTATGGTTGCAAAATACCCAACTCACGTGGGGGACCATCTGAGGTAAACCGGTATGGACACAGATGTAAACACATGAAAAGTCAAGGGGCTCCATTCAAAATAACCACAGTTATTTAACTATAGAAGAAATTTTGAATATTAAATATTAATATACAAAAATGCAGGGGGCATATATGAAGTTTACCCAATACTTGCGCGTTGATGGAGGGATGTATGCTCTTTTGCTTGACGCGTGGTGCACCCTCGACGATCTGGGGCTCAGATTAGATCCCATGGGTGATCAGACAGTGGTGGCTCCTCCAAATCCGACAACTGTGAGATGATCTAGAGCTCCTCCCCAGATTGGACGGCAGTTGCTCTCTTCGAGGAACATGGAGGAACTCCTTCTCCTCCGAGCTTTGATCTTCAAATCCTCACATTCTTTCTTGATGTTGGCGTGGTCTACATGCTCGGATAAGGTGTCCACGACTCCTGGAGGCCTTAAAAATGGCCGGGACTTGCTAGAGGAGTCGTGGCTTCTTGGAGAAAATGGGCCTCTAGGTGTTATGTCCTTGGTGTGGATGGCACTCAGACACGCTCTTCTGGACCTGTAAAATATACAGAACGACTGGCAGTGCATGGGTGATCGGTCCTGACCTTTATTCAGGTGGGATCGATGAGAAGATGGCATGGGGTGTAGAGGTCTGGCGAGGTGGTGGTGAAGGGACCTCGATATCCAGATCTAGATCAGATCTGTGTGGATGAAGTGATGTGATAGATGAAGAGACGATAGAGCAAGATAATGGGGTGGATTGTGGATGTCGGAATAAGGTGGCACTGTGAGAAACGGTCGGAGCTCGAGAGCTTTGGCTAACCTAAAACCTAATCCTAAGCTAAGGCGAGTAACTAAAATTTAAAATAAAATGCGGAATTGAAAGGCAGTAGCTAAATCTACCTAGGAATAAAAAGGGTGCAGGTCGAACTTGGCTTGCACGCCAAGGAGTAGGACGACGCCAGAGAACCACCGTAGGTCGCCTCCTCTCCTCTGTTCTCCACTCCAGCATCGCAGGGGATCTCCTACTATCACCAGGTGTCATGCTTGGCCGAGGGTAAAAGGATTCATGGCTTGAAAAAGGACCAAAGAATCAAAGAATGAAAATGGGGTTTTATTTATAGACACAGGTTAGGGCCAACTTCGATCGAGGTTATTTCATGGCTCGATGGAGATCAATGAGATGTAATGATGGCACGTAAAGGACGATCGTGATAGGAAGAGGATCGAAGAAGAGCTCGAGGCAATTTGGTGATCAGGGTGGCTTAGAAAATTTGAGGAAGTGGGATGCTCGAGGCTCTGACAGAAGTCAGAGAGGAAGGTAGTGCAATTGACTTGGGTCAACAAAGGGACGAATCTGATTGGTCAACGTGGAGCAACTAGAAAAATGCAAGGCAAAAACACCTTGTAAAATGAATAATCATTATTAAATGAATTAATTAATTTTAGATTATATAATAAAAAAGTTTATTATTTTATGTAATATTTTATTCCCATTTTTATTTATTTTTATGAGGATTTTTATTAAAAGTTATTGTTCACAAGTATAATTATAGGTATATTTACCTACATAATACATATTTCATTTTTATTTTATATTCTAAATTTTCTTATTTTATACACATATTTTATGTATTTATAAACGAGAGTTGATCTTGTGAGAGCCAAAATCTTAGAGAGCATGAGAACAGTGAATCTGGACCACTAGATTCTGCTCTTTTCTCTCCTCCTGTAATCAATGAGGAAGATATGACATAATTTAGTGGTCCGGAATCATTGCTCTCATGCTCTCACAGATTTTGGCTCTCAAAATATCAATCCTCTTTATAAATTATTTAAATATACACAAATATATTTTTAGTATTCTTTTGATGTTATTTATACACTTAAATAAATAGATGTATTTATTATAGAAGTATAAGTATAGGTAGTTCATCTATATATTTTATACACTTATTTATGTTAGTTTATTTTTAAGGGTTTTATTGTATTATAAATATACATAAGTTATAAAGAATATTTACAATATTATAAAAAATAAACTAATGAAGAAAATAAATAATAATGAAATGAATATTTTATTCATGTATATTGTATAATAGGGGTTCCAAAACTTAACTTTTGCATCTTAAATCCAAATCAAATGAAACCACCTTCATTAATAGCTAATTAAAAGTTATATAAATTAAAGGTGATTTTGATGCATTTTGAATTCATTTGGAGGAGATATGGGACTAGGAAGTTTGGGTTTTGGGCTTTTTATTCTAGGTGTAGAATGTATAATTGTATTATTTTTGTGTGAAATAAATTTTGTATTTTTCTAAGTATTTTTATCTACATCGTTCAGGTACAAAATTTATTGATTATATATAAAAATAATAAAGACTAAAATTAGTCCCAAAAATGAATTATTGAAGAAATAAAATTAGGGTTTTATTGTGTGTTTGACTCTTATCTCCCCCTACTTTATTCCTTGTCAATCCAGTCATCTTGTTGCCTAGGTCTCGGGGTTTATTGTCATAAAATACCTTTGGTATTTTATTTCTTTTTCTTGTCTTTTCTTTATTCTTTTATTTTGGCTTGAAATACAGACTTTTATGCAATAATTACATAATAAATAATAAATGCTAATTTAGGCAAAATCATGATATTTACATGCATTTAGCTAGGGCATGAAGCCCAAAATGAAAGAATAAAGGTTATTAGATTGATATTCATCGCCACTCCATCCCAGTAACCAAACCGACCCTTATAGTTTATCAGGAAAATGGGATTACAATGTATTATCTCTCTTAAAATAAATTACACCTTCAAGGGAAAATATTGTTTTTGTTTTTGTTTCTTATTTAAACTAGGGATTCTTACACAATTATGTAAAAATTTATATTTTATGCAATGAACCCTCAATAGTTCCACGTAGAACCCAGGATAATGACTTCTGTTTACACATAAGCCCCTCGTTAGTTTAGTATATTAATCCAACCAGACCCTTGAATTAATCCAACCTGATTGAATCATGTAGTTAGTATTATTTTTTATTTTTAATAACCACAACCCAAGTTCCCCTTCCTTCTCCCCAGTTTACCCCCTCCCCCACAGCTTGTCGTTGATCGCTCTAAGTTATATGTCATTTTTATGTTGTAGTCGAGCAACCAATGACTGAAAAAAACAAACCACAAACAGAATTAATCAATTAAGGCCTAATGTAGTTCTATGTTTATTTTATCCGGACAAGCCCCAGGGTCAACAATTGGAAGCAAACATGTGGATCAAATAAATTTAAATAATCATTGTATCGATTTTTGAAGATTTTTTGTATTTTTTTATGGAAAAATGTAATGAGAATGCAAAATGAAAAGGGCTCCTTATGAAAACAACCAAACTCGACCAATTTAAATTAAATCTGATTTAAGACCGAATTAGAACTCTTAATTTTCCAAGAAACCTTATGCAATGATGAATGCAAGACATAATTTTTTATTTTTAGTTTCAAATTGCAATAATAAAAAATGGACTAAATTTAGGGGTGCTTTTGCAATTTTCAACCAATTTAACTCCAAAATCAATTAATCTTGGTCAGAATGTGAAATGATGTAAAATGAACCTGCTATAATTTTTTGAAAAATTCCAATGAACAATGTTTTTCATGAATTATAAAATGATATCCAGGTGATTTAGAGTAATTTAGTTTTAATAAACACCACACACTAATATTTTCTAAAATGAAAATTGTCCTAAATAACTATCAATAAGAGAAATCTAGAACACTTTTAAATTCCTAAAATAGTATGTTTAGAATAAAAAAATATCAATTACAATAACCATTCAATAATTTATTCAGAGCATGCAAATTAAATGATTTTTAGGCATGTTAGAACATAATCACATTATTATTTTTTGGAAAATTGTCAAGTAGGTGAAGATTAATTATGATTTAGAAGCATAAATGGGCTAAATATGAAATTTCCAACAAAATAATTATAATAAAGCAATCACAGTGCATAGAATGCCACATTGAAGGCTAGAGTTTAGGGCTTAGCATCTCACAGAAACGTGTAGGTCGCATCACATACGACCTAGGGAAACTAGTCATGCTAGCTGCATCGGACAACGAAAATTTTAAAAAAAATAAAAAGATGAAACCACATGATTCGAGAGCACTTCTCAAATCGTTTCATCAAGATTACAAACGAGTTATACAAATACCTCTTGAAGTGTGTTTGTGATCCCTTATCTCTAAAGTAAGAGATTACATGTCTCAAGTCCGATCCAATGAAGCTCACACTTGCGGGCACGTGGATGAGATGCGTGCTTCTCGCTATCCAAGTTGATGATCTTAGCGAGGAGTCTCTTGATTTTGTCTTACGAAATCGGATGCCTTATTCACGATCAAGAAGCACAAAGATGGAGGACATCCATGAGCAGTCAATCCGGCAACACAACGACATCGCGACGATTGCGAGACTCTCTAGGACAATAAAGTGGATGGCTACAATATTGAGAAAGAGAGGTAGGATGTGTATGGAAATATGGAGAGAGAGAGAGAGAGTTGTTGCTCTTCAATTGTTGCAAGTAGAAAAGGCTAGGTCTACCCCTCTTTTTATACTAAATTGGATGTCCTTAGTTCTCAATCCATGTGCACTCATAATCAAGGGTGTAGATTATTTTGTGCTTTTAATCAATGGACATGATTTTATTGCATAAATTTCCAAGAATAAATAATCGATTTAAAATAAATTAAGTTTGTTGCAAATAATTTACAACACATTCAATTTAATTCAAATCAATATCATGTGGAAATAAAAGGAAAGAGGGCAAGCCTCCTTCCCTTAATAGAGCGGACGACCATACATGGAGTAGGATTCCATGGTCGTCCACCCTCTTGAAGGGGAAGGTGGTTTCCATCTTCCTTAGTAGATAGATCTCATATCTCTCCAAATATTCCACGAGTGCAACAACTTTTGTTGCAAATTATTTTATGATAATTTCAATCATGCCACTGACAATTATGAATCATATTCATACATCAAATATAAAATGTAAATTGTATTTATAATTAATTATTCAATGTGAATCCAATTCATATCAACATTTAATTCATAAATATTATTTACAATAACATCTCTCCAATGTATTATAAATCATATTTATGATTATTATGGATAGTGATATCCGCATTAATCATATTCTTGATAATTAAATCATATTTAATTATCTTAGATGATTATTCTCATATACCCAAATAATATGAACCATATCCATATTATTCATAACAATTAAATCGCATTTAATTATCAAAATTTCTTAATGCTCAGATACATTATCAACAATAGAATTATTCTTGAACTCTTTTAAGAATAATGTGCTTTCTCTGCGCATATTGGAGATAAGGACATGCGATTGTACATTCCATGTATAGTGACTTGGATTGAGATCATATCTCAAATCTAAATCTCGGGGACCTCTCAAAGGTGTTTGATTGAATCAAACTCGTAAATCTAATCTTCTCATTGCATTTGAATCGAATTCAGATCAATATCCAACATTTAGACTAAGATTAGATTACTTCTCTATTGAGGAGTTACTAAAATCCAAACTTGTTTCATCACTTCCTCAGAATGGAAGTGTCATGGTTATGCAATCGTGCACGATCATATCACCCTCGGGTATTCCTAATACCCATACATCTTGCATATTGGAAGGCCTAGAATAAACCTGAAGTTCTAGACCACATTTGAACTATCTCCTTCAAGGTTTTATCAGTTTGTTTCTCATTTGATCAATGGGAGTTGGTATCGATCATATATTTTCCAAAAGCATATACCATACCCAGGTATCGATCATATACTTTCCAAAAGCATATATCATATCTCAGTCAAGATTCCAAAGCGAGATGACCAAGCACTGAATTTGATCCATGTATATCATGAGTGAGATCATGTATTCTGTTCAGTAATGAATATGTATGATCCCTTTTTATGCACATCAACTCGTTAGTGTATAGACCTTGAATATGTCATCAGCTTATCGGTTAGCTAAATGTACATACTCAGATGTATAGTAACACATCTGTCTCCAGTCAGAGGATGTGTGTATATATAGTGATAGTATACGACATAGGTCTTGGTTATCTCGATCTCGTTAAGTCAACTCTTTAACCTAACTTATCTAACACCTCCGAATATATATTCCTTTGCAGAGGACATGCATCAAGAGGTTGGTCAGATATCAACCTTTAAAGACGGACTGCCATCTCCTTCTTAGACTGGAGATCCTTTCTTAACAATCATTTGACGTTGCTTGATGAGTTGCCAGTCCAACTCTTTAGATATCATCCAATCACTAGCCTCTATGATTCAACCATCGAAACAACAATTGTATGATTATTAAGATGGCCATGGTGCATAATCCTAATTGTACTAAGAGACCTATTATGCAAATTATTTATTCTTCATTTCATATTAAGGAGTGAATTACAATAATATTTATTGCACAATGGCTCGTTGTGGGCTTACATATCCAACAATCTCCCACTAGCCCAAAGAGCCATTAATGGACTAATATTTAAACCCACACTCATGTGCTAATCATAAGCTATTTAGAAAAAATAACTTCGTAGGCTAACTAGTCAGTCTGTTCCTAAGAGGCTATGCTAAGTCCTTTTACAGACTTGCATATCCCCCAATAACAGTGCTCGCATCCAATGCAAACGTTGCATATTATGCAACCAATACTCAATCATGTTAAAGTAGTTATCGTACCTCTGTCATAATGACTTGACAATAATTATAACCAGGAAGTGATACCGTTATGCATGGGGATCTCTATCTCCTTAGATTAAGACATAGTATTAAAGCTAGTAAGGTATCTGTAGGTAAGACATTTTAGATCACTATCTAGAAAAGTCTTAATTTCTTAAAGAAAAGACTTTGAGATTACTATCTCAAAAGTCTTGTGCCTTTGAAGATGTAGATTATTATTGCAATTTAGTGGTTTATCTTCATGGTAGGATTCTCAATATTTTACTACTCCCACTTATGGAAGACATATGACATTTTGCACACATCTAGCATGCACTGAGCTTCCCATAGCTGATGAACTAGGGTATGTAACTTTGGCATTCACATCCTCAACTCTTTGAGGTGTTATCTATTTAGATAGGTCAATACCATATATTTAAGGGAAAGGAGCTTTCCCTGGTGTTTTCCAAAAAAATATAATATGTCCAAGGTGTACTACTAATGTGATGGTCCTAATGCCCTCTTCTCTTTGCTTTTGAACAACTTCAGATCTAAGATATAAGAGACATCCTTGTAATCCTATTATCTCAAGTTATGGAACAAACAAATCATAAAACACTTATTATCATTCTTATATCATTCTAAATGATTAGGATTTTATCTACATTTATCACGATGAATACAATGTCACTCCCACTAAGCTTCACATCAAGATTCTATCTGAAATCATAACCTTTATAATTTCATCAAATCTAATGTTCCGACTACAAGAAGCTTATTTGAATTCATAGATGGAGTTCCTTAGCTTGTACACCTTGCATTCTTCAACCATGAATCCATGGGGCTACTTCATGTGAATATCCTTTTTGAGATATTCATTGAACAATGCAATCTTGACTTCTATCTTACAGATGTCACAGTCAAGTTGTGTAGCTACAATTAGCAATATACTGATGGGTTTAAGAACGGTTACTAGAAAGGAAGTTTCATCGCAAGTGATGTCTTCTTTCTATGAGTAGCCTTTTTCTACGAGCCATGCTTTGAAGGTATCTACCTTCTCATCATGTCCCCTATTTCTCTTGAAGATCCATTTACACCCAATGGTTTTGGCCCCCCTATAGGTGGATCCTCGAGGGTTCATACACAATAATTGTGTATGAAGTCTACTTTAGACTATATTGCGAACAACCATATTTCCTTATCATGATCTACAGAAGCTTCATCATATGAAGTTCGGCTTGTCAGTTTTCTCTGACACATGAAATCCCTACTTCATAGGTGGTCTTACCACCCTCAAATTTATTTGAAGAGGTATGAGTGCTTTGTCTTTAATTATCCTTTTAATTTCCAATTCTAGGAGCCTTATTATCCTATTAGGATTCGATGAGTCCCTTTACTTCATTCTTATCTTGATTCTCAAGAAAGTCATCCTCTTAGAATTATATTCTTAGAGAAGAAATCTTTTAAGAATCTCAAGGTCATAAAGTAGGTATCCAATACCATCATTTATATTCCTAATGATGTAGCACTCTCAAGTGCAAGATTCTAGCTTTTCTTGCATCCATGTTATAGCATGGACCAAGCAACCCTTAAATCCTCCAGTGTCTAACACTAAGCTTGGTTCCAAACCATAGACCACAAGGAGTTTTGGATTCATATTTGCATGGAATCTTATTAAGGATATATATTGCAGTCTCTACTAAATATATACCTAGAAACTAAGAGGTAATTATGCTAAGTGTCATCATTGATCAGATCATGTCTAACATGATCCAATTGCATCTCTTTACAACTCCATTGAGCTGAGGTGTATTCGGAAGAGTGAGATAGGAACGATATTCCTTGAGCTCATCTAATAGGTATTGGCTACCTAAGTTAGATAAAATTCTTTTCATCTTCCTTCTAACTTTAGTTCTCAACCAAAATCATGAAATCTTTGAGCATTTCAAAGGTTTCTAATGGGTAAAGGAAGAAATGTCATACAATGGATAATCATCAATGGATACCACATATCATTAATGTTCATTATGGTATAGAGGGTCCACATACATCAATATGTATGAGGTCTTGAATACCTCAGCATCTTACACCATTCCTAGAGAAGGGTGCATCCGACATTTTAACTTTGAATATAATCTTCACAAGTATGTAAGATTTTAACTTTCATACAATCTAAAGTTCCATCTCTTACTAGTCTATTGATCTTATCAATGGACATATGTCCAAGTCTTGATGCCAAATCGTTGTTAAATGATCTTCATCCTCTTATTGATCTTTTAATGTTTAAATTTCTAGTATTAGAAATGTTAATGAACTATTCATTAATATTCTAATTTAGTAGAGTACTCTAGATGTTAGATTTCTATCTGAAATATATCTATCATAACTCTTTATGATAGGTCTATTGCAGAATGTATGTCCAATTCTAACAAGTTTAGAAATAAATAATGAATGTATTCTAATATCTAGGTCAAGGATATATTCTCTAAGATTGATGTCTCTCCCACTGGGAATATATAGTCTTTCTATCCAATGAAGATTGTTGCAACAATTGCACTAACTCCCATGTGGATGAGTATTAAGCCTTACGATCAAAACTTTATAGTCATCGAGAACATATCCAACCAATTGCAAGTGAGAGTAGAAGAATGAGATACAATTATTAGACTTTGATCTTATCTAATAAGTAACTTGATTTCAATGATGATATGTAGATGTAGAATCTCCCTATGCACTATCCGGGTCCTTCTCTAAGGATCTTAGATAGACTAGATAGTCATACTATTAATACATTGACTTTTGTAGTATTGGTGTTCATCTAACTCTTTAGATGTCATATGTATGGAAGTCATAGAAGTATAGTCAACTCTTTGACTCTCCTTCTTACATGGGTCAAACCCATGCTTCCACTATGCTTCCTTAACATTTAAACAACCATTGCTTAAGATAAAGGATCTCTTCAATTGAACATGTCCTCAATGGACTTCAACGTAAGAGTATTTCAACCTTTATTCTTGCTTCATCTCATTCATACAATATGAATAATATGATTCATCATGAAAGATTTGAGTAGAGATAGCGGAATGATGACACTCATCATATCCACACTCATCTTAACTCAAAACAGAACTTAGGTTCATGCATGTACTCAAGGATTTTGAGTACATCATCTCTTATGGAGCCACCATTCTACATAATGCAGTGAACCGTGTCATTCATGATTAAATGTTGAGATAACATATGTCCTCTAAAACATCTTCTTCAGTTTTTAAGAATGATCTTGACAATTACGATTATCACCGGCATGCTACTTCTAAAGCACACTCGATGAGATATCAAGATTTTAGAGACACACAAACTCTAGGTTGTTGTCCTATTGTCTATTTATTATCAATCCTCATAATCATGAGGAAACTTGCACATTGCAAGTACTATATATTAATCACATATCCAATCCATGATACTGGTTATGATTAAGTATAGACTTGAGTGGATTTAATGAAGGTTATCTGAAATGAGATAATTTGCATATATATATATTATTAAGGTTATTAGTGTTTTAAATCATAGTTGTCTTGCCTTTTACACTTTGAAATTTCATTCTTATTCACTTTCAAAGCAAGAGATATACTTACTGTTATATCTCTAGCAAGATCCATGATATTTTTTATCTTTTATACATATAAATAATATGAGAAATTGTACTCAGATAAAAAGTAACGGGAACTCATTCGACCTTGCAAGTCCAACTTGCATTTCCGAATTCGATCTTTAACACCGGGTCCATCAACCCTAAGGTGATGTTGACTGGTTGTTAATCGAACAAACTATCAACATGAATAGAACTCACTATGCGCAATCCAATAACACCTCAATAATATGATGAACTAATATTGGGGTCACTACGCATACGTCCTTACTCTTTCGAGAAGAAAGATCCCGATCCATGTGCGCTTGTATGTAGGAGCTATCATTTCTGATAGGTGTCTCTAACATACATTCCATGGCGATAGAACCCTTCACCTTAACGGGAGAGCATGGATGTCATTTATATGATCCTTCATGTCCCATTCAAAATTTAATTAACCATTATGAATCATATTCATTATGATTAATTCTTCTAAGGGAATTACATCTCCATTCATAGTGGAGTGTTTATTTTAATTGGATCTAATTAATATAATCATATTATATTAATAAACAATCCAATTAAACCAATAAATAATTAGGGTTTGCTTGATATTACTTATAGTATATACCCTCACATTTGTACAATTTTATTATTCTAATTAGTTGATTAAAGTACAGAGAGACTTCTCATGCTACCCATCCTCGAAACAGATCAAGCCACGTCAGACAGATTATGCAAACAGGGAGCACTTCCACTGTGCAAGGTGTCAATTAAGTAACCCATTAGCATATCCATAGTCTAGAAAACCTATACACCACCACTGAATTAATTCGAGACAACATAATTGGTACAAATTGTACTAAGATGTTTTATCAATCACATGCTCTTGGTGACCGACATGACACACACACACACAAATAGCAATCATTCAAAAATGTTAGACATCTTAAAACACTTTTGAGATCCTAAATTTCTAAGTGTATCAAGCAAACATGTTCTTGGTTTTGCATGTAAAAGTTGTCCTACAACTATTGTAGGATAAACTGGGGTTTTATCATGAAACTCGAATGATTATTGATTTCTATCTAAATATTTTCATAAACATTAGGCATAAATTATCAGGAAAAATTATAAATTATTTGATTTTCATTGAATGATAAACACATTAAGAAAGAGATTTTGATTATCCAATCATCATCCAACCCATCTCCCCAAAATATGGATTATCTAGGGCAAACGGAGACGGAATTGTGCGAAATAAATTCGAGAGATTTACTAATTTAATTATATACTTAATTAATATGTTTATCTTACATTTCATTACAAGAAAATAGTAAGTAAAAATTAATTTCTTACAGATCCAAGAATACATGCAAAAACAATTTTATTGTAGGAACTTTTCTAATTTTAAGTCATACACTTTTGATGCAAAGAATTGGCCATTATTTTGGGGATATATTTAGACATTATAAATAAACTTTATTATCCAAAAATATTTTTCCAAAAATGTGTAAACAAGAGCTTTTCATTTTAGCAAAAAACAATTCGAGACTTGTATCTTATGCAAAAACTACGAGTCATCGCACAACCGATATTCAAATCCTTGGTCCATTAGGGTTTGGATCATATCCAAGAACTTTGACCAAGGTTATGATACCACTTTAAGACTAGGGTTTAGGCCTTAGTGTATCACAAAAGTGTGTAGGTCGCATCACATACGATCAAGGACAACCAGTCATACTAATTACACGTGACAACAGAAATTAAAAAAATTTAAATAGATGAAACAACATGATTTGAGAATATTTATCAAATAATTTAATCAGTATTACAAATGAGTTATAGGAATACCTCTTGAAGTGTGCTTGCGATCCCTTGTCTTTAAAGTAAGAGACTCTTGTCTCAAGTTTGATTCAATGATGGTCGCAGTTGCGGACGTGTGGATGAGACACGTGCTTCCCACAATCCACATTGATGATCTAAGAGAGGAGCCTCCTGATTTCATCTTACAAAATCCGATGCCATCTTCATGAGCAAGAAGCACCGAAGATGGAGGAGATCCATGAGCAGTCGATCCGGCAGCACAACGACATCGCGACAACTGCAAGTCTCTCTAGATCAACAATGTGGACATCCACAATGTTGAAAAAAAGAGAGAGGACGCATGTGAGAATATGGAGAGAGAGAGAGAGTTATTTCTCTTCAATTGTTAAAAGTAGAAAAGGCTAGGGCTACCCCTCCTTTTATACTAATTGGATGTCCATGGATCTCAATCCATGTGCATTTATAATCAAGGGTCTATATTATTTTGATCTTTCAATTAATGGACATGATTTTATTGCAAAATTTCCAATAAAAAACAATCAACTTAAAATAAATTAAATTTATTGAAAATAATTTACAAAACATTCAATTTAATTTAAATTAATCTCATGTGGAAATAAAGGAAAGAGGACAAGCTTCATTCCCTTAATAGAGTGGATGATCATACATGGAGTAGTACTCCATGGCTATCCACCCTCTTAAAAGGGGAAGGTGGATTCTAGCTTTCTTAATTGAGAGATCTCACATCTCTTCAAATATTCCACATGTGTAACAACTTTTGTCGTAAAAATATTTACCAAAATAATTCCAAACACATTTTGTGATAATTTCAATCATGCCATTGACAATTATGAATTATATTCATACATCCAATATAAAATGTAAATTGTATTTACAATTAATTATTCAATGTGAATCCAATTCACATTAACATTTAATTTGTAAATATTATTTACAATAACATCTCTCCGACATATTATACATTACATTTATATTTATAACTATTATGTATAGTGATATCCACATTAATCATATCTTGATAATTAAATCATATTTACTTATCTTAGATGACTATTCTCACATACCAAAATAAACGAGTCGTATACATATTATTCATAATAATTAAATCACATTAATTATCATTTTTTCTCAATGTTCAGATACATTATCAGAAATAGAATTATTCTTGAAGTCTTTCAAGAATAACACACTTTCTCTGTGGATACTTGGAGATAAGGACAAGACGATTGCACATTCCATGTGTAGTGATTTGGATTGAGATAATATCTCAAATCCAGATCTCGAGGACCTCTAAAAGGTGTTTGATTGAATCAAACTCATAAATCTAATCTTCTCATTGCATCTGATTCACATTCAAGTCAATGCCCAACATTTGTACTAAGATTAGATTACTTCTCTATTGAGAGGAGTCACTAAAATCCAAACCTATTTCATCACTCCCTCGGAGTGGAAGTCACGATTATACAAATCGTTTACAATGACATCACCCTTAAGTATTCCCAATAGCCGTACATCCTGCATACTGGAAGACCTGGAATAAACATGAAGTTTTAGATCACATTTTAACTGTCTCCTTCAGGGTTTTATCATTATGTTTCTCATTTGATCATTGGGAGTTGGTATCGATCATATACTTTCCAAAAGCATATATCATACCTAGGTATCGATCATATACTTTCCAAAAGCATATATCATACCTACAAATTCAGCCACACTTCTAATGCGAGACGACCATGTATGGAATTTGATCCCAATATCTCATGAGTGAGCTCATGTATTCCGGTTCAGTAATGAACCTGTATGATCCTTCTGAGAGATTATATTACTCATATGCCCTTGTATGCAAATCAACTTGCAGGTGTATAGACCTTAAATAGGTCATCAACCTATGAGTATGCCAAATGTACATACTAGGACATATAGTAACACATCCATCTCCAGTTAGAGGATGCATGCATATATTATGAAAGTATATGACACAGGTCTTGGTTATCTCGATCTTGTTTAGTCAACTCTTTGACCTAACATATCTTACACCTCCAAATCTCTATTCCTATGAGAGGACCTGCATCAAGAGGTCAGTCAAATATCAACATTTAGAGAGGGATTGCCATCTTCTTCTTGGTTGGAGATACTTTCTTAACAATCATTTAACTATGCTTGATGAGTCCTCAATCGAACTCTTTAGATATCATACGAGAACCGACCTCTATGATTCAACCATCGAATCAACAACTATATAATTATTAAGATGGACATGGTACATAACCCTAATTGTACTAAGGGACCTATTATGCAAATTAGTTATTCTTCATTTCAGGTTAAGAAGTTAACTACAATAATATTGATTGCATAATGGCTCATCGTGGGCTTACATGACCAATATACAAATTCCATAATGTAGAGAATTACTCAATGTTCACATGCACTTTCTAAAATTTAAAAATGTTGACAAATAACTTTCCAAGTAGACATTCAAACTGAGGGGTATTATTGCAAATAAAACAAAAACTGAAAATTAAAATACAATAGAAGGATTGTTATGACATTAAATAAACCCATTAAGTGAGTTGTGAACAATGCTTAGAGGTGGGGGTGTAACTGTAACTTCAAGAACTTGGGAGGATTTCTTCTCAAAAACTTTAGGTCATGTGATGTAATTCACATGAGTAGCCATGTGTATCCAGTGGTCGAGACTTCCAAAATCCGATGACTAATGGTTGTTCCACATGTCTTATGGGTATCCCTTGGATAGGGATTGATATGAAGGCACTGCTAAGACACATGGATATTCGAAGAACATCTAATCGTGTTGTGATCAAAGCTGAAGGATAATGTGATGTGGGCCATTGGATCAAATCTAAAGGGACACGATTGAATGATAACTGAGATATTGCTTCCTCCAATGATCTCAATTATATGCATGGTTAATCTCAACATCGATCAAGTGCTCTAATCGTCCTCCTATGGTCAACAAATGGAGAGGTTAAATATGCTGAAGCAGAACTGGTAGATGTGCTTCAATGACTAGATATTGTGATTCTCTAGTTGCTGCTAAAAAGGCGAACGAAGGGGGAGCTGATGTCTGAAGGCCTAGATACCTAGTGGTTGTTACAAGTGGATGATGTGTCCAATGAGAGGGGGTCGTGCCTAGACCTGATGACTTACCATACATTCACCTTTATTCTTCCATTTTGGATTTAAATCCCAAGTAAAATACATGTAAATACTACTAACTTGCATGAATTAACTTCTAACATTAATATATAACTAGTGTGTAATTACATGTATTTAAATACAAACTAAAAGAATAAAGACATGAAAAGAAAAATAAAAGAAGGTATCAAAGATACTGACTGACCCTGAACCCCGAGACCAAATCAAATATTAACTAGGTCGACCATGAATAAAGTAGGGTAAAATACTATACAAAATACATAGAAACCCTAATTCTTTTGCACAATATAATGTATAAATAGCTCAAACTTACGTTGTTTTATTATTTATTATACACATGTCAAATAATAAAGCGTTTAACACAAAATTTGTACATAATAATATATAAAAAATATGAAAATACTAGCCAAAATAAATCATGCACAATAAACTTGGTACACACAAATGAAAAAGCTGCAAATAGAACTTCATTGATCAATATTTGCTCCATTTGAAATCAAATTGAAGCAAACTCATCTGCATTATATTTAAAATTTAATTACCTATCAAACGAAGGTTTCATTGGAAATGAAGCTAAGAACACAAGCCCGCTTTTTGGGGTACTATTGTACTTAGGCAGCTGTACATATAACCAATTATTTTATTCTTTATATTTTTACTCTCTATTTTTGAATTAATGTATATATTATATTACATATTAAAATATAAATACAAATAAAAATATGTAAAATATGCCCAAAATAGGTAATATACTTAAGTACATAGGTATAATGTACCTATAATGCAAATACATGTAATTATTAATACATAGTAACAAAATTATAAAAATATTATACAAACATGTAAATACATATTAAATAATGCTACAAATATATAATATAAGTAAATATAGAGGGTCGATCCTATGAGAGTTAAAAACTATGAGAACATGAGAGCAGTGAGTCTGGACCACTAGATTCTACTCGTACCTCTCCTCCTCCAATAATTCAGGAGAGAGATGACGGAATCTAGTGGTCCAGAATCATGCTCTCATGCTCTCACAATTTTTGGCTCTCAAAGGATCAACCCTATGTAAATATTATATTTATATAAAATTACAGAATAAAAATATAATATACAATATAAAGGTATATATACCTATTTACTAACATGTAAATATTGATACCTAATAAATAAGGTTGTAAAAATAAATAAAAATCATGATAAAATAGTTTATAAATTAATAAACATTTTTCATGTTTTAAGTTTTTTAAATAAAATCATTTATTATTTTATTTTAAATTTTCTTTCTTTTTATTTTCTGTTTTGTCATTTTGTGGCTTACATGGTCCAATCAAAGAGCGGGGAGTGTTGACCCGCCCTGTCAACACCTCCCCCCGCATGGTCCTCTAGCCCCCACCTCTGTCAGACTTTGAAATCCCCACCTTCTCGAATTTTTTATGCCAAGTTCCACTCCTCTTTTCACCTCGAGCCCTTCATCTATATTGTGCAGCACACCTCCCTCTATCTTACCATACCCATAGATTCCACCAACCAACATTGTGTTGCATACAATCCTCATTCCAAAATCACCCCTCACTTCCTCTATAAAATGCACTCCTTGCCTTCAATCCAATTTTTGATCCCTTCTACTAAACTGTAACCCCAAGAATCTCTCTAGGATTGAGCCCCTTTGTGATAGGAAACGTTGCCCTTTGATTTACGACATGGACAAGGCGTAACAGATTGGTTCCACTTCACCAGAGTAGGTTCAGGCGAAGGTCTCTACTCACAAGTAAGAGCTGCTATGATAGGTTAAATTAATATACATTTTCATTTCTAATATAACCCTGCAATTCGTTTCAGTTGATTTCCTTTCATTTCACGTTAAAAATCAAATCGTAGTTCATCGGAGCTTAGACCTCCAACCAATGTTTCACTTTGATTCAACCTTTGTCTCGACTCGCCAACACCCCTACTACTTTCCCCTATGCTTCTACATCTTCTTGATCACTCTAGGCACCTTGATTTTGCAAGGATAGAGTTCATCGATCTCCACATCCACTGCATCGCCAGAGATCAATCGCTCCGCCCCCATTTCCTTTGCAATTTAGCTTCACGTTGGGTTTAGAACATTCTCCCTCGAGCTGTGAAAATTTTTATGCAGGATAGGGATAAAGAAAGGCTACCAGGAAGGAGCATCGCACCCAGATAGTATCTCCAGGTTGTCAGACGAAGACCCAACCTACAGGCCTCCTCCGACGGGGCTTAGACCCATTTGTTCCTACCAGCAGTTGCGCATGGATTCCAAGAAGGTTTTGCACCCATCGAGAGTGAGAGAGACGATCGGAGGATGGAGGAATCGAAGATTGAAGCTCACTGGGGAAGACGTTCTTCCCTGTTCTTCGTGAGCATCTCAAAGCCACCGGATGAAGGAACGGGCCCAGATCTAATCCAGACCCTTTATTAAGACTGAACTGTTGCATTCCCACAACCATCAGATCATAAGTGAAGTGACATGGACACACTAGAGCTGCCTGATCAAGAGCTACATGCCCAACATGTTCCCCTTTTGGGTATATTTCACCTGTTGATGAATCCTCATTTCATCACCTTTATTCTTTGATTTTGGACTTTAAAACCTAGTTAAATGCATTTATATAGTATTTATTTACCAAAATAAATACTCTATAAGTTGTAGAAAATAAAATAAAAGAATAAAGAAAAGAAAAGAAAAATAAATGAGACACCGTAGATGTTGAGTGACCCTAGTCCCCGAGACTTAGTCATCATGATGACTTAGTCGACAAGGAATAAAGTAAGGGGAGATAGGGCGACAAATTATACAGAAAACAAAGTCGAAGAACCCTACAAAAATAGGCCAATAATTACCTTTCGGGACCTATTTTATTCTTTATTATTTACTCATCAAATCAATAAACTTTGTACATGAAAGTTGTAGATAAAAATACAAAATCAATTTCATAGAATAATAATATATAGTGTACAAGTTATACTCTATATAAAAAGATAAAACCCAAACTTCCCATACCCATATCTCCTCAATAAAAACTCAAAATGTGTCAAAATCACTTTAATTGTATATAACTTTTAATAAGCTATTTAATGAAGGTGGTTTCATTTTTGAGTTAAGGTGTGAAAGTTAGGTTTTGGACCTCTATTGTACAATCTACCCGGATAAAATATTCATTTTATTTATTATTTATTTTTTTTTCTAAATTTTTATTTTTATAATTTTGTAAATATTATTTATAGTATATGTACATATTCAGAATAGAATAAAACCATAAAAAAGGTACAAAAATAAAATAGTGTACAAAGTACATATATGAAATACCTATACTTATACCTATATATATTATATACCTATATTTATTTAAGTGTACACAGTATATCAAAAAAATACAATAAAAATATATTTAGGCGTATTTAAATAAGTTATAACTATACAAAATATGTGTATAAAAGAACAGAATATAAAACACAAAATAAAATAACATACATAAAATATAAATGAATATACTTATATTTGTGCCTATAAAAAGTAACACATAATAAAATACTTCTAAAAAAATAAAAATGGGTAATAAATACTGCATAAAATTAGAAACATTTTTTATGTTTTAATAAAAATCAATTAAATAATATACTATTTTTTATCCATTTTCCAAGGCATTTCTACCTTGGAATTTCCTAGTTCGTCCACGTATACCAACCAGGTGTGAGAACCTACCCGTGTCAAGTTGTACTCTAAAGCAAACCTTTCTGACTTCTTCTGTCAGAGCTTCACCGTGTGCCCCATCTTCTCCAAATTTTCATGCCTTCATTCTTCACCATCTTGACCTCGAGCTTTCCACCAATGGTAGCCCACTCCGTCCTTGATCTCTGCCAATCCCAGAATCCCCGCCTACCTCCCGTCTCGACTCCATGCCATCACTCCTCGAAACTTGCAAAAATCATCTATAAATATGCTTCATTCCACCTTTTGCCTTTTGATCGCTCTCTCCCCCACTCTTGCCCCTCTGGTTAGCATCCAAAGCTTCGCGAAGGGTGACCGATTGACATAGCTGCTGACCAACAACGAGGAGGAGTGACAGAGATGCACATTCACTGTCTCCATTCCACCTGCACGTCATGAGGTTGCAACTCCTCTCTCCAACCAAGTTGAGCCTCCATCTTTTGTTTCTAACTAATTTCCTTAGCCTTAGATTTCAATTCCTTAATTACTTGTAGGTTTAATCAATTTATTTAGGGTTAAATCCCAAAATTACTCCTGGAGCTTGGGCTCCAGGTTCGTTCCATTGTGATTCGAACAGTTAATCAACCCGTTGAGTGATGACCGAGAAAATGACAGAGGTAAAGGTGTAAATAAATAGGTCGTTGCGACCTCAGTCACTAAGCACGTGTCAATCAAGAAAAATGACCACTCAAATAAGATAAATCAATAAAATTCAGAGAGTGATCCTGCTATAGGATTAACCTGGTATAGCTCCCAGGGTCGAACTCAAGGAGCACAGATTGGCTTAAGAAGCCTACGATGTAGTCGGAGTCCAAGAGAGTCTTTTTTTTTTATTTGTTTTTAGATTTTTTTTTAGATTTTTTAGAAGATGAGAAAAATGAAAGAATGTAAATACTAGGCAACTTCAACAAGTTATACAACACACAAAAAATGATGCAAAAACTCAAGAAAATTGGTTTTAGGATTTAAATTTTTTTACTGTTTTTGGTGAATTTTTGGAATTTTTCTATGGGATAATTAATTATTAAAATCAAACAATGCAAGAAAAATAGGGTACTGTCCAGCAAGGCTTAAGACCACAAATAAAATAATTTTGGATCTCAAAAAGCCCTAAAGGTATTTTTCCTATATTCTAGAAAGAATAAGGAAAATTTAGGCACCCTAATTATTATTTTTGGATTTTTAATTTATTTATTACAATTTTTATGAGTTTTTAGGGGTTTTTCAATTTTTAGGGTTTTTAAAGGATGAAAAGTAGCCAAACTTGGCTAGAAAATCAAGCAACCAGTAAACAACAATGTCTAATTTTTTTAGAATTTTTGGTGGAGTTTTTATATTTTTTTGGTATTTTTAAAGTCAAACAGTGGCGAATAATAAGGGTTTTTGAATTTTTAAAAAATAATAAATGAAATCAGAAATGTCTCCAAAAATCATAGAAATTCCGACACCATGGCAGGAGCATGTGTCAAAATTTCATTGGATTTGGAGGTCGTTGATATTTTTATTCAAAAAGAAAGGTGGGGCACTGTGCACAGGGACCTCAGTGCAAATACCCAAAAGTTCTGGGGTCCTGGTGCAAAATACCCAAGAAGTCACGTGCCAAGCACGTGTCTGGGGCACACAGGGACCTAAATGTAATAAAAATAAGTTCCAAGGACCTATTGATAACTCGTATCAAAAGTCCAGGGGCTTATATGCAATTTACCCAAAATAATTCGCACATGTACAAAATCAATGCTCACAGGGGTATATTTGCAAATAAACGAAACATTTCATGCATTCATTAACATCCAGAACTACAAGGGGTCGCATGCAAATAACCCAACAAAACACGTGCTAAAAGCACGTGGGTCTCTACTGCAGGGGTATAAGTGCAATTAAAATTAAGCGCGAGGTCCTTGATGCAAATAACCCAGAAAATAAACAACTAGAATTCAAAATTACAGGACTTAAACGAAATAAAAACAAACAGAGGGGGGCCTATATATTTCGCCCTTTATTAATAGCGACGGCCAGATGATGACGCGTGGATGATCGGACGGCGAAGATCAAACGCGACCTTAACGCTTCGGCTGGGCTCGATCGACGGCGGAGGGAGGTCCACGTGGCTGATCTAACGGTGCTGGGGTCTTGGCTCTCTCCTCTGCTATCAAGGGTCCAGATGCCGATCCTCAGATGGATCGACGGCTGCTGCTCCTCAACGAATGGACGGTCACGATCAGATCTGGAGCAGAGGGTGCATCGGACGGCTCTGGAAGGTCCTCGAAGAACTGATGGCCGGCGAACTCGCCGGCCTCCCTGCTGCCTCCGGTCCTCCTCAGCTGCGCCTGAAGGTCGGAGAAGCTCCGGCGTGAAGTTGCGCAACTGCTGGTGGTGGCCAAGGACCAACCGAGCCCCTGGAGGGGCTCCGGCGAGGCCTATCGGCCTCGAAGCTCCTGGGCTGAAGTTGGGAAGCCTCAGACGGCCTCCTCTTGACCTGCAAAAGCGTTCAGAAGCTTCGCGGGTCGAGGGCAAAGTGCCTCGACCCAAGAAAGGCGGGGTGAAGGTGGGAGGTGCGGCGTGGCGGAAGAGCTCCGGCGAGGGACGGCGGTGGAGCTCGACTCCCAGATCCTGTGCGATCTGGGTTGTGTGGAGGGGTGAAGAAGGTGCGTGAGGGCACGGCGAAGGTGAAAATCGAGTCGGATGGTCGAGATGATACGTGAGGTGGCCGGAATCGGAGATGTACGTCGGAGGGTAGATTTGGGCGTAATCGAAAATTATGCTAAATGGAAGGTCGAATCGGGTACCTGATGGCTGAAGTAGACTGGGCTGGAGATGGGCTATCCCCGGGTCGTAGCTTCGAAGGGCGTCAAGGCCTGAAGCTCGGTGCTCGACGCGGCGGCGGAGCAAAGACGGCGAGGTTACGCCGGATCAGAGGAATCGCCTCCTCGCCTCACTGCAACAAAGGCTGACGCTCGCTGTCACTCAGGCGGAGCCAATGGAGGTCACGGGGAAGGAAGAGAGGGTCCAAAGATGCGGCGCGGAGGCGGCGGAGGTGATGGCTATATAGGGTGACAGGGGCGTCTAGGGTTGAGTGGGGACGGCGAAGGAAAGCTTTGATTTGATGGCGGAGGATCCGGCGAGGGAGAGGGATGTGCGGCGAAGAATTTGGGCGCGGGGGTTGAGTGGGAGACAGCTGGAGTCGCGTGGGAAAAATCGGGGAAGAAGGCGCGGCGCGCGACGGCCAGAAAAGGAAAGAGGCGCGGGGGAGTTGACCGGGGTCAACATTCCCCCGTGGCCCAATCAGGAGCGGCCACGTGTGCCCGAACTTTGACCATTTATTTTAGGGCAAAAATAGGTCGAATTAAAGAAAACTTAAAACATGAAATATTTTTCTTTTATTTTTTTCTATTTTTTGGTGATTTTTAATTAATTTTTGGAAATAAAAATAGGTTAGCTCTATATATAGGTATATGTACACTACATGGATTTTTATTTTTGATTTTTTTATTTGTTATTTTTATGTGTTTTTATGCTCATTTTGTATTTTATTTATTTACAACATGAAATATAGAATAAAAGAATATTTTTATTTTATTTTTATTACTTATATACAAGGGTGAAATAAATAAATAAATACATTAATATACATGGTATAAATACAATGTATTTTTGTATTTTCAATTTTGTAATTTTTATTTGATTTTTGTTTTGTTTCTTTTTATTTATTTTATTTACAAAATAAGCCATAGAATATTCACAAAAAGTTTGGAAAATAAATGAATTTATTTACAAGGTTAAATAAATAAAAGGGTGTGGTTTATACACATGGTGAAGGAGTGATATTTTTGAATTTTGATTTTTATCTTTTTATTTTGTTTTTAATAGAATATACACACAATATGTACAAGTATATTTTTGGGTGAGGAAAATATAAAGTTTTATGTATTTACAAATATATATATAAATGTGAGCCCCTATCTCTCTCTACTTGGCTTTTATGCGGTCAGGCCCATGCTGAGCCCTCCCTTGGGTTAGGTTGCTCAATATTTATTCTAAATATTTCCCTCTTTTTCTTTTTGCTCTTTATTCTTTTATTTTGTGCACAAAAACATGCTAATTATAGGTTTTTACACAATGCATGATTTTGGTATTTATTTGTATTTACACATATCTACATGTATTTGCAAAGGTTTTTGTAGCTAAAATAGAAGAATAAAGAGTGATGAATGGGTATTCATCACCCCCCTATGCTTAACTTTGCTAGTCCCTTAGCAAACACTTATTTGAAAAAGAAGTGAAAAAGAAAGAAAAAGAAAAAGAAAAAGAGGATGCACATGGATCAAGGTTGGCTTATTAAATTTGCCTTCATTAAATTGAAATATGGAGCTCGATCAGATCTTTGGATTATTAATGTGTCGGAACCTTATTTGGACTTAAGCCTAAAACTCAACAGCCTCCAAGTTCCACCAATCTATGGGCAAGACTCCTCAATAAACCAGATCAGAACAAGTCTACATACACAAACTCTAATGACCATGAATCTTTCCTTGCGGTGTAAGTGATATGTGGCTCCCCACCTCAGAAGTGACAAAGAAACAACCTCCCTCAACCTGGTAACTCTAATGCCTCGGTCTAGCAACTCTTTCCTCGAGAAGCGGGGTATTCCCTTCTAAGTTCAAGTGCAACCGGCTCAAGAAGAGGGGATAGAAGTATAGAGTTTTGGAAGCCTAGCCAGTGTAGCTAAGTCTCCCGCTGCAAGCTTCATGAGATGTAACATGATACCATAAGCTTTTGCTTCATACTCCGGTGGGGTTATTAAATTTTCAATCCGACCCACCACTTTTTTGGAGTTCTTTTTGCATTTTTGTATTGTATTATTTTTTTTTTTTTTTTTCAACAACTTCTGTACAACATATCTACATGGTGCAGCATATATAAGAAATTTCCCCTTGAGCCAGTAGACTATCCCTCTTTTGAAGCTTTATTGCAACCCACAGCTTCTGTCTTTAGCTTTCAACACCACTAGACCAAGTTGAGGTGCACTTCCTTCACTATAAGAAGAAGAGAGGTTCCGCCTAGAAGTACTACCCTCATATGCTACCCCAAGCCCAAGGAAACTGCCTCCTCACCACCTCATCCATGGAGAGCCATGTGTAAAGTGCAGGTGCAAGTTAAGCCATTGTCTCTGAGAGTCATGCGTGTGTTGTTAAGTGCTCTACTTAGGCTCATCAAGATGACATATGCTCATAGCCTAGTGGACTCAAAGAATTAAGTCCTTATGGACCTGAAAAGCTTTAACCCTAAGTCCTACAAGGTTCCTCTTGAAGTTAAGTGAATTAAGATCTTATTCAAGCTCCATTTCTCAATTTAATTCCAGGCTCAATTTACATGTCAACTCTCATCCAGGAAAAATTATATACATATATGTACACAAGATGCTATTTACAAATATTTTACAATCATGCAAAAAATTTTTGAAAAATGTTTTGAAATCATGAATGAATGATGCATGAAGTGCAAGTTTTGCAAAAAGATATTTACACACATTTACACAAGATTTTTGCAAACTTTTGATTTTCAAAACATTTTGAAAAAAATTGTACTGTATACATAATTTTGATACAAAAATATTTTACACAAGCTTTACACAAAAGATTTTTGAAATCATTTTTACACAAATACTTTGTACACTAGCTATGTCTGTGCAAGAATTAAGAGAGTTTATGTACATGAAAATTTTTTAATTTTTGTGATTTTTAGCCATTTTATTTATTAACACACTCACACAAAGTACGAGTTATGGCTAAAGTATATATGAAATATATACACACCCCCCCCTATACTTAGCTCGAACGATGTCCTCAGAGTGATCAAGAGCGATGAAGAAGACATAACTCGTGCTTAGTAAAAGGGAAGTGAAAAGGAACGAATAAATGAATAGAATAAAAGGAACTCGGTGTTTTCCCCCTATACTTAGGATTAACTAATCCTAAGTATATAAAGCTGTACATGAAGGGAAATCCGAGTGAAGAATATACAGAATCTGCCCCCCCTATACTTAGGGTAAAATATCCCTAAGTATAGGCAGCAAAAACAAGAGCAGAAAGAATGAAAAGAATACTCGCAGGTCCAACATCCCCCCTATACTTAGGGTAAAGTACACCCTAAGTATAGCATAATCATAAGATGAGAAATGGGATGTGGGACTAAAGAATAGAATGATATGGACAACTGGATCTATACAGGCGGAGGAACAGTGAAAATCAGGCGTGAGATGTAAAAGATGTGATTCAAAGGACCACATCTCACGCAAAATGAATAGCAGCAATAATAACGTCCCGCGGCTCATGATCTAGAAATGGTTTGAGCCGCTGGCCGTTCACTCGGAAGGTACTCTCAGAAGATAACTCAGATATATCAATGCTACCGTTATCGTGTACCTTTCTGACCAAATAGGGTCCTTTCCATTTGCTCTGTAGCTTCCCTGGAAATAATCTAAGCCTCGCATCAAACAGCCATACTTTCTGTCCAATCTCAAAATGCTTGTGGCTGATATGAGAATCATGCCACTCTTTCACTTTCTCCTTATAATGTAGGCTGTTTGAGAAAGCTGCATCTCTAAGCTCTTCCAGGGCGGCTAACTCTGCCCTCCTTTGGTCTCCTATACCATTTGGATCCATCAATATGTTTGTAACTGCCCAAAGTGACTTGTGCCTCAGCTCAACAGGCAGATGGCAGGGCTTGCCATAAACGAGGCGAAAGGGAGATGTACCCAATGGAGTCTTGAAAGACGTCCGATATGCCCACAAGACCGAGTCCAAAAGCTGTGACCAATTGTTTCGGTCAGGGCGGACGACTTTCTGCAAAATATTCTTAATCTCCCTATTCGACACTTCGGCTAGACCATTCGTCTGTGGATGATATGGTGTGGCAACACGATGGTCTATGCCGAACTCTCTAGCAAGTGCCTTCACTTGGTCGTTGATGAAATGAGACCCCCCATCAGAAATCAGAACTCGTGGAACCCCGAACCGCGTGATGATGTTCTTCTTCAAAAATCTGCAAACTGTCTTCGCATCTGCGGCTCGGGCGGGGATAGCCTCAACCCAACGACTAACATAATCTACGGCCAACAGAATGTACTCAAATCCCTGACTCTTAGGGAATGGACCCATGAAATCGATGCCCCATGCGTCAAAAACCTCACAGAAGTGAATGGGCTGCATCGGCATCATATCACGCTGTCCACAAGTGCCCATCCTCTGACAGTCAGTACACCTCTTCACGAACTCATCTGAGTCCTTGAAGAGGGTAGGCCACCACAAGCCGGATTGGAGCACTTTCTGTGCCGTTCTCCTCCCAGAATGATGTCCTCCTGCCTCAAGCTTGTGGCAGTAAGTAAGGACACTATGATGCTCCTCCTGAGGAATACACCGACGCCAGATGCTATCCCCTCCTTCGTGGTAAAGGATGGGATCCTCCCAGTGGTAGTACTTTGCCTTCGCAAGGAAGGTCTCAATCTTCTGCTTGGGCCAATCTTGTGGGACTTTCCCAGCAACGAGAAAGTTCACAATATCGGCATACCACGGGAGTGAGGCGATAGCAAGGATCGCCTCATCTGGGAAGGTATCACAAATGGGATCAATCTGCTCAGAATCCTCAGGCTGCTCTAATCGGGATAAATGGTCCGCCACCACATTCTTGACTCCAGGCTTATCCTTGATCTCAATGTCGAACTCCTGGAGTAGAAGGATCCATCTAGTAAGTCTGGTTTTGGCATCCTTCTTTGACATGAGGTACCTGATGGCGGTGTGATCTGTGTACAAGGTCACTCGGGATCCAATGATATATGATCTGAATTTATCTAGGGCAAACACTACTGCCAGCATCTCCTTTTCTGTGACTGTATAATTCCGCTGGGCGGAATCCAATGTGCGGCTAGCATAGTGTATCGCAAATGGTACTTCATCCCTCCTCTGTCCTAGCACTGCTCCTACGGCAAAATCGGAGGCGTCCGTCATGATCTCGAATGGGAGAGACCAATCGGGTGGCTGAAGGACAGGAGCCTCAATTACGCACTGCTGGAGAGTCTCAAAGGACGAAAGACACTTGTCATCGACAAGGAACTCGGTGTCTTTCGTCAAGAGGTCAGTCAACGGTCGGGCAATCTTGCTAAAATCATGAATAAATCTCCTATAAAAACCAACGTGCCCCAGAAATGACCGTAACTGCTTCAGATTGGACGGTGGTGTGAGTTTCCTAATGACATCGACCTTGGCCGGATCAACCTCCATACCTCTGTTGGAGATGATGTGGCCAAGCACCGTCCCTTGAGTCACCATGAAGTGACTCTTCTCCCAAGACAGAACTAAGCGGGTAGCAATGCATCGCTGGAGTACTCGGTCTAGGCAGTCAAGACAGGAATCGAATCCGTCGCCGTAAACCGAGAAGTCGTCCATGAAGACCTCCAAACACTCCCCTACCATGTCCGAAAATATCGACAGCATGCATCTCTGAAAAGTCGCAGGGGCGTTACATAGCCCGAATGGCATGCGTCGAAAGGCGTAAGTACCGAAGGGACAGGTAAAGGTGGTCTTCTCCTGATCCTCAGGAGCGATGGCCACCTGGTTGTAGCCCGAGTACCCATCTAGGAAGCAGTAATGGCTCTTCCCTGCCAGTCTCTCTATGATCTGATCAATAAAAGGCAGGGGGAAATGGTCCTTCTTGGTGGCCTGGTTGAGTTTCCTGTAGTCAACACAAACCCTCCAAGAGGTGGGTACTCGTGTAGCAATCTCCTCTCCCGACTCATTGATCACAGTCGTGATGCCCGTCTTCTTGGGCACCACATGCAAGGGGCTCACCCACTTGGAGTCGGAAATGGGATAAATAAAATCTGCACTCCACCATTTTGATATTTCCCTCATGACAACCTCTCTTAGGTTGGGGTTCAGTCGTCGCTGGAACTCACGTGACGGCTTTGCCCCTTCCTCAAGATAGATATGGTGGGAGCACAACGAGGGACTGATCCCATGGAGATCTGCTACGCTCCATCCGATTGCCTTGCGGTTCTTTTCAAGAACCTCCATCAGACGGGATTCTTGCTCTTCAGTTAGATCAGCAGAGATGATGACTGGGTACATCTCAGACTTTCCCGCAAGGAATCGATACTTCAGCGAAGTAGGGAGCGGCTTTAGCTCTGGACAGCTAGGTGCTGGCAAATCTGGCTTCTGAAGAAGATGTGTGTATGCGGATAATTCTGCCAAATTTGCCTGGGAAAATGATAATGAACTCTCACAAACTGGATCTGGAGAAGGCGGGTCCTCTACATTGTCTCTGTTCTGCTCTGCCTCTACCTCCTCCTCATCTAAAGGCTCAGGTGGATCCAGATCTGGCATCTGATCATTACAATCTGCCCAATCAGACTCTGAATCCGAGGGATCTATATCAGACTCAGTGGCATCAGTACCACTGGAGAACAAGGTGGTATCAGCACCACCATAGAGCAGGGTGGCCTCAGTACCACCATCACTGGAAATCGTGTCGCGATCAAGATCCGACTCTGCTGACTCAATAGTATCCTGAACCAGGGCTGTGCTCTCCAGACTATTCTCTGCATCTGAATATGAGAGGATAGTCTGTGCTGCAGGATCTGCCCAAGCTGCCTCATCATCTGTGATCACAAAATCACAGTCCTGGTGGATGTCTGGCTCTGCGTCTGTCAGCTGCTCTGAGTCTGTACTCCCATGTGAGCGGGATCTAGATCTGGCTCTGTGGTCCTTAACCGTCTCTATTTGTATACTCTCGCCCTGGACGCGAAAGTATACCTTCCCACTGTCATGGTCAGTCACCGCCTTGGCTGTGGCCAAGAATGGGCGACCGAGGATGATGGGGGAATCGGTCAACGAGTCAGGGGTCTCCATGTCCAGCACTACGAAGTCCACGGGGAATTGCAGACCCTGAATCGTGACGACAACGTCTCGCAACAACCCCTTTGGCCTCTTGACAGACCGATCAGCAAACTGAAGGTATGTCCTGCTCTGTACAAGAGTGCCCAACTCTAAGTGGTCGAGAAGGGCTGCCGGAAGAAGGTTGATCGACGATCCGCTATCTAAGAGAGTACGGTCGAACATCTGCTCACTAATCTGACATCTGACATACGGGGCCCCTAAATCTGGCCTCTTAGTCGGCAGATGGTTCTGGATCGCGTAACACGTGGCTTTTGTTAGCACATGAATTTCTGCGGTCTTGTTCCTCTTCTTCCTCCTGATTGTGGTCCTATCTCTTAGGGATCGCTGAAGAAGAGGAATGTGCTGCAAAGCCTCATTGAGGGTCAGCTGGATGTGAAATCGGTCTATCATATTCTGGCTGAACTCCTCCTGCTCTCTCTTTTGTGGGTCTTTTTCTTTTTTCTTCCCCTTCCCCAACTCAAGGGCTCTAGGAAAGGGGATCACAGGGTCCTTCTCAGATGAAGGACTAGGAATAGGCCTAGACGTTTCGATGACTGGATCCTCACAAACATCATTCACAACAGTGGGATCAGAGTAAACTAAACCTTTTCCTTTATTCAAATCAGAGTTCCGAGATACATGCATGCGAGGAAAAACAACATTTCTCTCAGAATAGATGTTGGTGGCCTCAGTACCACCTCTAGCTGGCTCTACATGCAGACGTCTTGCGGTCTCAGTACCGCTGGCTGGCTCGGCTCTGCTGGTGGCTTCAGTGCCACCTCCTCTATGTGGTGAAATGGCGGCCTCAGTACCGCCGGTGGAGTCAACATCTCTGGTGGCATCAGTACCACCGTCATCATGATGTGCGGCTTCAGTACCGCTCTCCTCTTCCTCATCTGGCGCTCTAGATGGATTCTCATGTTGTCGCTCAGATGAGGCGCCGCCTGCTGGTCTTCTACCGCTCCTAAGTGTGACAAAATCAGCATCAAATAAATCCGACGAGATAACATCAAATGAGTCACTAGAAGTGGTAGGCTCAGTGTGAACTACCTGCTCAGATTTCCTCTTCAGATTATTCGGGTTCGGCTCGATCTGTGCAGGGATGGCGGCCTTCCCTCTCATCAGGTCCCGCATCTCCTGGCGGAACTCGTCCATCTCCCGTCTGAATGTAGCCTGCTGCTCTGTGAAGAGGCGGGCTAGATCATCCATAGCGGGGCTCTCATGGGAGCCCGACGGGTTGCCTCTCTGGTAATGAGGCTGCTGGACCTGGTGCTGCTGTGGCTGAGAGGGGTAAGAGGATGGATGCTGCCGCGGGTGAGCCTGCTGCTCACGTCTCCAATTCTGTCCCTGCTGCTGATAGGGACGAGATACGAATGATGATGGCTGGGATGCTGGGTGCTGCTGGTGATCTCTCTGCTGGGAGTACTGTCCTCCCTGACCGGCTGGCTGCTGCTGGGGTTGGTTACCCCCATTCCCCCACCTGAATCCGGGATGGTCTCGTCGGATTCCAGGCTGGGGCCGGTCATACCAAATCCCGTTGACATCCATCAACGGCTCTGCATCGTATGGGGCGGGTGGGAGTACATCCAGAGGCTGATCCGGCTGATATACCACCATCTGTAAGTCTGGAGATGGTGGTGCCTGGTAAGAGGGCTGCTGCTGCTGGTACGGCTCCGCCTGTACAAGGTGAACTTGTCTAGGCTGCTGCAAGGAGCTGGAGCGCTGGGACGAGCTGCGGCTGCCGCCGGAATTGCCTCGCGACAGAAGACGGGGCTGAGGAGCCGTCTGTGCCTCCTGAAGACACAGGAGCTGGGTCTTCATGTCGCTCAGAGTCTGTGCCATTTCCTCCATCTGAGTTATGCCCTGGCACTGCTTCTTCTCGATTATCTCCATGCGGTCCAACTTCTCACTAATAATCCCCATGTCCGCAGCGGCCGACTCTGCCTGTGCGGCTGCAACTGTGGACGAACTGGATGGACCTGCATCAACCCGTGCTATCCGCTGATACTGCACGGGTCCTGGCGGCTGCTGAGATCTCTGTGTATACAACCGAGTCTGGGACATCACCATGTAATTCTCGGACATCTCCTCATAGATGGCCCAGACTTGGTTGTGGTCCTTGGCAAAGTAGGACCCGCCGCAAGAAGCATTCACCAGACCCTGAAGCTCTGGTGTTAGCCCACTGAAGAAGCTCTGAACTAGGTTCGGCTTCGAAATGTCGTGGTGGGGGCATCTATCCAGAAGCTCTCTGAACCTCTCCCATGCCTCGTGAAATTGCTCGTTAGGGAGCATGGAGAAGTTGTTGATCAGGGCCCTTGCTGCATTCGTCCGCCCGAGTGGATAGTACTTGTTCAAGTACTCGGTGCGGAGCTGATCCCAGGTGTAGACAAACTTCCCTAGATGTTTCAGCCAGGCGGCTGCTCTATCTGCCAGTGAAAAAGGGAAGGCCATCATTCGAATCGTATCTTGGTCCACACGACGGTCGTGGACAGTGCTGCAGATCATCAGAAACTCCTGGAGATGGAGGTGTGGTTCCTCAGTGGCGAGTCCGTGAAAATGAGGAAGCATCTGCAGGGTGTTCGGAGGGAACTTGAAATCCCCCACGATAGCAGGAATCACCACCCACTGGTGCATCAGTGTAGATCCAGGGTTGTGAAGCTCCCGCATCGGTCTTGCTGCGGCGGCGGCTGCCGCTGCTGCGGCTGCTGCTGCTGCGGCTGCTGCCTCTGCATCAGCATCAGGGATGTCCTCTGGCTCGCTCGGCTCTTCTCGCTCTCTTCGGAGTCTCTCCAACTCCCTCCTCATCTCTATCATGAAAGCCCCCTGATCGCGTAACTGGTTCTGAACTGTCTCTAACGACGCGATCAGGGTGGAGTTGATCGCCCCCTGGTCTAAGACAAAATGTTCGGGCTGGCGATCGTCTGAACTACCGGCTCCAGCCATAGGGATGTCTGCAAAATCAGAAGAGCCCAACTCAGGTTCGGTCAAATGAATTCGTCTCTCCTCGGGCTCATGTCTCTCAGGAACAGAAGAAAGGGGATCGAGGAGGAACAGGGTGGATTCGAACTCGGGCCCGGAGAGCTGGTCTCGACTCTCACGGGCCAACCTAGATGATGGAGTAGATGCGCCTGAAAGCGGTGCAGCCAGAGGCTGCCTAAGAGATCGTCTACCCATCATCTTGATCTGGCGAGTAAGGCGGATTGGATCTGGAGAAAATATGATCGCAAGCAAACCCCCGGTTCACCAACACAACACAATGTGAAGACCGTGAAAGATCGGTCAATTTATCTTGTCAATTTTAGTTGGTGAACATTCAAGATATCAGAGCGATTACGTGACCTGTTGGGATACCCGATACTCTCTCAACCGACTGTCCCGCACAGAAGAGTCGGTAATCAGTCGAGATGAGCACCGGAGGGCTCTACCTAGTGTTCGGGTCACTCTCTCGCACAATCAAACCAAACAATGAGGGGGTTGCTCTCCCCAAGACAAATTTTTATTGTGAGTGTCTTTTAGGGTCAATAGAGTTATCCAGTCCCAATTTTTATTGTTTTTCTTTTTAATTTTTTTCAAAAATAAAAACAAGCGGCCTAGCGGTTTTTCCAATTCTCCTGATGATTAATAATCCAAACACAGAGGGAGAAGACGAAAAAGCCGATGCACGGAGAAATCAATGATGCATGCAGAGAAAGAAATGCGTACCTTGTCTCCAGCACTCTACATGCAAGTGATCCGCGCAGAATTTAAAGACAAAAATAAAACTACCTGAATGGTGCAGCGGGAAAAGCCGAGTCCTAGATGAGCAACTTCTATTGATCGTGAAGAACAATAGTTAGCTAATCGAATAGAGTCCGGAGTCCGATCTTGGGAGTCACTCGGTGCCCGCCACAACGGGTCCTGCCAGCGCTGTATGTGACTCCTCACGGCACGTGGTCTCAAATCCAATTTCACTAACTTTTTCAATGAATTTTATTAAGGTCCAATTACGTTCTATAGGAACAGATATTCTATTAGGTGTTGGGCCTTAAAAATCTACGTCACAATCAACATAAATTCCTAAATCTAGGGGCTCGAGGAAAACCGCGTAAACACCGGAAAAGGCAGCTAGCTATGAAAACCACGATAAAAGCCGCGAAAATCAGATGGGTCCCCCGAGCACACCGGTGCTCGGCGAAACAGACCCGCTAAGTTACAAATGTCCAAAAGTGTCCAGAGTTCAAGTCCTAAATTATTACAACAAGAATAATGTTCTCTCTCTCTCTCTGAAATTAAAAATCTCTGCTCCTCTCTCTCTCTTCCTGCTCCTCTTCCCGTGCGGGTCCTCAAAAAGTATACTCCAAGATCTCCACGTAGTACCTCGCACAAAAATCAAAGAGAGAGAATGGTCAGAAAACAACAATAATATAGAGAGAGACAAAATGGAAAACTGACTACAAAGCCGTGCTCCCCGGCAACGGCGCCATTCTGATGACCGAGAAAATGACAGAGGTAAAGGTGTAAATAAATAGGTCGTTGCGACCTCAGTCACTAAGCACGTGTCAATCAAGAAAAATGAACCACTCAAATAAGATAAATCAATAAAATTCAGAGAAGTGATCCTGCTATAGGATTAACCTGGTATAGCTCCCAGGGTCGAACTCAAGGAGCACAGATTGGCTTAAGAAGCCTACGATGTAGTCGGAGTCCAAGAGAGTCTTTTTTTTTTTTTATTTGTTTTTAGATTTTTTTTTAGATTTTTTAGAAGATGAGAAAATGAAAGAATGTAAATACAAGGCAACTTCAACAATTTATACAACACACAAAAAATGATGCAAAAACTCAAGAAAATTAGTTTTTAGGATTTAAATGTTTTTTACTGTTTTTGGTGAATTTTTGGAATTTTTCTAATGGATAAATTAATTATTAAAAATCAAACAATGCAAGAAAAATAGGGTACTGTCCAGCAAGGCTTAAGACCACAAAATAAAATAATTTTGGATCTCAAAAAGCCCTAAAGGTATTTTTCCTATATTCTAGAAAGAATAAGGAAAATTTAGGCACCCTAATTATTATTTTTGGATTTTTAATTTATTTATTACAATTTTTATGAGTTTTTAGGGGTTTTTCAATTTTTAGGGTTTTTAAAGGATGAAAAGTAGCCAAACTTGGCTAGAAAATCAAGCAACCAGTAAACAACAATGTCTAATTTTTTTAGAATTTTTGGTGGAGTTTTTATATTTTTTTGGTATTTTTAAAGTCAAACAGTGGCGAAAATAAGGGTTTTTGAATTTTTAAAAATAATAAATGAAATCAGAAATGTCTCCAAAAATCATAGAAATTCCGACACCATGGCAGGAGCCATGTGTCAAAATTTCATTGGATTTGGAGGTCGTTTGATATTTTATTCAAAAAGAAAGGTGGGGCACTGTGCACAGGGACCTCAGTGCAAATACCCAAAAGTTCTGGGGTCCTGGTGCAAAATACCCAAGAAGTCACGTGCCAAGCACGTGTCTGGGGCACACAGGGACCTAAATGTAATAAAAATAAGTTCCAAGGACCTATTGATAACTCGTATCAAAAGTCCAGGGGCTTATATGCAATTTACCCAAAATAATTCGCACATGTACAAAATCAATGCTCACAGGGGTATATTTGCAAATAAACGAAACATTTCATGCATTCATTAACATCCAGAACTACAAGGGGTCGCATGCAAATAACCCAACAAAACACGTGCTAAAGCACGTGGGTCTCTACTGGCAGGGGTATAAGTGCAATTAAAATTAAGCGCGAGGTCCTTGATGCAAATAACCCAGAAAATAAACAACTAGAATTCAAAATTACAGGACTTAAACGAAATAAAACAAACAGAGGGGGGCCTATGATATTTACCCCTTTATTAATAGCGACGGCCCAGATGATGACGCGTGGATGATCGGACGGCGAAGATCAAACGCGCCTTTAACGCTTCGGCTCTTGGGCTCGATCGACGGCGGAGGGAGGTCCACGTGGCTGATCTAACGGTGCTGGGGTCTTGGCCTCTCTCCTCTGCTATCAAGGGTCCAGATGCGATCCTCAGATGGATCGACGGCTGCTGCTCCTCAACGAATGGACGGTCACGATCAGATCTGGAGCAGAGGGTGCATCGGACGGCTCTGGAAGGTCCTCGAAGAACTGATGGCCGGCGAACTTCGCCGGCCTCCTGCGTGCACTCCGGTCCTCCTCAGCTGCGCCTGAAGGTCGGAGAAGCTCCGGCGTGAAGTTGCGCAACTGCTGGTGGTGGCCAAGGACCCAACCGAGCCCTGGAGGGGCTCCGGCGAGGCCTATCGGCTCGAAGCTCCTGGCTGAAGTTGGGAAGCCTCAGACGGCCTCCTCTTGACCTGCAAAAGCGTTCAGAAGCTTCGCGGGTCGAGGGCAAAGTGCCTCGACCCAAGAAGGCGGGGTGAAGGTGGGAGGTGCGGCGTGGCGGAAGAGCTCCGGCGAGGCGACGGCGGTGGAGCTCGACTCCCAGATCCTGTGCGATCTGGGTTGTGTGGAGGGGTGAAGAAGGTGCGTGAGGGCACGGCGAAGGTGAAAATCGAGTCGGATGGTCGAGATGATACGTGAGGTGGCCGGAATCGGAGATGTACGTCGGAGGGTAGATTTGGGCGTAATCGAAAATTATGCTAAATGGAAGGTCGAATCGGGTACCTGATGGCTGAAGTAGACTGGGCTGGAGATGGGCTATCCCCGGGTCGTAGCTTCGAAGGGCGTCAAGGCCTGAAGCTCGGTGCTCGACGCGGCGGCGGAGCAAAGACGGCGAGGTTACGCCGGATCAGAGGAATCGCCTCCTCGCCTCACTGCAACAAAGGCTGACGCTCGCTGTCACTCAGGCGGAGCCAATGGAGGTCACGGGGAAGGAAGAGAGGGTCCAAAGATGCGGCGCGGAGGCGGCGGAGGTGATGGCTATATAGGGTGACAGGGGCGTCTAGGGTTGAGTGGGGACGGCGAAGGAAAGCTTTGATTTGATGGCGGAGGATCCGGCGAGGGAGAGGGATGTGCGGCGAAGAATTTGGGCGCGGGGGTTGAGTGGGAGACAGCTGGAGTCGCGTGGGAAAAATCGGGGAAGAAGGCGCGGCGCGCGACGGCCAGAAAAGGAAAGAGGCGCGGGGGAGTTGACCGGGGTCAACATTCCCCCGTGGCCCAATCAGGAGCGGCCACGTGTGCCCGAACTTTGACCATTTATTTTAGGGCAAAAATAGGTCGAATTAAAGAAAACTTAAAACATGAAATATTTTTCTTTTATTTTTTTCTATTTTTTGGTGATTTTTAATTAATTTTTGGAAATAAAAATAGGTTAGCTCTATATATAGGTATATGTACACTACATGGATTTTTATTTTTGATTTTTTTATTTGTTATTTTTATGTGTTTTTATGCTCATTTTGTATTTTATTTATTTACAACATGAAATATAGAATAAAAGAATATTTTTATTTTATTTTTATTACTTATATACAAGGGTGAAATAAATAAATAAATACATTAATATACATGGTATAAATACAATGTATTTTTGTATTTTCAATTTTGTAATTTTTATTTGATTTTTGTTTTGTTTCTTTTTATTTATTTTATTTACAAAATAAGCCATAGAATATTCACAAAAAGTTTGGAAAATAAATGAATTTATTTACAAGGTTAAATAAATAAAAGGGTGTGGTTTATACACATGGTGAAGGAGTGATATTTTTGAATTTTGATTTTTATCTTTTTATTTTGTTTTTAATAGAATATACACACAATATGTACAAGTATATTTTTGGGTGAGGAAAATATAAAGTTTTATGTATTTACAAATATATATATAAATGTGAGCCCCTATCTCTCTCTACTTGGCTTTTATGCGGTCAGGCCCATGCTGAGCCCTCCCTTGGGTTAGGTTGCTCAATATTTATTCTAAATATTTCCCTCTTTTTCTTTTTGCTCTTTATTCTTTTATTTTGTGCACAAAAACATGCTAATTATAGGTTTTTACACAATGCATGATTTTGGTATTTATTTGTATTTACACATATCTACATGTATTTGCAAAGGTTTTTGTAGCTAAAATAGAAGAATAAAGAGTGATGAATGGGTATTCATCATTGAGCACCCCACATTGCTCCCTATTCACTTCTCTGCTTCCTATATTCGACACCCTACTTTGCTTGGCACTATATGCATCTATTTGTAGGGCTTATAATAATTTTTGATTCACACCTGCTTATTCATTGATTGATATATATTGTGTGGGTTGATTGTTGAGATTATCACTTCGGCTTTGTGAGAGGTCAGTTCAATGACTTCGCTCCCGACTTGTAGGGAGTGCATGGACCCCCTCTGTCTCAAGTGGTATTTTAAATGGTTCCATTGTCGGGGAGCAACGTATTGTAGCACATTTTTTTGTATATAGTTGCATGTTATTCTCTCATTATCCTCTGCTTATTTTATTGTGATAATTATTTGATTGTTCTAATCCCATTCTCTTATTGTTTTCTTATGAGGGATCGCTTGACGAGGGCTATCTCTTAGGAGGTGGATGCACTCGAGGAGAGCAGAGGTTGGCATTCGCTTGGGAGCCAACCAAGAGAGAGCATGAGAGAGGAGCAAGAAAAGGATAAGAGTATATTGACCCAAGTTTTTATTTTTATTTTTTATGAGGAGAGCGTTATTTTTACAATAATCAGTTTGTAATTAATTTGGACACTGCCACACTTAGCAAGGTCCAGTGCCCGGGTGTCTGTTCACCTGGGGGCCTCACTGCGGTTTTTCGTGTTTTGTCGCTTTTCTTTTTATTTTGTTTCACGTGATTTGAGCTTTCCGTCTTTGTTTATATTTGTTTTCAATTATTGAGCCCTTAGACATTAGGTTGCTTGACTCGGTATCTAGGTCCAAAGCCTTAATTATATTGCATGCACCTATAGTGATATGCGCTAGGACTTAGTCAAATAATTAACTGCAGAGTACTCGAATTTCGAACCACGTACCGTGAGAGACCTCATACAACGCTTGCAAGATCCATTATGGCAGGCACCGAGAGGTCTCCAAGACCAAACATTTAGGATCCATTTTTGAGTGATTGGCATTTGGTTGTTCCCCATAATAGAAGCTATTGTTTAGGACATTTTTTTGCTTTTGCTTATCGCCATATAGTGTAAATATTTCAATTCTACCTTGCAACCCACATGGAGAGATCTGGGAAGCACTGTAAGTAATTCTAACTTTGCATGCATCATTAGTCACTTAGGTAAGATTTCTAGCTTAGTGACTACTTGCACAGCTTTTCCGACCTCTCTCCCATGTGTTTATATCACTTAGGGAATAAAGAGAAAATACAAAAAATCATTTGGCAGCTTGCTATGAAAAATACCTAAAAAATTTAAAACCCCAAAACTTAAAAAGGGAATGCTAAATAAATTTGACCTTAATTAAAAGTCGTAACAAACCATTCATTGTTTGAGGTTCATAAAGCCCACATTATTTTCAGGTACACTCCAGACAGAGTGAGCAGTGACCTGCTAAGGATTGAAGCCAAATCTTGATATGTGGCGCCTTAATTATTACCTGGGTTTGCAAAGTATTGACGTTTCTATCATACGCGACCGAGTAGGTCCTCATCGAGCATGGTATCCCCGCCTTGTGTGGAGCATCCGACTTGATCTAAAGTACTGAGCTTAGGCCACACCCTCACAGGCGTGTCTGTCTCATCGGTTTGCGTCCAAGTAGGTCCTAGCACACTCACGAGTGATTCTATTGCGAGCAAGGTCCGAAGTATTGGTTTCGCCTATTGGCTTCCCCTCTCTATTTCTTTGGCTGAGTAGCTGCCCATGCACGAGATCAAGGACCATTCAGTGCATATATCACATGTTACAATGGAGTTGGAAGAAGTACGAGGTGCTTGCCTGGCAGTACAGACGCTCCTATAGGGTTAACGTACTTAAGGACTTGTTATAAGATTGCCTGAAAATAACAATAAATTAGAAAAGATAAAAATAGCCGAACTCTTACGGCTTCACATGTGTTGAGTGGATGAATCCATCCTTTTTTTTGTGTTTGTTTGAATTAGATTAAGGATCAAAGAGTGCATATTTTGTGCCATGTTCATTCCCATCTGTTATTCCTCATTTGACCCCCTACTCATTTTGAGCCTTCTACTATTTTACACTCCCTTTGTTCCTTATTTGGCCTCTGTATCATTCTTCCATTCTCGGTCTCCTCTTAACCTTCGAGACTATGACACATGGATGGCTTAGTCGGAACCCTGCCGACACCAACATCGATTCCATGCGCTCGTCTTCTCCAATAATTGAGGGCGATTCCCAAGAACACGGTTCATACTCCGTGAACCGATCTCTAGACTCCCTCTCTTCTCCAATAATTCGGGATCACTCTTGTCCTGAAATCTACCTATTTTGGATGGTAATTGATTCCACTCCTTATACCTTACCATCCTTAATGAAGTTCTATCTTGGCCTTAACATAGATCGATTTTCTATATATGGTGCTTCAATTCAGATTAATCAGGGCATCATTCTATCTGCAGATCACGAGCCCGATCTAGAGCCAGAAAATCTCTCGGATTTAGAGTCAGAAACATATATAAAGATGGTTCCCGGAGGAAAAGGGAAGGGACCGTAGCACCCGTTGCAACCGTTGCCAGAGCAAGGCCAGCCATATCAAAATGCTGTGAATGCGCAGCTTCTCGCCTCCATCCGGGCGATACAACAGCATCTCATCGACCAAGCATTGGCCCATGTCACCTTCCAGGACATGCTTAATGACTTGAGGAGAGGAAAAGAAAATCCCTAAAGAGGTGGAGGAGGAGAAGAAGAAAGAGCAGGTGGAGGTCGTGGAGGCCCA
Organism: Ottelia alismoides; assembly: GCA_037367405.1. Classification (NCBI taxonomy): domain Eukaryota; kingdom Viridiplantae; phylum Streptophyta; class Magnoliopsida; order Alismatales; family Hydrocharitaceae; genus Ottelia; species Ottelia alismoides. Next base: position 279,703 of record JAZKJV010009007.1, read on the forward strand.
ACAGATAAGCCTAGAGGAGAGCAGCCCAAATCGACTCTCAAAGAGACGTACAACCTTGGAGACAGTCAAGTCACATAATGGATCCAGACGCCAACAATCCATGCACATTTTGAGTTGAAGCCTCAACTCTTGGTGCTCTTGCCCAGCTTCCACGGAAATGCATATGAAGAACCGTATATCCACCTGCAAAACTTTGGACGCATTTATGGTACAACATACTACCCTAACATACCATTAGGAGTAGTCAAGATGACGACATTCTCATTCAGTCTCCTGGACAAGGCTCTTCATTGGATCAACCACTTGGGGAAGGTCGTCACTACATGGGAAGAGATTAAGTTTGCCTTTTTGCACAAATACTATCCTCTTGGGTGACTTAATCAGATGCATGCCTGCATAGCAAACTTCACCAAGCCGCTTACAAATCCATCCATGAGGCTTGGGAGAGGTTTACTCAGTTGCAAGAGAAATGTCCACATCATGACATTTCTAGGACCAGTCTGTTCCAACATTTCTTTGGGGGACTCACAGTAGAAAGTCAGAAACTTGTGGATGTCTCATGTGGTGGCTCACATTTCAATAAAGACGAGGATGTCGTATGGCAGATCTTCGAGGAAATGGTCGAAGGAGAGGCCGCCTTATCGTCGTTCGGTGCCTATCGGCGCCAACCCCACACTCTTCAGAAGTCAGTTCATATGGCATCCTCTCACAATCCATACAGGGATGAGAGATCCAATCTGAGCATTATTGGGAGCCACTTGTCCAAAGTGGACATCATTGAGAAATAATCAGAAGACCTGAAGAAACTTTCTATGATTGAACAAAGGACAAACACCTGGACAAATTAGATCAGATCACCAAGCAGTTGGAGCTGCTGGTGAGCACAATCAACTCCTGTAATTCAATGTCTGCATTGGCAACCACTCCTGCTGAGACAAAAGAATAAGCATCACCATAGTCTCCTAAACAGAGTGCCCCTCAACCAGCGGTCCAGCAAGTCTACTATGTGCAGGCCCCAGAACCAACGTCTCCTCAGCAACCACAACAACTGGAAATCTACCAGCATGAGCCCCATCTAATGTAAGATCCATGTTTCCCTCCTCCACCTCTCATTCTAGAGGTAAATGGCATATGGGCGAACGAAGCATAGATGGCCCATCCAGGCAGACCCCAACAAGGCCAACAATCAGGCACTTCCCTCAGGAACAAGGATGGAGATTTGTCCAAAATCATCCTCAGTACCACTAGCAGTCTCCACCATACAATGGCAATTGGAGAAAGAATCAATATCAACAACCGTAGTACCAATCATACCAATAGAATCAATAATACACGGTTGTTCCATATCAGAACCAACCTCCTCAGAAGCACCAACAATACCAACCCTCTCATCAGTACCATCCTCAACAATCACACAAGCAACCCTCACACCAGTTCCATCATTAGCGTGGCCAGTAAGCTGACTCATCCGAGGCTGCCTCTCCGACAAACCCCACCTTGGATTATCTGACTCAGATAGTTAAATGCCTAATAGAGATGAGCTAGAAACTTGATGATCTTACCACCGCGAAGACCTCCATTCCAGCACAAGTGGAGACTAACCCCAATAATTTCAGGAAGAAATTGCAGGTAGTTTGTGATGTTCCAGCTGGTCTAACAAAGTCATATATGCTTGATTTATTTTTATCTAATGCTTTCACTCTCAAGAGAAGTAGGACCTTACAACCATCAGCCACATGCAAGGGGAAGAATAAAGCTTCACCAGGCAAATCATCATCTTCTGCATCAGCCGATTCAACATCCGAGCGGGTGAGGAAGAAGATGAAGGAGAAGCACCAACAACAAAATGCCAAAAAAATCAGAAAAATCAAAAATGCCAAAAAGATAGCACCAACAACAGTAGCAGCAGGAGAAACAATCATCCAACCTTGTAGGAGACCAAACCTGCAGTTGATCCAGTACCAGCAGATGGAGCCCCACCTGTAGATTTTGTATGCTCGCCATTCTTGGATGACCTTGCTCATTTTTGTCATCCATTTGTACAACTTGATGTGGGCACAACTTTTGATGTAATTAAGAACACTATTTCTACTGTTGCTTTTGATTATGTAAATATTCTGTTTCCCGACGCACTAAGAAAATCCAAAAATAAAAATTTAAAATCAGCCTTGTCTGATCCTGATGTTGTTGAGATCATCCAAAATCTTGAGCTTGAAATTCCCTTGCTCAAAGCCATCAAGTACATGCCTAACATCAAGAAAGGTCTTAAAGAGGCATGTACTTCAAAACGATAGCCGCACAGAGCTAGAGAAATAAATGTGAAACATATTATGACTGCGACTATAGTGAATGCAATCAGCAATATCCTGACCAAAAAGAAGGATATGGGAGCTCCTCTAGTCAGATGTACGATGTTTGATCAGGAGTTCGACCGAACTCTACTTGACAGTGGATCCTCAATTAAACAGATGCCTATTTCATTGCTCACAGAATTTGGGTTGGGACCGCTCAAGTCTACAAGAACGATTCTACAGTTCGTAGACACATCCATCAAGCAACCCCGAGGAATTCTGGAAGATGTCATCGTCACCATTCAGGGAATGCAGTTCCCTGCAAACTTCATCGTTCTGGATATGGACACTTAAATGTCTCTTCTGCACACCCCGATAATCCTTGGATGGTTGTTCCTTCGAATAGTCGAAGCAGTGGTGAGCTATGGAACTAGGCATATCACCTTCCGTTTTAATAACATAAGTTGCCAATTGAGACGATCCATGTGCCAAAGCCTTCAGCTTCTACATTAAATGAGAGCGAGCTAGTAGAGTAGTGAATAGAAGACTGTGACTTTTTAGCCGAAATCTGTAATACAAATATGTTTATGGATGATATTGAGACCCAAGCGTTCCTCTCCACAGAGGATGTCTTGGAAAACATAGTCGAGTTCCCACATATCCTTATTGATGAGATCTTCATTGAGTTGCCTGATGATTGCATTTATGGCCACCTGTCTTTGGCAGAGCAAAAGGACATCATTGCAGATTTTTATGAACAATATTCGATCATTGAAGAATTTTGTGCATCCATGCATTTAGAGCCAACAGTGCCATTGGTGGACACCATACAGTTGAAAGACCCGACACCATCGCCATGCACAATGTCTAAAGTTACCACCGAGTGAATCAGACCCCGCATGTGCTCAAGCCACTTCCAACAAACACAAAATATGCCTTCCTTTCGGGTACGCACAACATGTTCCTCGTGATCATCAATTCACAACTAACCGAGGAACAAGAATCTCGTCCACTCGAGGTTCTAGAGAGAAACCGCAAGGCCATAGGCTAGAAGATTTCTGATATCCATGGGATCAACCTCTCACTATGCTCGTATCACATATACCTTGAAGAAGATAGCAAGCCTTCCCAAGAATTCCAACACAGATTGAATCCAAACTTCGAGAGGTTGTGATGAATGAAATCACGAAATGGTGTGATGTGGGATTCATATATCCCATCTCCGACTCAAAGTGGATGAGTCCCCTGCATGTTGTGCCAAAGAAATCGGGGATCACCGTGATCAAGAATGACAAAGGAGAGGAGATCGCAACCAGAGTTCCAACATACTGGTGCGTCTATGTAGATTGCAGACGAATGAATTTAGCGACCAAGAAGGACCATTTCCTGCTCCCCTTCATTGACCATATTGTAGAAAGACTGGACGTGAAGGAATACTTCTGTTTCTTGGATGGATACTCTGGGTACAATCAGGTTGCAATAGCTCCAGAAGATCAAGAGAAGATGACCTTCACATGTCCATTTGGGGCATATGCCTTCCGCAGAATGCTATTCGGTTTGTGCAACGCTCTGTCAACGTTCCAGCGATGTACATTGGCAGTTTTCATAGATATGGTTGGTAGTTTTCTTGAGGTCTTTATGGATGATTTCATGATCTACGAAGACAACTTTGATCAATGTTTATCTTACTTAGACCGAGTGTTGAAGTGATGTTGTGAAGTGAACCTTGTTCTCTCATGGGAGAAGAGTTATTTATGTGGGTGTTGTAAGAAGTTGTTTATTTGTTTTAGGGTAATTTAATTCAATGGGACAATCAGATTAAGGAACCTATTTGTTTTGCTTTGTTTTAGGGTAATTCAATGCAAGGGACAATTAGATCTCAGGATGTGGCACACTTCAAGAGAACTCTGAAAGAAGGAAGTGTCTTTCTTGCTTCTAACTTTATTATTAGTCCTAATTGCAAGAATTTTAGAGCTGTGCCACATGAATTGCTTTTAAGATTTACACGATCAACTATTCTGGAACCACAAGGAGAAAAGTTGCCTCATATCCAGACATACAAATTTTTCTTTGTTGAATTTGATGAGGTCAACAAAAGAATTTACAATGACACTTCTTTGACTGGTATAAACTTATTTAGTTATACAAAGACATACAGAATTGTAGTTATTCTTATATTGATCTAAGTTTTTTTTTTAGATGTCATTGGATATGTTCTCTCTGTGAGTCGTCTTGGTGAAACATACATAAAAAATAATTTGGTTATGAAGAAGAACTTGAAAATACAAGATCTAAGGTTATAATGTTTTCTATATTTTTTTTATACTAATGTGTTCAAATTATAGTTGACCTCCAATTTTTTTTTATAAGTGAGAATAAACTGATGGTCACACTATGGGGAAAAGTTGCTGAAACCTTCCCTGAAAACGTTGTTTTAGAGAAGGCACATAATGTGGTTGTCGTTTTAGCTGGGATGACCGTTCGAACTTATATGGGTAATGTGTTTTTTAAACATCCATATATTTCTGCATATACTACAATACAATTAAACAAATAAATGAATATGTTTTCATACTTATTTAGGAAGAACATGCCTTTGTTCCTGTTCTGCAACAAAGTGTTTCTTCGACCTAGAAATACCTGAAACTTTGCCTTTTCGTCGAAGGTTGGCACCTCTTTGTATTGATATCCTTCTGTTTATGTAACTGTAGCAGTTAGTAGGCTATTTTCTCTCCCAATATTGATTCTCACACGGTATATTTGGTCCATCTATTTATTTAATATGTAGATCTACCTCATTACCTACAACTACTTTAATACCAAAGGAGGAATTCTCTTTGTTCACTCCAAAGGAGGAAGCTGCCGATAATGTGAAGACATTGGCAGAAATTAAGTCTTTGGATCCCATGCTGAACCAGGTAATCAACAAATATGTATTTAAAAAAAATTGGAAGCTGAATGATTTTGTATATTTCCACAGAATATAAAATTCAGTTGTAGGGCAACGATCGTTGATATAGATGTTGCAGATGGATGGTGGTGTCGTGCATGTAGTCACTGCAAGGCTGGGGTAAAGGCCTATGAGGATAAGTTCTGGTGTGAGAGATGCAGTTCTTTCGAATATAACCCATTGTCATGGTAATTTGTATTGCAATTAGTAATTTAAATATTTCAATATATCAGACATTCTTATTTTTTATAGGTACAAGCTCAATCTTATAGTTCAGGACGAAAGTTCACAGGCAACTTTCATAGCTTTTGGGAAAATTGTAGTTGATCTTGTGGGCATTGCATGTTCAGTGCTTGCTTCAAATCCTATCTATGACAGATTTTCATTGCCTCCAATTTTGTTTAAACTGGTTGGACATAAATATGTTTTTAGAATCTTACTTGGTTTTCGAGATTTCAAGAAGAAAGTTCAGATCAAAGTTGTCAGGATTTTTCGCGAATCGGATATTAAAGGTTATTGTTTTTTTCATTTATAAATATACGTTCATGTTCGACATCATAATATAGACGTTTAATTTCTTAAATTAACCTACATGTAATTCTTACAAAGAAGGAGAAACTGCATGTGGATCATCGTCTTCAGGTACAACAGCAAATAAAAGAAACGAAACAAGGTATACTTGCAGTAATCTTTACATCTATCTTGGAATTTGGTTACTTATTTGTCATCGGATCATTTCATCTTTTGTCTGAACATAACATATGCTGTGAGTACGTACATACGAATTCCATGCAGTCTGCTAACCGATGCTGATGTATCATTGAAACGAGGACTGGAGGGAGGAGCTTCCCAGGATATTCTGGATATGAAGGAGAAGAAATTTAAATTTGTAATGTAACACCATCTTTACATCTTCTTATATATTTAGTTGAATTTATATATTCTGTTGTTTATTATGTCGTCGTTTTTTTTGGCAGGTGATCAGGTGATTTACTGGGGTTAACTTTTTTGTCTGTTGTGATAGGATGTGTTCAAGATATGTAAATAACCTCTTCTTTTGGTAAACTATACTTCCTTCTCTATACTACATGTCTTATGTACATATATGCATTTACCTAACTGACTCTGTTGTTTTTAAAATATACACATGATAAAGCAATCTCATTTTGATACACGGTAAGGAAGATGGTAAATGATGATTACAGCTTTTTAGTTGTATTGATTTTTTTCTCTCCGATTTGCAAGCAATTACAATATGTTGTTTTTTATTTTCTCTTTTCCTAAATACATGTTCCTTATAATTTATGCAGTGTATACGTATATATATACATATATAATCACAGACATACATGTATATATATATATGCATAGACATTTTCATTACATTTTAGTTATTAGTATCGAAGGACAACGAATACAATATCTACGTGGTATGACTATATTACTAATTGTCGTGATATTTTTTTAAAACATATCCATGCACCGATCAAATTGAGCGTTAGATAAATCTGAGCCGTTATATAAAAATGTTGTTATTAATTTAATAAACTTATATTTCTCGATTTTTTCCTTATTATATAATCAAAGAAAAAGTTTTTTTTTCTTTTGGACTTTGTAAATATATTTTGCTGTCAATGTGGGATTGTAATTTTGTTGACTTCCATACTCGTTTAAAGTTATTTTTTTCCACGTATGATTTACTTTACGTTATATTATTACTTCTTAAATAGAAAACTTTTGTCTTGCATCATAGTTTGAAACTACATGTAAACGGTAGTTCTTTAGTATCGTAAGAAACATTACATACCCATCGAACATTGTTTGGCATGACTAAATAGGCATGGTGAGATTTAATACAGACATTTTTGTATAATGTATACATAAACGGGTGCTATATGTATGTTCTTGCGTTTTGTATCTATATGTAGATATATATATATGTATAAATGTATACATTTAATTTTCTAAAGAAACTTTCTTCCATATACATTACTGATATATTATGGCAGTGATGAGAATACATACATGGTGTGCTCAAATAATTGATTGGTGATGCAAATTTTTTTTCCCACTAAGAGACAATATGCACATATCAACCAGATTGAGTATTAGTAATCTAATTCTTTACAAAAGTAAAAAAAATAAATTTAATAACTGCATATCAATGATCTGTTTATATTATTTACTGACAACTTATGCTTGGTCTTTTGTTTTATTTATTTTTTTTACATGAAAGCTGATTTATTACATGTATTATCTCATCTCACACCCATTATGTAAACAACGTCAGTTTATTTATATGTTTATTTGTTTTCTATGATTTGATTGTTTACTCCAGTATGTTCAGTTTGTTTTTTTACAAGTTGTTGTTGTCATGACTTAATATATTTGATAATTCGTCAAATACGAGTATTTAATATATATGCTCTGAATGATTCTAGAATTGTTTCATATTTCGCCGAAATGCTCTCTATCATGATAGTTGAGACGACCAGGTGTTTGTTATTGGTTGATTTTAACTGGTTTTTTCCATCGTCTACAGCAGTTGTTTTATTTCATCGGTATGACATCTATCTCATTATTTCCTCTTCAATTTTTTCCCACTTAAATGTGTTATTCTTAACATATATTTTTTTAAAATACTGTTGTATGTTTGTTACAGTCGGTGATGCGGGGGAGGTTATGGATCTCTGTTGATATAATTTCTGTGCTAAAAATTCGTACTTTATTCTCCCTTCTTTTTATGATTCATTCGGTAAGAAAGAATATAGTATCTCTTAACATAAGTTGGGCTATTCAAAATACAACTTCCTCCTTTGAATGTATCTTCATCTATTTGTTTGCGTATTTGTATTGTCGAATGTACAGATTGGTAGACATATATTCTTATATTTCTAACCATATATATATTGTGTTAAGTTCATGCTGATAGTTCTGCAATAATGTTTTCTGAGGTTAGTTGCTTACCTATCCCCGCTTCTATATGGGTTTCTGTCCCCCTTCTCATTGTGCAAGAAGCCACCTGTATTTGCATATTCAGCCAGAAGAGGACTTCGTAGGTTCGTTTGTAAGTTTTTGTGAAACATAAATGTCGGTTTGTTTCGGCTTTTCTCTTAACGTCTTTTTTTTAAATATGTAGCCATATGTTTTTTCTTATATGTTTCATATGACATGGCTAGTATTTGTATTGTCGAACGTACAGATTGGTAGACATATATTCTTATATTTCTGACCATCTATATACTGTGTTAAGTTCATGTTGATAGTTCTGCAATAATGTTTTCTGAGGTTAGCTGCTGATGAATACCCATTCATCACTCTTTATTCTTATATTTTAGCTACAAAAACCTTTGCAAATGCATGTAGATATGTGTAAATAGGAATAATTAGCAAAAGCATGCATTGTGTAAAAACCTATAATTAGCATGTTTTTGTGCAAAAATAAAAGAATAAAGATTAAAAAGAAAAAGAGGCAAATATTTAGAATAAATATTGAGCAACCTAACCCAAGGGAGGGCTCAGCATGGGCCTAACCGCATAAAAGCCAAAGTAGAGGGAGATAGGAGCTCTTGTGTATATATTTATGTAAACAAAATAAAAATGTTTTCCTCACCCAAAAATATGCTTGTAAATACTTGTATAAATTTATAAAAGATGTAAAAACAAAAGAAAAGTTAAAAATCAAAAAGATCAAAAATACCCCTTTCATCATGTACATAAACCACACCTATATATATTTATTTAGCTTTGTAAATATACAAAATTAATTTTTAAAACTTTTTGTAAATAGTCTATGTTATACTTTGTAAATAAATAAAATAAAAAGAATCAAAATAAAAATCAAAATAAAAATAGAAAAATCAAAAATACCAAAATACATTGTACATATACCATGTATATAGATGTATATATCGATTTATTTTACCTATGTATATAAATAATAAAAACAAAATAAAAATACCCTTTTATTCCTTATTTTGTTCTATAAATAAATAAAATATAAAATAGGAATAAAATTATACAAAAATAATAATTAAAAATCAAAAATCAAAAGCCTACATATTGTATATATACCTATATATAGCTATATAATGTAAATACCTTATTTTTATTTCCAAAAATTAATTAAAAATCACAAAAAAATAGAAAATATTAAAACAAAAATCTTTCATGTTTCGACTTTTTAATAATTCTGCCATTTGCTATTTATAATTGATTTTTCAAATCTTTTCCACGTGGCAGCGTCTCATTAGCCCACGGAGATGTTGACCTCCGGTCAACTCCCTCCGCGGACCTTCTTCTCCAGCGGATCTCGCGCCCGACCCGACTTCTCCTCTTTTTCCGCACTCGATCCGCTCGCCATCTCCGCAAACCCCGGGTCCTATCTCTTCTTCGTGCATCCGAGACCCTCGCCGGGGTATCCACATCGGGATCCGCGCTTCTCACAGCCCTACCCGACCAGCCCTAGCCGGACCTGTACCCACTTAAATACCCAGCTCCGCCACCCATTTTCTCTATCTTTGGTCATTCCCCTTCTTCCCTGTGAGCTCCAGCGTGATCGCACGAGTGACAGCGAGCGTCTCCACCTGTTGCAGCGAGGCGAGGAGGAGGTTTCCACTGATCCGGCGAGTATCACCGCCGTGCTCCGCCCTGAGTTGGAGCTCGAGCCTCGGACGTCGGCGTTCCTTGAGGCGAAGACCCAGAGCTGCGCAAGCTCGACCACAGCCCATTCCTTCACCCAGGTAGACCTGTAGTTCTTTCTTTTTCTCTAATTTTCGATTAGCCCCAAATCTCGCCGTCGCCGACCATCATCGATTCCGGCCATCTCCCCCTTCCGTTCGATCATCAGAATCCCCCATCACGTTCGCCCTTCCCCCGCGCACCTTCTCCGCCCCTCCGTTCAACCCAGCTCGCACAGGAGCTGGGGTTCGAACCCCTTCGTCGTCGCATCGCCGGGGTTCGCCCGCACCACCGCACCGTACACTTGCACCACCGCTAACGGGGTCGAGGCAGTTTGCCCTCGACCCAGAAGCTCTTTGGTTGCGTTTTGCAGGTCAATCGAGGGCTGTCTGAGGCCCTCCTACTTGAGAACCGGAGCTTCTCCTCCGCCGGAGTCGACAGAGCTCTCCGGAGCTCCGTTGATTCATCGGAGACGTCCCACAGACGCGGGAGACCAAGGCAAAGCTTCCTCGATCATCAGAAACCCCCACGGAGGCTCGGAGCGCGCGTACTGGGCCGGCGAAGTTCGTCGGCCTCTTGTTCTTCGAGGACCTCCAGCAGCCGTTGGATTGCCCTCCTGCTCCAGTTTTGATCGCCACCGTCCGCTTCAGGAGCCACCAGCAGCGTTGGATCCATCTGAGGAGCGATATGGACCATCGATGCCCGAGGTTAAGCCACAGTACCTCTCCACCGTTCGATCTCCCACGTGGCGACGCCTGGACCGATCGATCAACCCGAGGGATATCAGCGTTGGGCGCCACCCATTTCCAGCCGTTCATCAGCATACGTGGCGCCCATCCGACGGCCAACTTAATAAAGGGTAATTTATCCCTTAGGCCCTTAGCTTTAGTCTTGTTTTGTTTCAGTCCTGTAAATATTTTTCGTATTTTATTTACGTTGGTACATTTGCACTTTGGACCATGTCTTGTTTTCTTATTGCATGTATGCCCCTGTGTGTAGTGTGTCGCGTGCTTCAACACGTGTTCTTCTGGTGTATTTGCAATCTATGCCCTTGTAGTTCTGGACGTTTATGAATGAATGAAACTTTTTAGTTAATTGCATTTATACCCTTGTGCGTGGTTGTTTTGCGCATGTGCGTTAATTTTTGGGTTATTTGCAACCGAGCCCCCTGGACTTTTGGTACGTGTTACCAATAGGTCCTCGGGACTTATTTTCCTTACATATAGGTCCCTGAGTGCCCCAGGCATGCGCTTGGCACGTGTTTTGCTGGGTATTTTGCACCGGGACCCCCAAAACTTTGGGTATTTGCATTCCAGTCCCTATGCACAGTACCCTTTTGTTATTTTTGAATAAAATATCAAATCACCTCCAAATTCGATGAAAATTTGACACATGGCTCCTGCCATGTTGTAGGATTTTCGTGAATTTTTTAGGACATTTTTGATTGTGTTTGCTATTTTTAAAAATTCAAAAACCTTCATTTTTTCTACTGTCTAGATTGAAAAATCATAAAAAAATATAAAAACCCCTCTAAAAATTCCATAAAAATTAGCTACTGTTTAGTTTATTTTGTTTGATTTTCTAGCCAATTTTGGCTACTTTTCATTGCTTAAAAACCTTAAAAACTTAAAAACCCCAAAAAACCCATAAAAATTCTAATAAATACATTAAAAATCCAAAAACAATAAATCTGGTACCTAAATTTTCCTTATTTCATCTATTTTATAGGAAAATTACCTCCAGGCCTTTTTGAGGTCCTTAGGTATTTTATCTAGGGACTTTAGGCTTGGCTGGACAGTACCCCTTGTCTTTGTTACTGTTTGATTTTTAGAAATTAAAATAAATATCAGAAAAATCCCAAAAATTCAACAAAAACATAAAAAATTATAAAACACATAAAAAGATTTTTGTTTTAATTTTTGGTTGAATTTTGTTGGCTTAAATAATTTGTCAAAGTGTGATTGTTTTTTGTTTTTATTATTTTCTTTACATATTAAAAATCCAAAAAAATATAAAAATAATTAAAAACCACTCAATAATATTTTGTCTTTTTTTTATTCATTTTTACTACTTCGTAGGCCTTCGGCCAATCCGTGCTCCTTGAGTTCGACCCTGGGTGCTATACCAGGTTAAACATATAGCAGGACCGCTTCTTTGTTTTGATTGCTTGATTTGTCATTAGTGGTTCGATTTTTCTTGATATACACGGTCTGATCGCTTGGGTCGCAACGACCCTATTTCTGTACCTTATACCCGAGTGGTCAGGCCTGTTATCAGAATGGCGCCGTTGCCGGGGAGGCACGGCGAGGTTAGTTGGGTTTTCTTTGCCTTCTGCTCTTGGTTTGTGTATATACTTGCTTTTCTTTCCTTGTTTGATTTTCTGCTTCATTTTATTTGGTATTTTTTCTTCTTTTTTTTTCATAACGGTTATCTGACATATCTTTTGTTTCTCTCTTTCTTGCGGGGGCCCGACGAGCGAGGGTGGCATTCCTAGGAGCGATGGCGCACCCGAGCAAAGCGGAGGCGGCTTGTTTCTCCATCGAGCCGCAGGAAAGCGTAGGAGAAGAGGAACATAAGATTTGGAAGATCCTTTGAGGACTTTTAGCATTTTATTCCATTATCATTTTTGTAATAAGTTGTAATTATTTCTAGGACTTTGGACGCTTAACTTTTTCGGGGTCTGTTTCGCCAAGTGCCGGTGCACTTGGGGGACCTCACCGTGTTTTGTTTTTATCGCTTTATTTTATTTTGTTTCACGCGGATTTTTGTGCTTGAGCCCCTAGATTTAGGTTTCTATTTGATTGAGCCAGGTAGCATTAGGTCCAAAGCCCCTAATAAAATATTTGTTCCTATAGAACTCGCTTGGACCTAGACAAATAAATCTGTGCTTCACGATAATAGAAGTTCCTGTTTAGGATGGTTCTCGCATTGCATTCATATAGATTAGTTTAAATTTATGCGCGGATCATATTGCATGTAGACTGCTGGAGAAAGGTACGCCTTCTATCTCGTGCATGCATTCATAGATTTCATCGTGCATCGGCTTTTCCGTATTCCTCCCTCTGCTTTCTGGACTTAGGAATAAAAAGGAAATCGGAAAATTCGTTAGACGTTTCATTGAAAAATATCTAAAAAAGAAAAACAATAAAATCGGGACTGCTAATCATACTTGACCTAAAAGACACCGAATTAAAAAATCTGTCATGGGGAGAGTAACCCCCTCCTTGTTTGGTTTGGATGAGCGAGAGAGTGACACGCACCTTAGGCTAGAGCCATATCCTATATTTTCTCAACTGATTACCGGCTTTCTGTACGGGACAGTCGGTTGAGAAATATTTGGATTCCTATTCAGCTCGCGTAATCGCTCTGATAGACTGAATGATCACCTAAAATAAAATTGACAAGATAATTGACCGATCCCTTTCGGTCTTCAGCTCGCGTGTGTAGGTGAATTGGGGGTTTGCTTTTTCATCTTGTGTGATTTTCAGATCCCTTCGATCTCTCCCCTTCTTCTTCTCTTCTTCTGTCTCCCACCCACCCTCCCTTCAGTCTACTTCTTCTCCTTCACCCCTGGATGATGGATCCCCCTCACTTCAAGCCGACTCTTACGGCTTTTTCTTCGCTATCTGACCATCAGTCCAGTCCACCTTCTAGGGAGGTCGGATCTCCGACCAACCTCCCGCTCCCTCCCTCCCATCCCATTCACTACTCTGGGCATGCTGCGCTTGACGTCCGAGGATACCAGATAGAGCAGATACGAGACCCGGACGATGTCGTTGCTGAGTTGAGAGCGCACTCCGTTCGTGATCAGAGAGAGCAGTGGAAATCAACAGATAGATCCTATTCCAGATTGATGGAAGAGCAGATAGCACAGGGAGCTCAGTCAGCTTCTACATTACGTCCATTTGTCTTGGATTTGGATTACATTCAGCGATTGCCGACATTTTCAGGAGAGGCGCACGAGGAGCCTTATCTTCACATGTCCGCATTCGAGGAGTTTTGCAGAGCACAGAGATATTCCGATATCACTGCAGAGGAGCTGATGAGGAGGACCTTCCCATTCACACTTCACGAGAGAGCCATGCGATGGCACCGACGATTGGGGAGGACATTTGATACGTGGGGAGAGCTACGCCGAGAGTTCTTACAGAGATACTTCCCCCTGCGTAGAGCAGAGTTTATGCGGTCTTTGATCACCAACTTTTCAGTAGACCCCCAGGAGCCACTGCATGAGGCATGGCCGAGGTTTCTTGTCCTCTTGAGGAGATTTCCAGACCACGGACTTCCAGTGACAGACCTTATAGAGATCTCCATGCGGGGGATGACCGCAGAGCAGATAGCATTGGTGATTACCACATGTGGCGGTTCACACCGCAGTTCTGACATCTACTTACTGGACACCATCTCGAGTTTACTTTCACAGAGATCTTCTTCACGAGATGACGTAGTCGGGACAACACATGTGGACGATGTTGTACCAGTGCGGTGTGTCACTTTACATGATGATATAGTTTCTACACACCAGCACGAGGATTTGGATTATGCAGCACCACTGACAGAGGAGGTGACCGCGATAGCAGAGGTTCGGACCCAGAGTCTACTTGAGTTCCCGTTGGTTTTCCAGCTGGAATTCGAGTCAGCCCCAGAGTTCCCAGTTGACGAGTCTTGGATATCAGATCTTCTGATACTCCAGGAGCCGGAGGAGCCCCCACTTTTGCAGCCATTGATTCAACCACTTCAGTTCCCAGTCCCGGAGGAGTCAGCTTCCTTTCTGCAGAGATACTTCTCGGAGACCTACAGATTTCATGACTCAGCCCAGCAGCTACAGTTCGATATGGGACACCACTTTGAGAGTACAAACACAGAGAGTCCCGTATTCGAGTCTTTTGTCCTCCACTCTGACGAGACAGACACACTTGCTGAGGACCAGTTGGCAGCCAGCATAGCCGCAGAGCAAGGATCAGCCGCAGACACTTTGCTGGCTTTAGCGGTGTTGACTAGTACCTTCTCCTGCTTCCAGATTGCCGAGAGCTACACTTCCGATGATGATGCAGCCTGGTGTACAGAGTGGGTGCTTGACAGCAGTGCAGATGCCCTTCTAGATCTTGATCCTCTTCTTGTCACTTCTGATCTTGCATTTCTCCCCGAGGGTTATCTGCGGGAGAATGCAACACATGATGAGTACTCGGTTTCACCTTCTGAGAGTGTTTCCAATCTGACGGAGCACGAAACCGAGTCTTTAGATCTTTCTGATTATGAGTCTTCTCACC
Organism: Ottelia alismoides; assembly: GCA_037367405.1. NCBI lineage: Eukaryota > Viridiplantae > Streptophyta > Magnoliopsida > Alismatales > Hydrocharitaceae > Ottelia > Ottelia alismoides. The sequence continues at coordinate 294,894 of JAZKJV010009007.1, forward strand.
TCGACGACCCTCGCGAGGATGAGCCCATTCTGGAGATATTCGATGATCTATCTGATCTGCTTCTATTTCATACATCGGATATCAGTTTTCGTAGAGAGTCTCCTGATCTTGATTTTCCACACCTTTTTGAGACACTGATTGACGTGGAGGATTCCATGACTGATCCATCCTTCTCCACGTTCGACTTCTTCGGCTCCACACTTTCACTCCAGTCTAATCCTGAGCCGATGATTTCTTTTGTGCTACCGGATCCCGACCATATCTTCCCATATCACTGCCCGGTAGCAGACACCCGCCTGATTTCTTATTTGGGTGTCATCGTTTACATAGTTGACCTCGTTGTTGTTCTCATACTGAGACTACAACGACAGTACGGTATTCGCCTTACAGATATCGTCCTGAACCTTGATACCGCATTGTCCTAGCCTTTGCGCCCAGCTAGGGGCGTAAAATCTAGCGCTTGTTGAGAGGCACCTCAACATTGTCTACTTTGTATATACGTGTTTCGTCTTGATTTGTTCTTTGTTTCTTCCATTTCTGCTTTACACCCCAAGTCTCGTTTAGGATTATTTTTGCTATACTTAGGATATACTTTATCCTAAGTATAGGGGGTGTAGACACCGAGTTGTTCATTCTCGTTCCGTTTCATTACTCCTGTTGTTGCCTATACTTAGGGATCCTTCACCCTAAGTATAGGGGGAGTAATGTTGTCCTTTTATCTTGTATATATTTGTCTCAGTCTCTTCTATTCCCTCTCTTGTCCCTCAACTGTTTATATTCTTTTCTATACTTAGGGATCTTTTACCCTAAGTATAGGGGGGACAAGTTGATTCGTTGATTTCGTATATTCTCTTCCTCGCTCTTCCCCATTTGTATAGTCTTCTATACTTAGGATTACTTGATCCTAAGTATAGGGGGGATCACCGACTTCCATTCATTTCATTTTTTCTTTGAGTCATTGTAGTATAGGATTCTTTTCACTTTTCTATACTTAGCACGAGTTATGTCTTCCTTTGCCGCTCTTTGATCACTATGAGGACATAGTTCGAGCTAAGTATAGGGGGGTGTCGTATATATTTCATATATACTTTAGCCATAACTCGTACTTTGTGTGAGTGTGTTAATAAATAAAATGGCTAAAAACCACAAAAATTAAAAAAAAAATCATGTACATAATCTTCTTTTATTTGCACATACATAGCTAGTGTACAAACTATTTTTGTAAAAATGATTTCAAAAATCTTTTGTGTAAAGCTTGTGTAAATATTTTTGTATCAAAATTATGTATATAGTACAAAATTTTTCCAAAATGTTTTGAAAATCAAAAGTTTGCAAAAATCTTGTGTAAATGTGTGTAAATATCTTTTTGCAAAACTTGCACTTCATGCATCATTTATTCATGATTTCAAAACATTTTTCAAAAATTTTGCATGATTGTAAAATTTGTGTAAATAAGCATCTTTTTGTACATATGTATATAGTTTTTCGGGATGATAGTTGACCTTTAAACTGGCCTGGAATCAAATTGAGAAATGGAGCTTGATTAAGATCTTAATCCACTTAATTTCTAAGAGGAACCTTATAGGACTTAGGTTTAAGGCTTTTCAGGTCCATGGTGACTTAATTCTTTGAGGCCACTAGGCTATGATCACATGTCATCTCAATGAGCCTAAGTAGAGCACTTAACAACAACACATGACTCATATAGATTATGGCTTTACTTGGACACCAGCACTATGCACCGAGCTCTCTACGGATGAGGTGGTGAGGAGTCAGTCTTCCTTGACTTGGGGTAGCATATGAGGGTAGTACTTCTAGGCGGAACCTCTCTTCTTCTTTTAGTGAAGGAAGTGCTTCTCAACTTGGTCTGGTTGCCATGAGGTCTAACGACGGGAGTTGTGGGTTGCAATAAAGCTTCAAAAGAGGGATAGTCTACTGGCTCAAGAGGAAAAACTCCTTGTATATATGCTGCACATGTATATGTTGTATAGATGCGCTGAAAAAAAATGTGCAAAAAGAAAAGAACTCCAAAAAAGTGGTGGGTCTGAGAGAAAATGATAATCCCACCGGAGTATGTATATAGAGTGCCATAAGCAAAGCTTGGTTTCATGTTCCACCTGTTGTAGCTTGCAGCAGGGAGACTTGGCTACACTGGCCTTGACCCATTCTCTTCCTCCCCCTCTTCTTGAGCCGGTTGAACTTGAACTTAGAAGGGAATACCCCGCTCCTCGAGGAAAGAGTGGCCAGATTGAGGTTATAGAGTTACCTTGTTGGAGAGGGTTGTCAAGTTGCCATTTCTGAGGTGGAGAGCTTAGACTTCACATTCACAGGACAAGAAAAGATTCATGGTCTTCAGGGTTTGTGATTGATGACTTGTTCTGATCTGGAGCATTGAGGAGTCTTGGTTATAGATTAGTGGAACTTAGAGGCTGTTGAGTTTTAAACCTAAGTCTAAATAAGGTTCCGACACATTAATAATCCAAAGATCTGATCGAGCTCCATACCCCAATTTAATGAAGGCAAGTATAATAATCAACCTTGATCCATGTACACCCTCTTTTTCTTTTTCTTTCTTTCTTTTTCACTTCTTTTTCAAATAAGAGTTTGCTAAGGGACTAGCAAAGTTAAGTATAGGGGGGGTGATGAATACCCATTCATCACACTTTATTCTTATATTTTAGCTACAAAAACCTTTGCAAATGCATGTAGATATGTGTAAATAGGAATAATTAGCAAAAGCATGCATTGTGTAAAAACCTATAATTAGCATGTTTTTGTGCAAAAATAAAAGAATAAAGATTAAAAAGAAAAAGAGGGAAATATTTAGAATAAATATTGAGCAACCTAACCCAAGGGAGGGCTCAGCATGGGCCTGACCGCATAAAAGCCAAAGTAGAGGGAGATAGGAGCTCTTGTGTATATATTTATGTAAACAAAATAAAAATGTTTTCCTCACCCAAAAATATGCTTGTAAATACTTGTATATATTTATAAAAGATATAAAAACAAAAGAAAAGTTAAAAATCAAAAAGATCAAAAATACCCCTTTCATCATGTACATAAACCACACCTATATATATTTATTTAGCTTTGTAAATATGCAAAATTAATTTTTAAAACTTTTTATAAATAGTCTATCTTATACTTTGTAAATAAATAAAATAAAAAGAATCAAAACAAAAATCAAAATAAAAATAGAAAAATCAAAAATACCAAAATACATTGTACATATACCATGTATATAGATGTATATATCTATTTATTTTACCTATGTATATAAATAATAAAAACAAAATAAAAATACCGTTTTATTCCTTATTTTATTCTATAAATAAATAAAATATAAAATAGGAATAAAATTATACAAAAATAATAATTAAAAATCAAAAATCAAAAGCCTACATATTGTATATATACCTATATATAGCTATATAATGTAAATACCTTATTTTTATTTCCAAAAATTAATTAAAAATCACAAAAAAATAGAAAATATTAAAACAAAAATCTTTCATGTTTCGACTTTTTAATAATTCTGCCATTTGCTATTTATAATTGATTTTTCAAATCTTTTCCACGTGGAAGCGTCTCATTGGCCCACGGAGATGTTGACCTCCGGTCAACTCCCTCCGCGGACCTTCTTCTCCAGCGGATCTCGCGCCCGACCCGACTTCTCCTCTTTTTCCGCACTCAATCCGCTCGCCATCTCCGCAAACCCCGGGTCCTATCTCTTCTTCGTGCATCCGAGACCCTCGCCGGGGTATCCACATCGGGATCCGCGCTTCTCACAGCCCTACCCGACCAGCCCTAGCCGGACCTGCACCCACTTAAATACCCAGCTCCGCCACCCATTTTCTCTATCTTTGGTCATTCCCCTTCTTCCCTGTGAGCTCTAGCGTGATCGCACGAGTGACAGCGAGCGTCTCCACCTGTTGCAGCGAGGCGAGGAGGAGGTTTCCACTGATCCGGCGAGTATCACCGCCGTGCTCCGCCCTGAGTTGGAGCTCGAGCCTCGGACGTCGGCGTTCCTTGAGGCGAAGACCCAGAGCTGCGCAAGCTCGACCACAGCCCATTCCTTCACCCAGGTAGACCTGTAGTTCTTTCTTTTTCTCTAATTTTCGATTAGCCCCAAATCTCGCCGTCGCCGACCATCATCGATTCCGGCCATCTCCCCCTTCCGTTCGATCATCAGAATCCCCCATCACGTTCGCCCTTCCCCCGCGCACCTTCTCCGCCCCTCCGTTCAACCCAGCTCGCACAGGAGCTGGGGTTCGAACCCCTTCGCCGTCGCATCGCCGGGGTTCGCCTGCACCACCGCACCGTCCACTTGCACCACCGCTAACGGGGTCGAGGCAGTTTGCCCTCGACCCAGGAGCTCTTTGGTTGCGTTTTGCAGGTCAATCGAGGGCTGTCTGAGGCCCTCCTACTTGAGAACCGGAGCTTCTCCTCCGCCGGAGTCGACAGAGCTCTCCGGAGCTCCGTTGATTCATCGGAGACGTCCCACAGACGCGGGAGGCCAAGGCGAAGCTTCCTCGATCATCAAAAGCCCCCATGGAGGCTCGGAGCGCGCGTATTGGGCCGGCGAAGTTCGTCGGCCTCTTTTTCTTCGAGGACCTCCAGCAGCCGTTGGATTGCCCTCCTGCTCCAGTTTTGATCGCCACCGTCCGCTTCAGGAGCCACCAGCAGCGTTAGATCCATCTAAGGAGCGATCTGGACCATCGATGCCCGAGGTTTAGCCACAGTACCTCTCCACCGTTCGATCTCCCACGTGGCGACGCCTGGACCGATCGATCAACCCGAGGGATATCAGCGTTGGGCGCCACCCATTTCCAGCCGTTCATCAGCATACGTGGCGCCCATCCGACGGCCAACCTAATAAAGGGTAATTTATCCCTTAGGCCCTTAGCTTTAGTCTTGTTTTGTTTCAGTCCTGTAAATATTTTTCGTATTTTATTTACGTTGGTATATTTGCACTTTGGACCCTGTCTTGTTTCTTATTGCATGTATGCCCCTGTGTGTAGTGTGTCACGTGCTTCGACACGTGTTCTTCTGGTGTATTTGCAATCTATGCCCTTGTAGTTCTGGACGTTTATGAATGAATGAAACTTTTTAGTTAATTGCATTTATACCCCTGTGCGTGGTTGTTTTGCGCATGTGCGTTAATTTTTGGGTTATTTGCAATCGAGCCCCCTAGACTTTTGGTACGTGTTACCAATAGGTCCTCGGGACTTATTTTCCTTACATATAGGTCCCTGAGTGCCCCAGGCACGCGCTTGGCGCGTGTTTTGCTGGGTATTTTGCACCGGGACCCCTAGAACTTTGGGTATTTGCATTCCAGTCCCTATGCACAGTACCCTTTTGTTATTTTTAAATAAAATATCAAATCACCTCTAAATTCGATGAAAATTTGACACATGGCTCCTGCCATGTTGTAGGATTTTCGTGAATTTTTGAGGACATTTTTGGTTGTGTTTGCTATTTTTAAAAATTCAAAAACCTTCATTTTTGCTACTGTCTAGATTGAAAAATCATAAAAAAATATAAAAACCCCTCTAAAAATTCCATAAAAATTAGCTACTGTTTAGTTTAGTTTGTTTGATTTTCTAGCCAATTTTGGCTATTTTTCATTGCTTAAAAACCTTAGAAACTTAAAAACCCCAAAACACCCATAAAAATTCTAATAAATACATTAAAAATCCAAAAACAATAAATATGGTACCTAAATTTTCCTTATTTCATCTATTTTATAGGAAAATTACCTCCAGGCCTTTTTGAGGTTCTTAAGTATTTTATCTAGGGACTTTAGGCTTGGCTGGACAGTACCCCTTGTTTTTGTTATTGTTTGATTTTTAGAAATTAAAATAAATATCAGAAAAATCCCAAAAATTCACCAAAAACATAAAAAATTATAAAACACATAAAAAGATTTTTGTTTTAATTTTTGGTTGAATTTTGTTGCCTTAAATAATTTGTCAAAGTGTGATTGTTTTTTGTTTTTATTATTTTCTTTACATATTAAAAATCCAAAAAAAATATAAAAATAATTAAAACCACTCAAAAATATTTTGTCTTTTATTTTATTCATTTTTACTACTTCGTAGGCCTTCGGCCAATCCGTGCTCCTTGAGTTCGACCCTGGGTGCTATACCAGGTTAAACATATAGCAGGACCGCTTCTTTGTTTTGATTGCTTGATTTGTCATTAGTGGTTCGATTTTTCTTGATATACACGGTCTGATCGCTTGGGTCGCAACGACCCTATTTGTGTACCTTATACCCGAGTGGTCAGGCCTGTTATCAGCTGCTTACTTATCCCCACTTCTATATGGGTTTCTGTCCCCCTTCTCATTGTGCAAGACGCACCTGTATTTGCATATTCGGCCAGAAGAGGACTTCGTAGGTTCGTTTGTAAGTTTTTGTGAAACAGAAATGTCGGTTTGTTTCGGCTTTTCTCTTAACATCTTTTTCTTAAATATGTAGCCATATGTTTTTTCTTATATGTTTCATATGACATGGCTAGTATTTGTATTGTCGAACGTACAGATTGGTAGACATATATTCTTATATTTCTGACCATCTATATACTGTGTTAAGTTCATGTTGATAGTTCTGCAATAATGTTTTCTGAGGTTAGCTGCTTACTTATCCCCACTTCTATATGGGTTTCTGTCCCCCTTCTCATTGTGCAAGACGCACCTGTATTTGCATATTCAGCTAGAAGAGGACTTCGTAGGTTCGTTTGTAAGTTTTTGTGAAATAGAAATGTCGGTTTGTTTCGGCTTTTCTCTTAACGTCTTTTTTTAAAACATGTACCCATATGTTTTTTCTTATATGTTTCATATGACATGGCTGGTCGATGGGGTACGTGCAATACATTATCTTATTTTTTCAATGATGTTCGTTGATGCAATTTTTTCTTTCGATCCAATTTGCTATGAAACGTACCTATATTTTTTGTTTATTTTTTATTGTTGTGTACATCTTTCTTTTTTTTAAATGGTATGTTTATTGCTCTTTTTCTATTTGAGTATGTTTTAGGTGACTGTTGGCATATGGGAAACTTACATGTCCATGTGTTTTACATCAAGACAGATATCTTTATGTTATGAGATTGTTTACCCACTTTTTGTTTGGGTTAGCGTGTAATATTTTCGTAATTATATTGTCTATTTACGGTTATTGTATGTACAACTCTCACTTTATTTCTAAGCTTTTCAGTCGATAGACATTGAAAATAAAAAAAAATGATCGTAGAGGAGTTTGCTAGATGAAAGGAATGTTGCCTGAATGTCTTATGTAAGTCCTCCTGCAGATTTTATGTATGTACATATATATACACAGACACACACATACACATAGATGTATATACATACTTTGTATATTTTAATCAATCTCTTTAACTTATATTGAACCCCTAGCCTTAGATTTTATGCTTGATTGTGACGTAATAATTATGATCTGAACACCCTAATATATTTGTATGTACTATTCAAACTACAACTTCATCCTCTGAATGTATCTTAATCTATTTGTTTGCGTATTTGTATTGCCGAATGTATAAATTGGTACACATATATTCTTATATTTCTACAAATATATATATATTGTGTTAAGTCCATGCAGATAAGTATGCAATAATATTTTCCGTACTTCCATACTTAGTTATCCCCACTTCTATATGAGTTTCTGTCCCCCTTCTCATCGTGCAAGACACACCTGTATTTGCATATCCGGCCAAAAGAGTACTTCCTAGGTTCGTTTGTAAGTGATGTCTGAAATAGAAATGTAGGTTTGTTTCAGCTTTTCTGTTTTCATTTTTTTTTAACATTTACTCATATAATTTTTCTTATGTGTTCCACATGAGATGCCTGGTCGGTGGGATACGTGCAATACATTATCTAATTTTTTCAATGATGTTCGTTGATGCCAACTTCTCTCTCGCTCCAATTTCCTATCAAGCTTACCTATGTTTTGTGTGTCTGTTTGAATCTTATGTGCATCTCCTGTTTTTTTTTGACGGTATGTTTACTGTTTTTTTTCTATTTGATTATGTTTTAGGTAAATGTTGACATGTGGATAAAATAAAAGTCCATGTGTTTTGTATGAAGATGGATCCATGTGTTTTATGTGAAGATGGATATCTTTATGTTACGAAATTGTTTATCCACCTTTTCTTTAGTTTAGCATGTAATATTTCCGTAATTATATTGTACACTTACGGTTATTGTATGTACAACTCTAACTTTATTTCCAAGTTTTACGCTCGATAGACATCGAAAAGCAAAATAATGATCGTAGAGGAGTTTGCTACCTGAAGGGAATGTTGGCTGAAGATCTTAGGTAAGTCCTCTTGCAGATTTTATGTGTCTGTGTGTGTATATATATATACATACACACACATATACACATACATGTATATACATACTTTGTGTATTTTAATCACTCTCTTTATCTTATACTAATAATATATTACCTTGATAAATATATATATATATATATGTGTGTGTGTGTGTGTCTGTCTGTGTCTTTTAGACAGTTTATTTATAACAAACTACTAATTTTTTTTTCAAACAAAAAATATTATTAAGTTACGGAATTCAAGTTTGAATTAATTATTTTCGCATGTTGGTTATTTTTCCTCCCTTTTGGTTAATATATATTTGAAGGATATGGTACTTTAAAAAAACCAACCTTTACACTCTACCGTACTTTTATTATAATTTGTTTAGATTTTCTTTATTAGATTGCCAATATATTCATGCAATGACGATGACACATCATTCTATTATCCAGATGTTGATTGGGGAGGCAAACTATTTTTCTTTATATAAAGAATGATATGCAGCCATCAACAAAATTGTCGTACAACAATCTGAGCCTATATACAAAGATATATTATATATTGCAGTAAATTTATATATAGTATATATTTCTCCTTTTACTAACCTCTTACAATTTTTACTGTATTTTTTTAATCAAAATGTGATAAAATTTAATTCTGTCTATCTTATATTTATTATTCATTCATTTCTATTTTAGCTTATATAAAAAATAAAAGCCATGCTGTCTTAGTGTACCAGCTTAATTACGTATGATATCATCCGATACATGTAAATATGTATTCCTTATATCAAATAAATTATGAAAGTATTTGTCAGGTGTTCTCTCATATATGTACATATTCAATCCATGAAATAAATATTCGTAAATTACGATGGTACATTAATTGCATGTACCAACCTCCCACCATTGTTTAATATTGTGTTTGGTATATTGAGATATGTGATATTAACAGCAGTTATTTATTGCCGTGTATGTTTATCTATGTACGTCTGTTACGTGTCGTGCATGCAGCAGAAAGGTATGATGTTCTCCATAATTTATGGCTCACGGTTTTTTTTGTCTTCTCGTGTTAATTGTTAACCCCTATACACAACTGCTTATATAGCAGTGGTCCACAGCACATATTCTACCCATCTCTCCCTTTCTACATCCCTTACTGTTTTGTGAGATCTAACAAAGGTATGCACTTCTTTATATCTTTACACACAATTTCTATATATAAATTTTTAACCAAGATATTCTGCTGAATATATTCTTTTTCTATTGAATATAAAAATACGTAGCAGACGCAAACTCATTTTTAAATTGTTTACGACCGGTTCCTGCAAATTTCTTAAGTTTACTACATCAATGGAAATATGTTCTCTTTTGTATTATATATTACCCGAATGTAAAGTTGGTTTACTGTTTTACCTTAAAGTGTATACATATATATTTATATTCCTATAATTTTTTCAGTTACATCGTATTAGATTGTCAATATATTAGGGCAATGAAGATGATGTAACATGTGTGATCGAGTTTTTGATTGGCGAGGCAAACTATTTTTTTTAAAAAAAAATATTATGCAGCCATCGAAAATAAATGATTTCCAACAATCGGAGCCTACATGATTTACTTATTTATCCAAATCCTCTTGCAGCATATATATATATATATACACACATATATCTAAACTTTCTACAATTTAATTAGTTTTAGTATATTATATTGTCTATGTATATATATATTAGGGCAATGAAGATGATACAACATGGTGATATCCAATTGTTGATTGGTGAGGCAAAATATTTACTTCAGATAAAAAATATTATGCAGCCATCAAAGAAAAAAATTTCAAACTTCTGAGCCTATGTAGGGATATACATTTCATGCTTTGGTTAATCTATTAAATGCGCATCTTACTTACCTTTAATGACAACTTATTTCATTTTTTTATTTTCAAAATATACCTGCTACAAACATTAAATCTAACAATATTGTATTCATTATTCCTTCTATTTGTCTGATATTTTATGTAGAAACAAAGTACATGTTGTATCAGTGTTATATTTCTTCAGCTTTTGTATTTCACTGTAATATGTATGCTGAAATTGTTGTTTGGTGAGGCAAAGTAATTTTTTTATAAAAAAATTTATGCAGCCATAAGAAAAATTTGATTTCCAGCAATCTGAACATACAAGTATATATTAGATACTTTATTCAGTTTATATGTGTCGTGTCTATATACTTATACTGACAACTAAAGTTTTTTACTGTATTTTTTATCTACATGATGTAGAATTAAATCAACAATCGGATGTTATATGATTTACTGTTTTACCCAAATCATCTTGCACTGTTTATACATATATATATATATAAACTTTATACAATTTATTTAGTTTTATTATATTATATTGCATACATATATATATAGATATATATATATATTAGGGCAATGAAGATGATACAACATGGTGAGATCCAATTGTTGATTGGCGAGGCAAAATATTTAGATCATATAAAAAAATATTATGCAGCCATCAACAAAAATAAGTTCCAACCTTCTGAGACTATGTAGGGATATACATTTCATGCTTCCCTGAATCTATGGAATGCGCATCTTCCTTAACTTTACTGACAATTTATTTATTTATTTATTTCCTAAAATATAACTGCTACATTGACAACTAAAGTTTTTTACTGTATTTTTTATCTACATGATGTAGAATTAAATCAACAATCAGATGTTATATGATTTACTGTTTTACCCAAATCATCTTGCATTGTTTGTACGTATATATATATAAACTTTATACAATTTATTTAGTTTTAATATATTAAATTGTGTATATATATATATAGATATATATATATATATATTAGGGCAATGAAGATGATACAACATGGTGAGATCCAATTGTTGATTGGCGAGGCAAAATATTTAGATCAGATAAAAAAATATTATGCATCCATCAACAAAAATAAGTTCTAACCTTCTGAGCCTATGTAGGGATATACATTTCATGCTTCCCTAAATCTATGAAATGCGTGTCTTCCTTAACTTTACTGACAACTTATTTCTTTCTTTTATTTTTAAAGTATACCTGCTACAAACATTAAATCTGACAATATTGTATTTGTTACTCCTGTTCTTTGTCTGTTATTTTATGTAGAGACAGAGTACATGTTGTTTTAATGTTATATTTCTTCATCTTCTAGGTTTTGTTGTACCGTGTATGATCAAATTGTTCATGTGCGAAAAAAATATCAACTATTGTACTTTACTTCGCTTATAAAATTAACAAGTACTTTTTTTACAATCTACTTTTTAGTCAATGCTTAAAAAATCCTGTAGGTACTTTGGAAGAATGAATTATTCGTACATTTCCGATTTCGTAGAAGCGGGTGTGTTGCATACAGTTAAAGTCAGAGTTACCCGCTTGTGGGATTCCTCGCGTCTGGGATGTAATAACACCCCATCATCTGCTACGTTCCTTGTTGTTGATTCGAATGTTACAATGATAATATGAAACATATTAAGAAAATTTTTTAAAAATCTATTATCTCATACTATTTGTATATTTCTTCATGCCTTTTATGTAAGGAGTTTTTTAGTTAATGATAATTGTTCCGTTTTATGTAGGCAGATGCAATTGAATGTGTGATTGAATTGGACAAAAATTATTGCTCCGGTCATAACCTAAGTGAAGGAAACATTTACACCATTGCAGATTGCATCACATATCCGAATAAATCATCGTTGAGAGTAGTTCCTAATGAACTGATTTTAAAGTTCATCGAGACTACTTATGCCATTCATCATATGGAAGTAAATACATCGATTCCTGTGTACAAATTTTTCTTTGTTGATTTTGAGGATGTCGCGACACCTATTTTCATCAACACATACGTTATTGGTATGCATGTTACTTATGTATTTAATAAATCAATACAATTACAATTATCTTCTACTATTTTCATGCTGTTTAATGTAATCATATTAATTTATATTATTTCAGATGTATTTGGTTGGCTTCTACCGAATACGAGTATTAGAGGATATTACCATGAAGAAGGTGCACCAACAAAGCAGAATATACATATACAGAACAAGAGGTTTTCTAACATGTTATAAATATCATGATTTGTTTTGCTTATTGAATTGAAATTGTTTTCCATTTTATCAAGAGTAATGGTTTATCTTTTTACTAAACAGTGTTAAGATATTACCCGTTACCTTGTGGGGCAGAATAGCAGAGATATTCCCAATAAACCTTCTCCACGATAACATAAGAAGGACTGTTATAATCCTCACAGGATTAACAGTCAAGTACTACCGTGGTGAGTATGTTCGTTCAAAATTTCACAACTACTTACTCTTTGAATACATATATCGTATATTATTTAATTATTTCTTATAATATCACAGGTAAACATGTATTGTGCTCCACAATGTCGTCAAAATTCTATTTTGACTTGGATATTCCTGAAGTTTGCAGCATTCGTACAAGGTGTAATATTTATGAGTATATAGACAACAATATAATTTTTTTACATATTCTAAAATGTAAATCAAATTTAAATTGACTATTTTATTCAAACATTAAAGTACTGGTGGAGCACAATGTGGGCCATCAATGTCAGCAAGTGATTCAAACAGTTTATAGTGATGTCCGTAAGTATCATATATTACATATATATATGTGTGCGCGTGTGTATATGTATATATATATATATACAATTAGGAAATCTTATTAAAATTATTCTGTTTTACGTATATTTTCCCCTTCTTTAATAATTTATTAACTTTATTAAATTACATTTCTTTTCAGGTAACAATCATGTTCATGTTGGTTCAACTCATTACCCCAACATCTGAATATCTTTTAATGTCAGAAATTTGTAACTTATTAAATGACTCTAGATTTTAGTAGATCTTTGTATTCTAAATTAATGTTTGTACTATCCAACTTTATCTATGCACATTTTAGCTCTATGAGCATAAACAACGAATATAAGTAAGTATATCATACACTCTCTGTTCATAATCGTAATATTACTCTTCTTCTGTTTTGTTGTCCTAATGTTACGTCAACGGAAATTCATGCTTATTATGCATCATTGTCCTTATCCCAAAATATACATATCTTCTAATGTCATAAATTTGTAACTTGCTGCAGCATGACTGTAAAGTTTATTATATCCTTCCATCTCATTTACTGTCTTTAACATCTAACTTTATGTATGACCATTTTAGTTCTACGTAACTAAAAAATGTTGACTATAGTCTTCTTTCAGGTACGTTTTTCTCACATGAATGTATATAATTGTTGCAAAATTTAAGGAATTCTACTTTCTGACTTTTGCATATTTTTATGGGTTGATTGTATTGTATATCTTATTTGAAGCATAGCAGAGAAGTATGTATAAACTGTTCACGTGGGAATGTGTCAATATTTATGTTGATAAAATTTACAGAGATGTCAGATATGGCCTACCTTTATGAAGAAAATAACTATTGTCTATGCATGTCTATGTTTTTATGTCAAAAGAATGTACAGATGGTGGATATGGTGCATCCAGGTGTCCAAAAAAAAGGTAGGCATGATGTAGAATGAATGCATTGTCAGGGGAAGGTAAAATCTACCCGCCTGTTTTTATTATTCTTGGGTTTCTAACATTTATATTACCACATCTTCAATATAATAATAGTAAATATTAGGGAATCGGAAGGTGTTATTGCATGAAAGAAACAGCTGGAATTAAATGTCACGACATTTAATTCTTGCCATTTGTTACCCATGCACTTCTGGTCAATTCTACTGTGATATTTATATTCCACTTCCATCTTACAGACGTTATTCTTCATTCTATTCATTTTCCTACCTTTCTTCTTCGTTGCAGGTATCCTTCTCCTTCCCTTTGTTCTTGATGTTCTGAGCATGTGTATCTTTTGTATTATTAACATAAATCGGTATTTATATTTTTTCATCAGATGATGTTTATCCTTGACGGGGTCATTTTATTTTTTTTAACTTTTTTTTCACTTATTTTGTTGGATCTGCAATTATGCATTTGTTTCCATAAAAGTATTTAAGTGTATTTCGACATTTTCCTATTTTTCTTTCTCTTCCATGAAAAAGTTATCATATATAAAATCTTGTTCTTTCTATACATGTGAACTACCTGCAACAATATTAAAATATATTATGTGCTGTTAAATTCCGCAAATATGTTCAAAATTTTTTGTTCTTTCCTTTCAGGAAGACGTTGACATATTTGCAGTTTCGTTCCTTCTATAGACCTGCATTAGCTGGAAGATGTTCCTCTGGAGCTGCATTAGCTGGAAGGTATTGTAATAGTGCATGTTCGTAATTTCCAATTGTGTAATTTAAATCTGTATACTATTGATTTATATGGTTAGAAGTTGATCTTTCTTTATGTTGTTGTAATTGTTGGAATAACCATTGTTTACTATTCTCTAATAATTAAAAGTTATGATGTCATACATGATGATATTAGTTATCAAAAATTCGTGTAAAAAAATTAAGTGTTAAAAAAAGAATACTTTAGATGATTTTTTTATTGATGAAATGTCAGGCCATATATAGAAATTTGTGATTAAATAGACAGTATATTAGTAGTTCATTTGGTTATAATTTAATGTTTTCCATGTTGTTATAGTTGTTAGAATAGTCACTTTCTAATTCCCTCAAATTTCATAAAATTGTTGCATAATCTATGACTGAATTTAAACTCGGTTTGATAATGATTTATTTAGGTAGATGTTAACGTTTATTTTTTTATAATTGTTTATAATGTTTTTTTTTATAATTATTTACAATAATTAGAAACAATAAGAATTGAATAAATTTACTACCTGTAGTAAAAAGTTACTCTTGCGTATACCAAATATTCTATTCATTTATTTAAATCCATGTCATGTATTCTGTAAAAACGGTAGGTACTTCTCAACAATGATTTACTCCTACATCTCCAACTTTATTAAACCCGGAGAGTTACATACGATCAAGATCAGAATTATTCATATGTGGAACTCCTCAAGTTTTCATTCTGTCGACAAATTATCCTCTGTCAATTTTCTTGCTGTTGATGAAAAGGTTAGGCCACTACTTAAAATCATTGTCTCAAATTATTTACTTTTTTTCCACATTCATCTATTATTAACGTTACATTTAAAAAAGTTCATATAGCATTAGTTTGAATATTTTACTTCATATAGGAAAATGCAATCGAAGGTCTAATTGCATCGGACGAAGATCTTTGTTTTGAGCATCATTTATGTGAAGGAGAGATATATTCTATTGTCAATTGCATGACTTATGTAAATAAAGAAAGTTTCAAAGTTGTACCCAGTGAGTTGATTATAAAGTTCATTGATGCCACTCATAGTATTCACCATACAGAAGTAAATTCAACTATCCCATGGTACAAATTTTTCTTTGTCGATTTTGATGATGTCACCACGCCCATTTTCAGCAGCACGTATGTCATTGGTATGTCTAATGTTAATTGAAATTTTAATAATACAAATTAATTACTTTATTTCAAATAATTCTTTTAAATCTTCAATTTAATTGTTTCTAATTTCTCTCTCTTTTAGATGTTGTTGGTTGGCTCATCACGGATACCCATAATCGATCAAACTATTCTGAAGAAGGCGCACCGGCAAAACATAATTTAATCATACAAAATAACAGGTACTGTTGAACTTTACACTTTCTGTCATTTTTCAATTGATCTTTTAATTATTTTTTTGTATATATTCTTACGTTTTTTATTGTTTACATATGAACAGTGGACAGCTACTACCTATTACTTTGTGGGGCGGGATAGCTGAAAATTTTCCAGAATGCCTTCTTTATAACAAGAGAAAGAAGGTTATCGTAATTTTCACAGGATTAACCGTGAAGTACTACCGTGGTTAGTATACTCACTTACTACTTCATTTAAATTTTTACATTTATAAAGTAGATGACAAATTATTTTTAAACTTTACTTTTAATCATAGGTAATCTTGTACTGTGCTCTACTGTGTCACCAAGATTTCATATAGATTTAGATATCCCTGAAGTTACCAATATTCGTAAAAGGTATAAGCTAAGTATATAATGTAATATCTTTAAATTATATTATCTTCTTTGCACGTCACTTTTTCTTACTTTTTTACTTCAAACGTTTTAGTGCTCACACAAAGTCTGCGCCATCAGCTTCACAATGTGATTCAAACAGTCTTTAGTAAAAGTATATAAGTTTTTATGTTATTTGCTTTTAAAATGAATTTAAAATTATTTACTCCAATCATTAATATCTTGGTCTATTTTCTCAGGTGTCAGTAACTCCATATCTCAAGAATAACTTTCTTCATCTCCGTCGATACATCTGCCTGTTATATGGAGCTTTTCAACAATTATGCAATTTGTAGTCGTCTTACTGTATTTTATTTTAAAGATAGCGAACATTGATAGGCATGCTGAGCGACTAAGGTAAAGGAGCTAATCGGTCGTTGCGACCTCAATCACTCAGCTAGGCTCAATCAAGAAAAATAGACCACCAAGAGAGATAAAATCAATCAAAATACGAAATAGCGGTCTTGCTATTAATTTAACCTGGTATAGCGACCAGGGTCGAACACAAGGAGCACGGGTTGGCCTTGCGGCCTACGAAGTAGTCAAAAATGAAATAAAATAAAAGGAGAAAATATTTTTGGTGGTTTTTTAATTATTTTTTATTTTTTTGGATTTTTAATGTATTAGGAAAATAAGAAAAGCAAATAAACACACACTTCAACAATTTATTAAAAGCACTAAAAATCAACCAAAAATTCTAACAAAAATATTTTTATGTGTTTTATAATTTTTAGTGTTTTTGGTGAATTTTTGGGATTTTTCTGATGTTTATTTAATTTGCTAAAAATCAAACAAGGACTGAAATGACAGGTACTGTCCAGCCGAGCTAAAAGGGCCTAGATAAAATATCTAAAGGCCCCAAATTAGTTGGGAGTAATTTTCCTGTAAATAGAATAAAACAAGGAAAATTTAGGCACCTAGATTATTATTTTTGGATTTTTTATTTATTTATTAGAATTTTTATAAGTTTTTAAGTGTTTTTCAATTTTTAGTTGTTTTCAGTAATGAAAAATGGCCAAAATTGGCTAGAAAATCAAGCTAGACAAAACAAACAGTAGACATTTTTTTTGGAATTTTTAGATATGATTTAATATTTT
This sequence comes from Ottelia alismoides, assembly GCA_037367405.1. Classification (NCBI taxonomy): domain Eukaryota; kingdom Viridiplantae; phylum Streptophyta; class Magnoliopsida; order Alismatales; family Hydrocharitaceae; genus Ottelia; species Ottelia alismoides. The sequence goes on from JAZKJV010009007.1 coordinate 312,468, forward strand.
TTTGTGATTTTTAAAGTTAGACAGTAGCAAAATTAGGGGTTTTTGAATTTTTAAAAATATCAAATCAACTCAGAAATGTCTCCAAAGATCCTAAAAAATTTTACACTATGGCAGGAGCCATGTGTCCAATTTTCGTTGGATTTGGAGTATATTTGCTATTTTATTCAAAAATGAAAAGGGGGCAAAGTGCACAGGGACCAAAGTGCAAATACCCGGAAGTGTGGGGGGTCTGGTGCAATTAACCCAGGTGAACACGTGCGATGCGCGTGTCTGGGGCACTCAGGGACCCAAATGTAATGAAAATAAGTCCCGAGGGCTATTTGGTAACAGGTACCAAAAGTCCAGGGGCTTATCTGCAAAATACCCAAAAATAAACGCACATGCTCAAATGTTTCACGCACAGGGGTATAACTGCAAATAAACAAAAACTTTCATTCATTCATTAACATCCAGAACTACAAGGGCATATAATGCAAATAACCCAAAAACTCACGTGTCGATGCACGTGTCACATCACACACAGGGGTATATCGGCAAATAAAACTAAGCACAAGGGTCTCTATGCAAAAGTTCCAAAAACTAAACAACTACACTACGTATTTACAAGACTAAAAACTAAATAAAATAACAGAGGGGGCCTAAGGGTAAATTACCCTTTAATAATGCGGGCCGCAGGATGGACGCCACGTGGAGTGATCGACGGTGGAGATCGGCGGGCGCTCCAAGGCTGGGGGCCTCGCTGTGATCCGACAGCTGGGGCTAAGCCACGTGGTGCATCGGACGGTCGTGGCTCTCTGTGGCTAACCCTCGAGCATCGGGCGGTCCAGATCTATCCTCCTCAGATCAAACGGTGGCTGCTACTCCTGAGCGGACGGCCCAGATGCAAGCTGGAGCTGGAGGTATGATCGGACGGTGAAGGAGGGTCGAGGAAGAACAGTTCGCCGGCGAAGTTCGCTGGCCCAAGGCGTACGCTCCTGACCTCCTCTGTTGCGCCTGAAGATCGGAGAAGCTCCGCGATGTCGTTCCGCAGCTGCTGGTAATCTCCGATGACCCTGCCGAGCTCTGAGGAGCTCCGGCGAGGTCGACGGAGATGAAGCTCCTGGACCTGATGGTCCAAGCCCTCAGATGGGCTTGGATGTACCTGCAAAGACAATCAGGAGACTCGCGGGTCGAGGGCAAACTGCCTCGACCCGGTTAGGCGGGGTGACGGTGAACGGAGGGTCGAAGTGGGCGAGCTCCGGCGAAGGGGGGACGGTGGAGCTCGAATCCCAGCTCCTGTGCGAGATGGGTTGGATGGTGATATGGAGAAGGTGCGCGGGAAGGAGGCGATGGCTATGGTGAAGCCCGATGGTCGGATGGTGGTCGGAATCGATCGGAATCGGCGATGGACGGCGGCGGAGCGATTTGGGGGAAATGGAAAATCAAAGAAAAAGAGAAGGCTAAGGGACTACCTGGGTGGCTGATGAGACTAGGGATGAGCTAAGGATGCTCTGGGTCTTCGCCTCGAGGAGCGTCTCCCTCCGAGGCTCGGGCTCCTGCTGGTGGCGGAGCAAGGCGGCGAAGCTTCGCCGGATCAGTGGTCACGCTCCCTCTCCTCGCTTTAACAGCACAGGACGCGAGCTGTCACTCTCACGAGCACGCTGGAGCTCATTGGGGGTGGAATCGAATGGCCAAAGATGGCAAATGGAGGTGGCGGAGCTCGGCTTTATACGCTGGAAGGGTCCGGGAAGACAGGCGCGGGTAGGGCATGGAAGCGCGCGAATCCCGATGCAGGAGCTCCAGCGAGGGTCTCGGATATGTCATGGACGGATCTGACCTGGGGTTTAGGTGGGAATCAATCGGGTTTAGGCGCTAAAAAATGGGGAAATCGGGTCGGGCGCCTAAGCCCGTGAGAAGTGGTCCTGGGGGGGGTAGTTGACCGGGCGGTCAACATCCCCAGGGCCAATAGGGATCGACCACGTGGATAATATTTGGAAGTGAGATAACAGGTGGCAAACGGCCGAATTTGCAAAAAGTTAAAACATGAAATATTTTTATTTTATTTTTTTCTATTTTTTAGTGATTTTTAATTAATTTTTCGAAATAAAAATAAGGTATATACATTATATAGCTATATATAGGTATGTGTACACTATATAGGTTTTTAATTTTTGATTTTTAATTGTTATTTTTATACAATTTTATTCCCATTTTATATTTTATTTATTTATATTATAAAATAAGGAATAAAAAGACATTTTTATTTCATTTTTATTATTTATATACATATGTGAAATAAATACATATATACGTTTATATACATGGTATATTTACAAAGTATTTTTGGATTTTTAATTTTGTTTTTTTAATTTTGTTTTTGTTTTAATTGTTTTTTTTTATTTATTTACATTATATCATGTAGAATATTTACAAAAATTTTGGAAATTAATTTTATTTATTTATAAGGCTAAATAAATATAAAGGTGGTTCTATGTACAATGTGAAAGTGGTGTTTTTGTTCTTTTTGATTTTTCTATTTTTATCTTGTTTTTATATTTATAAATCTATACAAATATTTACAAGCATATTTTAAGCTATTTTTGTGAGGAAAATATTCTTATTTATTTACATAAATATTTACACACATGAGCCCCTATCTCCCTCTACTTTGGCTTTTAATGCGGTCAGGCCCATGCTGAGCCCTCCCTTGGGTAGGTTGCTCAATATTTATTCTAAGTATTTCCCTCTTTTTCTTTTTAATCTTTATTCTTTTATTTTTGCACAAAAACATGCTAATTATAGATTTTTACACAATGCATGCTTTTGGTAATTATTTCTATTTACACATATCTACATGTATTTGCAAAGGTTTTTGTAGCTAAAATATAAGAATAAAGAGTGATGAATGAGTATTCATCACCCCCCTATACTTAACTTTGCTAGTCCCTTAGCAAACACTTATTTGAAAAAGAAGTGAAAAAGAAATAAAGAAAAAGAAAAAGAGAATGTTCATGGATCAAGATTGATTATTAAACTTGCCTTCATTAAATTAAGGTATGGAGCTCGATCAGATCTTTGGATTATTAATGTGTCGGAACCTTATTTGGACTTAAGTCTAAAACTCAACAGCCTCTAAGTTCCACTATTCTATAACCAAGACTCCTCAATGCTCCAGATCAGAACAAGTCATCAATCACAAACCCTGAAGACCATGAATCTTTTCTTGTCCTGTGAATGTGAGGTCTAAGCTCTCCACCTCAGAAATGGCAACTTGACAACCCTCCCCAACAAGGTAACTCTATGACCTCAATCTGGCCACTCTTTCCTCGAGGAGCGGGGTATTCCCTTCTAAGTTCAAGTTCAACCGGCTCAAGAAGAGGAGGAAGAAGAGAATGGGTCAAGGCCAGTGTAGCCAAGTACCCTTGGGAGCTTGACCAGTGTAGCCAAGTCTCCCTTCTGCAAGCTACATCAGGTGGATCATGAAACCAAGCTTTGCTTATTGCACTCTATATACATACTCCGGTGGGATTATCATTTTCTCTCAGACCCACCACTTTTTTGGAGTTATTTTCTTTTTGGCATTTTTTTTTCAAGTGCATCTATACAACATATACATGTGCAGCATATATACAAGGAGTTTTTCCTCTTGAGCCAGTAGACTATCCCTCTTTTGAAGCTTTATTGCAACCCACAACTCCCGTCGTTAGACCTCATGGCAACCAGACCAAGTTGAGATGCACTTCCTTCACTAAAAGAAGAAGAGAGGTTCCGCCTAGAAGTACTACCCTCATATTCTACCCCAAGTCAAGGAAGACTGCCTCCTCACCACCTCATCCGTAGAGAGCTCGGTGCATAGTGCTTGTGTCCAAGTAAAGCCATAATCTATATGAGTCATGTGTTGTTGTTAAGTGCTCTACTTAGGCTCATTGAGATGACATGTGATCATAGCCTAGTGGACTCCAAGAATTAAGTCACCATGGACCTGAAAAGCCTTACACCTAAGCCCTATAAGGTTCCTCTTAGAAGTTAGGTGGATTAAGATCTTAATCAAGCTCCATTTCTCAATTTGATTCCAGGCTAGTTTAAATGTCAACTATCATCCAGAAAAACTATATACATATGTACAAGAGATGCTATTTACACAAATTTTACAAGCATGCAAAATTTTTGAAAAATGTTTTGAAATCATGAATGGATGATGCATGAAGTGCAAGTTTTGCAAAAAGATATTTACACACATTTACACAAGATTTTTGCAAACTTTTGATTTTCAAAACATTTTGGAAAAATTTTGTACTATATACATAATTTTGATAAGAAAATATTTACACAAATTTTGCACAAAAGATTTTTGAAATCATTTTTACAAAAATAGTTTGTACACTAGCTATTTATGTGCAAATAAAAGAAGTTTATGTACATGAAAATTTTTTAATTTTTGTGATTTTCAGGGTTTTTAGCCATTTTATTTATTAACACACTCACACAAAGTACGAGTTATGGCTAAAGTATATATGAAATATATACACACCCCCTATACTTAGCTCGAACGATGTCCTCAGAGTCAAGAGCGATGAGAAGACATAACTCGTGCTAGGTATAGGGAAGTGAAAAGGAAGGCTATATACAAAGACGAATAAATGAAATGGAAAGTCAAGAAGGTCTCGGGTCTTCCCCCTATACTTAGGATCAAGTAATCCTAAGTATAGCAGGCTGTATACTAAGGGAAAACCGAGTGGAGAATGTACAGGGTCTACCCCCCCTATACTTAGGGTGAAATATCCCTAAGTATAGGCAACAAAACAGGGGTAGAAAGAAACAAAAGAAATACCGAAAGGTCTCACATCCCCCCTATACTTAGGGTAAAGTGCACCCTAAGTATAGCCTAATCACAAGATGAAGAAAGGGATGTGGGACTAAAGAATGTAGTGATATAAACATCTGAATCTATACAAGGTGGAAGATCAGTAAAACTCAGGTGTGAGATGCATTAGATGTGAGTCAAAGACCACATCTCACGCAAAATAAATAGGGGCAAGATCAGCGACCCGCAGCCCATGATCTAGAAATGGCTTGAGCCGCTGGCCGTTCACTCGAAAGGTACTCTCAGAAGACAACTCAGATATATCAATGCTACCGTTGTCGTGTACCTTTCTGACCAAGTAGGGTCCCTTCCATTTGCTCTGTAGCTTCCCTGGAAATAAACGTAGCCTCGCATCAAACAGCCATACTCTCTGTCCAATCTCAAAATGCTTGTGGCTGATGTAAGAATCATGCCACTCCTTCACTCTCTCCTTATACTGTAGGCTGTTTGAGAAAGCCGTATCTCTCAACTCCTCCAGGGATGCTAACTCTGCCCTCCTCTGGTCTCCTACACCATCTGGATCCATGAGAATATCTGTAACTGCCCATAGTGACCTGTGCCTCAACTCTACATGCAAATGGCACGGCTTGCCATAAACGAGGCGAAAGGGAGATTTGCCCAATGGTGTCTTGAAAGACGTCCTATATGCCCACAAGACCGAGTCCAAAAGCTGTGACCAATCCTTTCGGTCAGGGCAGACGACTTTCTGCAGTATAGTCTTGATCTCCCTATTCGACACCTCGGCTAGACCATTCGTCTGTGGATGGTAAGGTGTGGAAACACGATGGTCTATACCGAACTCGCTAGCAAGGGCCTTCACCTGATCGTTGATGAAATGAGACCCACCATCAGAAATCAGAACTCGTGGAACCCCGAACCGCGTGATGATGTGCTTCCTCAAAAATCTGCAAACTATCCTCGCATCAGCGGCTCGGGCGGGGATGGCCTCAACCCAACGACTAACATAATCCACGGCCAACAGAATGTACTCAAATCCCTGACTCTTAGGGAATGGACCCATGAAATCGATGCCCCATGCGTCAAAAACCTCACAGAAGTGAATGGGCTGCATCGGCATCATATCACGCTGTCCACAAGTGCCCATCCTCTGACAGTCAGTACACCTCTTCACGAACTCATCAGAGTCCTTGAAGAGGGTAGGCCACCACAAGCCGGATTGGAGCACTTTCTGTGTCGTTCTCCTCCCAGAATGATGTCCTCCTGCCTCAAGCTTGTGGCAGTAAGTGAGGACGCTATGGTGCTCCTCCTGAGGAATACACCGACGCCAGACGCTATCCCCTTCGTGGTAAAGGATGGGATCCTCCCAGTGGTAGGACTTGGCCTTCGCAAGGAAGGTCTCAAGCCTCTGCCTGGGCCAATCTTGTGGGACTTTCCCAACAACGAGAAAGTTCACAATATCGGCATACCACGGGAGTGAGGCGATAGCAAGGATCGCCTCATCTGGGAAGGTCTAACAAATGGGATCTATCTGCTCAGACTCCTCAGGCTGCTCTATACGGGAGAGGTGATCCGCCACCACATTCTTGACTCCAGGCTTATCCTTGATCTCAATGTCGAACTCCTGGAGTAGAAGGATCCATCTAGTAAGTCTGGCCTTGGCATCCTTCTTTGCCATGAGGTACCTGATGGCGGTGTGATCTGTGTACAGGGTCACTCTAGATCCAATGATATAAGATCGAAACTTATCTAGGGCGAACACTACGGCTAGCATCTCCTTCTCTGTGACTGTGTAATTCCGCTGGGCGGAATCCAATGTGCGGCTAGAGTAGTGGAGAGCAAACGGAACTCCATCCCTCCTCTGTCCCAGCACTGCCCCTACGGCAAAATCGGAGGCATCCGTCATGATCTCGAATGGGAGAGACCAATCAGGCGGCTGGAGGACAGGAGCCTCAATCACACACTGCTGGAGAGTCACAAAGGACGAAAGAAACTTGTCATCGACAAGGAACTCGGTGTCTTTCGTCAAGAGGTCAGTCAACGGCCGGGCAATCCTGCTGAAATCCTGAATAAATCTCCTATAAAATCCAACGTGCCCCAGGAATGACCGTAGCTGCCTCAAATTGGACGGCGGTGCGAGTTTTCTAATGACATCAACCTTGACCGGATCAACCTCCATGCCCCTGTTGGAGATGATGTGGCCAAGCACCGTCCCTTGAGTCACCATGAAGTGACTCTTCTCCCAAGATAGAACCAAATGGTACTCAATACATCGCTGGAGTACTCGGTCTAGGCAGTCAAGACAGGAGTCGAATCCGTCGCCGTAGACCGAGAAATCGTCCATGAAGACCTCCAAACACTCCCCTACCATGTCTGAAAAGATCGACAGCATGCACCTCTGAAAAGCCGCAGGGGCATTGCATAGCCCAAATGGCATGCGTCGAAAGGCATATGTACCGAAGGGACAGGTAAAGGTGGTCTTCTCCTGATCCTCAGGAGCGATGGCCACCTGGTTGTAGCCCGAGTACCCATCCAGGAAGCAATAATGGATCTTCCATGCCAGTCTCTCAATGATCTGGTCAATAAAAGGCAGGGGGAAATGGTCCTTCTTGGTGGCCTGGTTGAGTCTCCTGTAGTCAACACAGACCCTCTAAGAGGTGGGTACTCGTATAGCAATCTCCTCTCCCGACTCACTGATCACAGTCGTGATGCCCGTCTTCTTGGGCACCACATGCAAGGGGCTGACCCACTTGGAGTCGGAAATGGGATAAATAAAATCTACACTCCACCATTTTGATATTTCGTTCATCACGACCTCTCTCAGGTTGGGGTTCAGTCGTCGCACGCGACGGCTTCGCCCCCTCCTCGAGATAAATATGGTGGGAGCACACTGATGGACTAATCCCATGGAGATCTGCTACGCTCCATCCGATTGTCTTGCGGTTCTTTTCAAGAACCCCCATCAAACGGGATTCTTGCTCTCCAGTCAGATCAGCGGAGATGATGACTGGGTACATCTCAGGTTCGCCCGCAAGGAACCGATACTCCAGCGAAGTAGGGAGCGGCTTCAGCTCTGGACAGCTGGGTGCTGGCAAATCTGGCTTCGGAAGAAGGTGTGCGAATGCTGCTAAATCTTCCAAATCTACCTGGGAGAAAGGAAGCGAGCTCTCGCAAACTGGATCTGGAGGAGGCTGCTCAACTGTGCTGTCTCTGATCTGCTCTGCATCAACCTCCTCCTCATCTGTAGGCTCAGGTGGACTCAGGTCTGGCATCTGATCATCGCAATCTGCCCAATCAGACTCTGAATCCGAGGGATATGCATCAAACAAGGTGGCATCAGTACCACCGTAACACAAGGTGGCCTCAGTACCACCATCACTGGAAACCGTGCCGCGGTCAAGAACCGGCTCTGCTGCCTCTGTAGTATCCTGGACCAGGGCTGTGCTCTCCATGCTCTCCTCTGCTATCATCTCGGCATCAGCGGTGTCTGGAAATGAGAGGATGGCCTGTGCTGAAGGGTCTGCCCATGCTGCCTCATCATCTGTGATCACAAAATCACAGTCCTGGTGGATGTCTAACCCGGCATCTGTCAGCTGCTCTGTATCTGTACTGGTCTCTGAGCATGCTCTCTCTCTGGCTCTATAGTCCTCGACCGTCTCTATTTGTACACTCTCGCCCTCGACGCGAAAGTATACCTTCCCGCTATAATGATCAGTCACCGCCTTGGCTGTGGCCAAGAACGGACGACCGAGGATGATGGGGGTATCGGCCACTGAATCAGGGATCTCCATGTCCAACACTACGAAGTCCACGGGGAATTGCAGGCCCTGAATAGTGACGATAACATCTCGCAACAACCCCTTCAGCCTCTTAACAGATCGATCAGCGAACTGAAGGACTGTCCTGCTCTGTCGAAGAGTGCCCAACTCGAAGCGGTCGAGAAGGGCTGCCGGAAGGAGGTTGATAGACGATCCGCTATCCAATAGAGTCCGGTCGAACCCCTGCTCACTAATCTGACATCTGACATACGAGGCTCCTGAATCTCGCCTCTTGGCCGGCAGACGGTTCTGGATCGCGAAGCACGTGGCTTTCGTCAGCACATGTATCTCTGAATGGTGGTTCCTCCTCCTCCTCCTGACTGTGGTCCTATCTCTCAAAGATCGCTGAAGAAGGGGGATGTGCTGCAAAGCCTCCTGAAGGGTCAGCTGTATGTGAAATATGTCGATCATGCTCTGGCTGAACTCCTCCTGCTCTCTCTTTTTTGGGTCTTTTTCTCTTTTCTTCTCCTTCCCCATCAGAAGGGCTCTAGGGAAGGGGATCACAGGGTCCTTCTCAGATGAAGGACTAGGAACAGGTCTAGACGGCTCGACGGCCGGATCCGCACAGACATCAATCACCACAGTGGGACCAGAAGAAACTAAACCTTTTCCTTTATTCAAAACAGTGTTCTGAGATACATCAACAGAAGGAGAAACAACACCTCTCTCAAAACGAACACCGGTGGCCACAGTACCACCACGGGCTGGCTCTGCTAGACGTCTCGCGGCCTCAGTACCGCGTGCTGGCTCGGCTACTCTGGTGGCGTCAGCACCACCTCCTCGAACTGGTGAAGTGGCGGCCTCAGTACCGCCGATGGGATCAGCATCCTTGTTGGCATCATTACCACCATCATCGTCATGAGCGGCCTCAGTACCGCTCTCCTCCTCCTCATCTGGCGCCCCGGATGTGTCCTCATGGTGTAGCTCAGACGAGGCGTCGCCGCCTGCTGGTGTCCTACCGCTCCTAAGCGTAACAAAATCAGCATCAAAAAGATCCGAAGATGTATCAACAAATGGATCACTAGGAGTGGCGTGCTCAGTGTAAGCTACCTGCTCAGATTTCCGCTTCAGGCTATTGGGATTCAGCTCGATCTGGGCAGGAATGGCGGCCTTCCCTCTCACGATGTCCCGCATCTCCTGGCGGAACTCGTCCATCTCCCATCTGAAGGCAGCCCGCTGGTCCGTGAGGAGGCGGGCTATGTCATCCAAAACATGGCTCTCGTGGGAGCCCGACGGGTAGCCTCTCTAGTGATGAGGCTGCTGGAACTGGTGCTGCTGCTGGTGAGAGGGGTAAGAAGGAGGGTGATGCTGGTGTGGCTGGTGAGCCTGCTTCTCACGTCTCCAAGACTGTCCCTGCTGCTGATAGGGACAAGGAACGAAGGATGACGGCGGCTGTGACTGGTAAACTGGGGGCTGTTGCTGGTGATCCCTCTACTGGCTGTACTGCCTCCCTGGGCAGATGGCTGCTGCTGGGGCTGGGTACCTCCATTCCCCCACCTGAATCCGGGATGGTCTCGTCGGATCCCAGGCTGAGGACGGTCATACCAAATCCCGTTGACATCCATCAACGGCTCTGCATCGTATAGGGCTGGCGGGAGTACTGCCGGAGGCTGATCCGGCTGGTATACCACCATCTACAAGTCTGGAGATGGTGGTGACTGGTAAGAGGGCTGCTGCGGCTGGTACGGCTCTGCCTGTACAAGATGAACCTGTCTAGGCTGCTGAAAGGAGCTGGAGCACTGGGACAAGCTGCTACTGCCGCCGGTATAACCTCGCGACTGAAGACGGGGCTGGGAAGCCGTCTGTGCCTCTTGGAGACACATGAGCTGGGTCTTCATGTCGCTCAGAGTCTGTGCCATCTGCTCCATCTGAGTGATGCCCTGGCACTGCTTCTTCTCGATCAGCTCCATGCGGTCCAACTTCTCGCTGATAATACCCATATCCGCAGCGGATGACTCTGCCTGTGCTGCTGCTACTGCGGATGAACTGGATGGACCGGCATTGACCCGTGCTATCCTCTGGTACTGCATGGGTCCTGGCTGCTGTTGGGGTCTGCCCTGAGTGTACAACCGGGTCTGGGATATCACCATATAGTTTTCGGCCATCTCCTCGTAGATGGCCCAGACCTGGTCGTGATCCTTGGCGAAATAGGACCCACCACAAGAAGCATTCACCAAGCCCTGGAGCTCTGGTGTCAGCCCGCTGAAGAAGCTCTGCACAAGGTTCGGCTTCGAGATATCATGGTGCGGGCATCGGTCAGTAAGCTCACGAAACCTCTCCCATGCCTCATGGAATTGCTCGTTGGGATCCTCGGTCCCTCTCTGCGCTCCTCACGCTCTGCTCGCATCTGCTCCATCTCTCTCCTCATGTCGAGCATGAAAGCTCCCTGATCTCTCAACTGCTGCTGGAAGGTCTCTAAAGAGGCGATCAGGGTGGAGTTGATCGCTCCCTGATCCAATACGAAGTGCTCAGGCTGACGGGAGCGATCCTCAGAACTGCCGGTCATGGCGTCTGCAAAATCAAACGAGCCAAACTCAGGTGTTGTCAAATCTGTGAGTCTCTCCTCTGGCTCATATCTCTCAGAACCGAAAGAAAGGGGGTCGAGGGGGAACAGGGCGGAATCGTACTCGGGCTCGGAGAACTGGTCTCGGCTCTCGCGGGCCAACCTAGATGATTGGGTAGACGTGCCCGAAAGCGGTGCGGCCAGAGGCTGCCTAAGAGAGCGTCTACCCATCATCGTGATCTGGTCGAGTAGTGCTGAAGGGTCTGCCCATGCTGCCTCATCATCTGTGATCACAAAATCACAGTCCTGGTGGATGTCTAACCCGGCATCTTTCAGCTGCTCTGTATCTGTACTGGTCTCTGAGCATGATCTCTCTCTGGCTCTGTAGTCCTCGACCATCTCTATTTGTACACTCTCGCCCTCGACGCGAAAGTATTCCTTCCCGCTATCATGATCAGTCACCGCCTTGGCTGTGGCCAAGAACGGACGACCGAGGATGATGGGGGTATCGACCACTGAATCAGGGATCTCCATGTCCAACACTACGAAGTCCACGGGGAATTGCAGGCCCTGAATAGTGACGATAACATCTCACAACAACCCCTTCAGCCTCTTGACAGATCGATCAACGAACTGAAGGACTGTCCTGCTCTGTCGAAGAGTGCCCAACTCGAAGCGGTCGAGAAGGGCTGCCGGAAGGAGGTTGATAGACGATCCGCTATCCAATAGAGTCCGGTCGAACCTCTGCTCACTAATCTGACATCTGACATACGAGGCTCCTGAATCTGGCCGCTTGGCCGGCAGACGGTTCTGGATCGCGAAGCACGTGGCTTTCGTCAGCACATGTATCTCTGAATGGTGGTTCCTCCTCCTCCTCCTGACTGTGGTCCTATCTCTCAAAGATCGCTGAAGAAGGGGGATGTGCTGCAAAGCCTCCTGAAGGGTCAGCTGTATGTGAAATACGTCGATCATGCTCTGGCTGAACTCCTCCTGCTCTCTCTTTTTTGGATCTTTTTCTCTTTTCTTCTCCTTCCCCATCAGAAGGGCTCTAGGGAAGGGGATCACAGGGTACTTCTCAGATGAAGGACTAGGAACAGGTCTAGACGGCTCGACGGCCGGATCCGCACATACATCAATCACCACAGTGGGACCAGAAGAAACTAAACCTTTTCCTTTATTCAAAACAGTGTTCTGAGATACATCAACAAAAGGAGAAACAACACCTCTCTCAAAACGAACACCGGTGGCCTCAGTACCACCACGGGCTGGCTCTGCTAGACGTCTCGCGGCCTCACTACCGCGTGCTGGCTCGGCTACTCTGGTGGCGTCAGCACCACCTCCTCGAACTGGTGAAGCGGCGGCCTCAGTACCGCCGATGGGATCGACATCCTTGTTGGCATCAGTACCACCATCATCGTCATGAGCGGCCTCAGTACCGCTCTCCTCCTCCTCATCTGGCGCCCCGGATGTGTCCTCGTGGTGTAGCTCAGACGAGGCGCCGCCGCCTGCTGGTGTCCTACCGCTCCTAAGCGTAACAAAATCAGCATCAAAAAGATCCGAAGATGTATTAACAAATGGATCACTAGGAGTGGCGTGCTCAGTGTAAGCTACCTGCTCAGATTTCCGCTTCAGGCTATTGGGATTCGGCTCGATCTGGGCAGGAATGGCGGCCTTCCCTCTCACGATGTCCCGCATCTCCTGGCGGAACTCGTCCATCTCCCATCTGAAGGCAGCCCGCTGGTCCGTGAGGAGGCGGGCTATGTCATCCAAAACAGGGCTCTCGTGGGAGCCCGACGGGTAGCCTCTCTAGTGATGAGGCTGCTGGAACTGGTGCTGCTGCTGGTGAGAGGGGTAAGAAGGAGGGTGCTGCTGGTGTGGCTGGTGAGCCTGCTTCTCACGTCTCCAAGATTGTCCCTGCTGCTGATAGGGACAAGGAACGAAGGATGACGGCGGCTGTGACTGGTAAACTGGGGGCTGCTGCTGGTGATCCCTCTACTGGCTGTACTGCCTCCCTGGGCAGATGGCTGCTGCTGGGGCTGGGTACCTCCATTCCCCCACCTGAATCCGGGATGGTCTCGTCGGATCCCAGGCTGAGGACGGTCATACCAAATCCCGTTGACATCCATCAACGGCTCTGCATCGTATAGGGCTGGCGGGAGTACTGCCAGAGGCTGATCCGGCTGGTATACCACCATATGCAAGTCTGGAGATGGTGGTGACTGGTAAGAGGGCTGCTGCGGCTGGTACGGCTCCGCATGTACAAGATGAACCTGTCTAGGCTGCTGAAAGGAGCTGGAGCGCTGGGACAAGCTGCTACTGCCGCCGGTATAACCTCGCGACTGAAGACGGGGCTGGGAAGCCGTCTGTGCCTCTTGGAGACACATAAGCTGGGTCTTCATGTCGCTCAGAGTCTGTGCCATCTGCTCCATCTGAGTGATGCCCTGGCACTGCTTCTTCTCGATCAGCTCCATGCGGTCCAACTTCTCGCTGATAATACCCATATCCGCAGCGGATGACTCTGCCTGTGCTGCTGCTACTGCGGATGAACTGGATGGACCGGCATTGACCCGTGCTATCCTCTGGTACTGCATGGGTCCTGGCTGCTGTTGGGGTCTGCCCTGAGTGTACAACCGGGTCTGGGACATCACCATATAGTTCTCGGCCATCTCCTCGTAGATGGCCCAGACCTGGTCATGATCCTTGGCGAAATAGGACCCGCCACAAGAAGCATTCACCAAGCCCTGGAGCTCTGGTGTCAGCCCGCTGAAGAAGCTCTGCACAAGGTTCGGCTTCGAGATATCATGGTGCGGGCATCGGTCAGTAAGCTCATGAAACCTCTCCCATGCCTCATGGAATTGCTCGTTGGGGAGCATGGAGAAGTTGCTTATCAGGGCCCTCGCTGCATTGGTCCGCCCGAGTGGATAGTACTTGTTCAAGTACTCGGTGCGGAGCTGCTCCCAGGTGTAAACAAACTTCCCCAAATGCTTCAGCCAGGTGGCTGCTCTGTCTGCTAGGGAGAAGGGGAAGGCGATCATCCTGATCGTATCCTGGTCCACCTAACGGTCATGGACAGTGCTGCAAATCATCAGAAACTCCTGGAGGTGAAGATGGGGCTCCTCAGTCGCGAGCCCGTGGAAGCGGGGGAGTAGCTGCAAGGTGTTCGGGGGGAACTTGAAGTCCCTCACGATGGCTGGAAGTACTACCCAGTGGTGTGTCAGCATCGATCCGGGGTTGTGCAACTCCCGCATCGGTCTCGGTGGTCCTCCTGCCGCGGCTGTGGCGGCTGCTGCCGCTGCGGCGGCTGCTGCTGCTGCATCCTTTGGGATCCTCGGTCCCTCTCTGCGCTCCTCACGCTCTGCTCGCATCTGCTCCATCTCTCTCCTCATGTCGAGCATGAAAGCTCCCTGATCTCTCAACTGCTGCTGGAAGGTCTCTAAAGAGGCGATCAGGGTGGAGTTGATCGCTCCCTGATCCAATACGAAGTGCTCAGGCTGACGGGAGCGATCCTCAGAACTGCCGGTCATGGCGTCTGCAAAATCAAATGAGCCAAACTCAGGTGCTGTCAAATATGTGAGTCTCTCCTCTGGCTCATATCTCTCAGAACCGAAAGAAAGGGGGTCGAGGGGGAACAGGGCGGAATCGTACTCGGGCTCGGAGAACTGGTCTCGGCTCTCGCGGGCCAACCTAGATGATTGGGTAGACGTGCCCGAAAGCGGTGCGGCCAGAGGCTGCCTAAGAGAGCGTCTACCCATCATCGTGATCTGGTCGAGTAGTGTTGAAGGGTCTGCCCATGCTGCCTCATCATCTGTGATCACAAAATCACAGTCCTGGTGGATGTCTAACCCGGCATCTTTCAGCTGCTCTGTATCTGTACTGGTCTCTGAGCATGCTCTCTCTCTGGCTCTGTAGTCCTCGACCATCTCTATTTGTACACTCTCGCCCTCGACGCGAAAGTATTCCTTCCCGCTATCATGATCAGTCACCGCCTTGGCTGTGGCCAAGAACGGACGACCGAGGATGATGGGGGTATCGGCCACTGAATCAGGGATCTCCATGTCCAACACTACGAAGTCCACGGGGAATTGCAGGCCCTGAATAGTGACGATAACATCTCACAACATCCCCTTCAGCCTCTTGACAGATCGATCAGCGAACTGAAGGACTGTCCTGCTCTGTCGAAGAGTGCCCAACTCGAAGCGGTCGAGAAGGGCTGCCGGAAGGAGGTTGATAGACGATCCGCTATCCAATAGAGTCCGGTCGAACCTCTGCTCACTAATCTGACATCTGACATACGAGGCTCCTGAATCTGGCCTCTTGGCCGGCAGACGGTTCTGGATCGCGAAGCACGTGGCTTTCGTCAGCACATGTATCTCTGAATGGTGGTTCCTCCTCCTCCTCCTGACTGTGGTCCTATCTCTCAAAGATCGCTGAAGAAGGGGGATGTGCTGCAAAGCCTCCTGAAGGGTCAGCTGTATGTGAAATATGTCGATCATGCTCTGGCTGAACTCCTCCTGCTCTCTCGTTTTTGGGTCTTTTTCTCTTTTCTTCTCCTTCCCCATCAGAAGGGCTCTAGGGAAGGGGATCACAGGGTCCTTCTCAGATGAAGGACTAGGAACAGGTCTAGACGGCTCGACGGCCGGATCCGCACATACATCAATCACCACAGTGGGACCAGAAGAAACTAAACTTTTTCCTTTATTCAAAACAGTGTTCTGAGATACATCAACAGAAGGAGAAACAACACCTCTCTCAAAACGAACACCGGTGGCCTCAGTACCACCACGGGCTGGCTCTGCTAGACGTCTCGCGGCCTCAGTACCGCGTGCTGGCTCAGCTACTCTAGTGGCGTCAGCACCACCTCCTCGAACTGGTGAAGCGGCGGCCTCAGTACCGCCGATGGGATCGGCATCCTTGTTGGCATCAGTACCACCATCATCGTCATGAGCGGCCTCAGTACCGCTCTCCTCCTCCTCATCTGGCGCCCCGGATGTGTCCTCGTGGTGTAGCTCAGACGAGGCGCCGCCGCCTGCTGGTGTCCTACCGCTCCTAAGCGTAACAAAATCAGCATCAAAAAGATCCGAAGATGTATCAACAAATGGATCACTAGGAGTGGCGTGCTCAGTGTAAGCTACCTGCTCAGATTTCCGCTTCAGGCTATTGGGATTCGGCTCGATCTGGGCAGGAATGGCGGCCTTCCCTCTCACGATGTCCCGCATCTCCTGGCGGAACTCGTCCATCTCCCATCTGAAAGCAGCCTGTTGGTCCGTGAGGAGGCGGGCTATGTCATCCAAAACAGGGCTCTCGTGGGAGCCTGACGGGTAGCCTCTCTAGTGATGAGGCTGCTGGAACTGGTGCTGCTGTTGGTGAGAGGGGTAAGAAGGAGGGTGCTGCTGGTGTGGCTGGTGAGCCTTCTTCTCACGTCTCCAAGAGTGTCCCTGCTGCTGATAGGGACAAGGAACGAAGGATGACGGCGGCTGTGACTGGTAAACTGGGGGCTGCTGCTGGTGATCCCTCTACTGGCTGTACTGCCTCCCTGGGCAGATGGCTGCTGCTGGGGCTGGGTACCTCCATTCCCCCACCTGAATCCGGGATGGTCTCGTCGGATCCCAGGCTGAGGACGGTCATACCAAATCCCGTTGACATCCATCAACGGCTCTGCATCGTATAGGGCTGGCGGGAGTACTGCCAGAGGCTGATCCGGCTGGTATACCACCATCTGCAAGTCTGGAGATGGTGGTGACTGGTAAGAGGGCTGCTACGGCTGGTACGGCTCCGCCTGTACAAGATGAACCTGTCTAGGCTGCTGAAAGGAGCTGGAGTGCTGGGACAAGCTGCTACTGTCGCCGGTATAACCTCGCGACTGAAGATGGGGCTGGGAAGCCGTCTGTGCCTCTTGGAGACACATGAGCTGGGTCTTCATGTCGCTCGGAGTCTGTGCCATCTGCTCCATCTGAGTGATGCCCTGGCACTGCTTCTTCTCGATCAGCTCCATGCGGTCCAACTTCTCGCTGATAATACCCATATCCGCAGCGGATGACTCTGCCTG
The DNA here is from genome assembly GCA_037367405.1 of Ottelia alismoides. Classification (NCBI taxonomy): domain Eukaryota; kingdom Viridiplantae; phylum Streptophyta; class Magnoliopsida; order Alismatales; family Hydrocharitaceae; genus Ottelia; species Ottelia alismoides. The sequence goes on from JAZKJV010009007.1 coordinate 329,636, forward strand.
TGCTGCTGCTACTGCGGATGAACTGGATGGAGCGACATTGACCCGTGCTATCCTCTGGTACTGCATGGGTCCTGGCTGTTGTTGGGGTCTGCCCTGAGTGTACAACCGGGTCTGGGACATCACCATATAGTTCTCGGCCATCTCCTCGTAGATGACCCAGACCTGGTCGTGATCCTTGGCGAAATAGGACCCGCCACAAGAAGCATTCACCAAGCCCTGGAGCTCTGGTGTCAGCCCGCTGAAGAAGCTATGCACAAGGTTCGACTTTGAGATATCATGGTGCGGGCATCGGTCAGTAAGCTCACGAAACCTCTCCCATGCCTCATGGAATTGCTCGTTGGGGAGCATGGAGAAGTTGCTGATCAGGGCCCTCGCTGCATTGGTCCGCCCGAGTGGATAGTACTTGTTCAAGTACTCGGTGCGGAGCTACTCCCAGGTGTAAACAAACTTCCCCAAATGCTTCAGCCAGGTGGCTGCTCTGTCTGCTAGGGAGAAGGGGAAGGCGATCATCCTGATCGTATCCTGATCCACCTGACGGTCGTGGACAGTGCTGCAAATCATCAAAAACTCCTGGAGGTGAAGATGGGGCTCCTCAGTCGCGAGCCCGTGGAAGCGGGGGAGTAGCTGCAAGGTGTTCGGGGGGAACTTGAAGTCCCCCACGATGGCTGGAAGTACTACCCAGTGGTGTGTCAGCGTCGATCCGGGGTTGTGCAACTCCCGCATCGGTCTCGATGGTCCTCCTGCCGCGGCTGTGGCGGCTGCTGCCGCTGCGGCGGCTGCTGCTGCTGCATCCTTTGGGATCCTCGGTCCCTCTCTGCGCTCCTCACGCTCTGCTCGCATCTGCTCCATCTCTCTCCTCATGTCGAGCATGAAAGCTCCCTGATCTCTCAACTACTGCTGGAAGGTCTCTAAAGAGGCGATCAGGGTGGAGTTGATCGCTCCCTGATCCAATACGAAGTGCTCAGGCTGACGGGAGCGATCCTCAGAACTGCCGGTCATGGCGTCTGCAAAATCAAACGAGCCAAACTCAGGTGCTGTCAAATCTGTGAGTCTCTCCTCTAGCTCATATCTCTCAGAACCGAAAGAAAGGGGGTCGAGGTGGAACAGGGCGGAATCGTACTCGGGCTCGGAGAACTGGTCTCGGCTCTCGCGGGCCAACCTAGATGATTGGGTAGACGTGCCCGAAAGCGGTGCGGCCAGAGGCTGCCTAAGAGAGCGTCTACCCATCATCGTGATCTGGTCGAGTAGTGCGGATGGGATCTGGAAAAACTATGATCAAAATGTAAACCCCTCTGTTCACCAAGCAACGCGAGCTGAAGACCGTAAAGGCTCGGTCAAATTATCTTGTCGATTTTATTAGGTGAACAATCAATCTATCAGAGCGCTTACGTGACCTGTTGGGATGCCCGATGCTACCCCAACCGACTGGCCCGCACGGAAGAGTCGGTAGTCAGCTGGAAATAGCACCGGAGGGCTCTACCTAGGGTGCGGGTCACTCTCTCGCGCAAGCAAACCAAACAATGAGGGGGTTGCTCTCCCCAAGACAAATTTTTAAGGTGAGTGTCTTTTAGGGTCAATAGTCTTAGCAGTCCCAATTTTATGTTTTTTCTTTTTAATTTTTTTCAATAAAAACAAAGGCCTAACGAATTTTTCGGTTCTCCTGGTTATTTAATCCAAAACAGGGGGGAGAAGACGAAAAAGCCGATGCACGATGAAATCAATGATGCATGCTGAGATAGAAATGCGTACCTTGCCTCCAGCACTCTACATGCAAGTGATCCGTGTAGAATTTAAAGACAGAAAATAAACTACCTAAATGATGTAGCGATGAAAACCGAGTCCTAGATGAGCAAGTCTACTCGCAGAACCGTCTAACTGGTCACCGACCTCCAAGCCAAAGGGTCCGGTCTTGGCCCACCCCTCCTCTGCCCGACAAATCGGGGGTAGGAGAAAGCGCTTTACGGGGCAGGCTACGGTACGTAGGCTACGAAGGAGATGAATCAGTTATTTTTATTAATTGATTATTAGTAGGTCCAATTAAGCGCACTATAGGAACATGCAGATAATTAGGTGTGGGGATCCTACTAATTACGGCACAAGCAAGCAGAAAATCCTAAGTCTAGGGGCTCGATCAAAAACCGCGTAAACACCGGAAAAGGCAGTAAAAAGAAAAGAAAACAAAATCGCGAAAAAGCTGCGAAAATCCTAAGGGTCCCCCGAGCACACCGGTGCTCGGCGAAACAGACCCGCTAAGTCAACCAAGTAAAGTCCAAGTCTCTGAGTACCTGTATTATTACAATAATAATCAAATGAAATAAAATAAAACCTAATCTACACCTCTCCCACTCAGCTCTCCTCTCACGCTCTCCTACGGCTCCATACAGAAGGGAGCCGCCTCCAAGTTCCTCGGTTGCGTCGGCTTCTCGAGATCGGCCGCCTCGGTCCTCGGGCCCTCGCAAGAAACAGAGACAAGTGGTCAGACCAAAGTAATCAAATAATAATGATAAGAAAAATAAATGAAAATGAAATGAGGGTATATATGCAAAAATGCAAAATAAAATAAACACTCAAAATAAAACAAAAACAAAAACAAAAGTAAAGAAAATAAAACAAAATAAAACAAAAATAAAATATAAACAAAAGCCTTGAAAAAGCCGCGAGCTCTGAAAGAGCCGCGAAAAGCCACTAAAACAAAATAAAGCAAAAATAAAAACTACTAAGCCGTGCTCCCCGGCAACGGTGCCATTCTGATAGGCATGCTGAGCGACTAAGGTAAAGGAGCTAATCGATCGTTGTGACCTCAATCACTCAGCTAGGCTCAATCAAGAAAAATAGACCACCAAGAGAGATAAAATCAATCAAAATACAAAATAGCGGTCTTGCTATTAATTTAACCTGGTATAGCGACCAGGGTCGAACACAAGGAGCACGGGTTGGCCTTGCAGCCTACGAAGTAGTCAAAATGAAATAAAATAAAGGGAGAAAATATTTTTGGTGGTTTTTTAATTATTTTTTATTTTTTTGGATTTTTAATGTATTAAGAAAATAAGAAAAGCAAATAAACACACACTTCAACAATTTATTAAAAGCACTAAAAATCAACCAAAAATTCTAACAAAAATATTTTTATGTGTTTTATAATTTTTAGTGTTTTTGGTGAATTTGGGATTTTTCTGATGTCTATTTAATTTGCTAAAAATCAAACAAGGACTGAAATGACAGGTACTGTCCAGCCGAGCTAAAAGGGCCTAGATAAAATATCTAAAGGCCCCAAATTATCTGGGAGGTAATTTTCCTGTAAAGAGAATAAAACAAGGAAAATTTAGGCACCTAGATTATTATTTTTGGATTTTTGATTTATTTAGTAAAATTTTTATAAGTTTTTAAGTGTTTTTCAATTTTTAGTGGTTTTCAGTAATGAAAAATAGCCAAAATTGGGTAGAAAATCAAGCTAGACAAAACAAACAGTAAACCATTTTTTTTGGAATTTTTAGATATGATTTTTTTTTGTGATTTTTAAAGTTAGACAATAGCAAAACTAGGGGTTTTTGAATTTTTAAAAATATCAAATCAACTCAGAAATGTCTCCAAAGATCCTCGAAAATTTTACACTATGACAGGAGCCATGTGTCCAATTTTCGTTGGATTTGGAGTATATTTGCTATTTTATTCAAAAATGAAAAGGGGGCACAGTGTACAGGGACCAAAGTGCAAATACCCGGAAGTCTGGGGGGTCTGGTGCAATTAACCCAGGTGAACACGTGCGATGCACGTGCCTGGGGCACTCAGGGACCCAAATGTAATGAAAATAAGTCCCGAGGGCTATTTGGTAACAGATACCAAAAGTCCAGGGGTTTACCTGCAAAATACCCAAAAATAAACGCACATGCTCAAATGTTTCACGCACAGGGGTATAACTGCAAATAAACAAAACTTTCATTCATTCATTAACATCCAGAACTACAAGGGCATATAATGCAAATAACCCAAAAACTCACGTGTCGATGCACGTGTCACATCACACACAGGGGTATATCGGCAAATAAAACTAAGCACAAGGGTCTCTATGCAAAAGTTCCAAAAACTAAACAACTACACTACGTATTTACAAGACTAAAAACTAAATAAAATAACAGAGGGGGCCTAAGGGTAAATTACCCTTTATTAATGCGGGCCGCAGGATGGACGCCACGTGGAGTGATCGACGGTGGAGATCGGCGGGCGCTCCAAGGCTGGGGGCCTCGCTGTGATCCGACGGCTGGAGCTAAGCCACGTGGTGCATCGGATGGTCGTGGCTCTCTGTGGCTAACCCTCGAGCATCGGGCGGTCCAGATCTATCCTTCTTAGATCAAACGGTGGCTGCTACTCCTCAACGGACGGCCCAGATGCAAGCTGGAGCTGGAGGTCTGATTGGACGGTGAACGAGGGTCGAGGAAGAGCAGTTCGCCAGCGATGTTCGCCGGCCCAAGGCATGCGCTCCTGACCTCCTCTGCTGCGCCTGAAGATCGGAGAAGCTCCGCGATGTCGTTCCGCAGCTGCTGGTAATCTCCGATGACCCTGCCGAGCTCTGAGGAGCTCCAGCGAGGTCGACGGAGATGAAGCTCCTGGACCTGATGGTCCAAGCCCTCAGATGGGCTTGGATGTACTTGCAAAGACAATCAGGAGACTCGCGGGTCGAGGGCAAACTGCCTCGACCCGGTTAGGCGGGGTGACGGTGAACGGAGGGTCGAAGTGGGCGAGCTCCGGCGAAGGGGGGACGGTGGAGCTCGAATCCCAGCTCCTGTGCGAGCTGGGTTGGATGGTGATATGGAGAAGGTGCGCGGGAAGGAGGCGATGGCTATGGTGAAGCCCGATGGTCGGATGGTGGTCGGAATCGATCGGAATCAGCGATGGACGGCGGCAGAGCGATTTGGGGGAAATGGAAAATCAAAGAAAAAGAGAAGGCTAAGGGACTACCTGGGTGGCTGATGAGACTAGGGATGAGCTAAGGATGCTCTGGGTCTTCGCCTCGAGGAGCGTCTCCCTCCAAGGCTCGGGCTCCTGCTGGTGGCGGAGCAAGGCGGCGAAGCTTCGCCGGATCAGTGGTCACGCTCCCTCTCCTCGCTTCAACAGCACAGGACGTGAGCTGTCACTCTCACGAGCACGCTGGAGCTCACTGGGGGTGGAATCGAATGGCCAAAGATGGCAAATGGAGGTGGCGGAGCTCGGCTTTATACGCTGGAAGGGTCCGGGAAGACAGGCGCAGGTAGGGCGTGGAAGCGCGCGGATCCCGATGCAGGAGCTCCGGCGAGGGTCTCGGATATGTCGTGGACGGATCTGACCTGGGGTTTAGGTGGGAATCAATCGGGTTTAGACGCTAAAAAATGGGGAAATCGGGTCGGGCGCCTAAGCCCGTGAGAAGTGGTCCTGGGGGGGGGGGTAGTTGACCGGGCGGTCAACATCCCCAGGGCCCATAGGGATCGGCCACGTGGATAATATTTGGAAGTGAGATAACAGGTGGCAAACTGCCGAATTTGCAAAAGGTTAAAACATGAAATATTTTTATTTTATTTTTTCTATTTTTTAGTAATTTTTAATTAATTTTTCGAAATAAAAATAAGGTATATACATTATATAGCTATATATAGGTATATGTACACTATATAGGTTTTTAATTTTTGATTTTTAATTGTTATTTTTATACAATTTTATTCCCATTTTATATTTTATTTATTTATATTATAAAATAAGGAATAAAAAGACATTTTTATTTCATTTTTATTATTTATATACATATGTGAAATAAATACATATATACATTTATATACATGGTATATTTACAAAGTATTTTTGGATTTTTAATTTTGTTTTTTTAATTTTGTTTTTATTTTAATTGTTTTTATTTTATTTATTTACATTATATCATGTAGAATATTTACAAAAATTTTGGAAATTAATTTTATTTATTTATAAGGCTAAATAAATATAAAGGTGGTTCTATGTACAATGTGAAAGTGGTGTTTTTGTTCTTTTTGATTTTTCTATTTTTATCTTGTTTTTATATTTATAAATCTATACAAATATTTACAAGCATATTTTAAGCTATTTTTGTGAGGAAAATATTCTTATTTATTTACATAAATATTTACACACATGAGCCCCTATCTCCCTCTACTTTGGCTTTTAATGCGGTCAGGCCCATGCTGAGCCCTCCCTTGGGTTAGGTTGCTCAATATTTATTCTAAATATTTCCTTCTTTTTCTTTTTAATCTTTATTCTTTTATTTTTGCACAAAAACATGCTAATTATAGATTTTTACACAATGCATGCTTTTGGTAATTATTTCTATTTACACATATCTACATGTATTTGCAATGGTTTTTGTAGCTAAAATATAAGAATAAAGAGTGATGAATGAGTATTCATCAAACATCATGTATGAACCTTGTGTTCTCTTATTTTGTATTGAGCATTACAATTTTTACAGTATCTTGCTTCAAATAAAATTGATGTTAAAAACTCTGAACAGTTTTAATTTATTACTGCTGATATAGTCAGCTTCTGAGCCTCCTCGATATAAATTTAGTTTATGATGTACTTTATATTTATATATTTTCCAATTGAGCCTTATTTTCCAATCTTTACTTAATTTTACAACATAATTACTTACATACACTCTTTAAATATTTTTTTAATTTTTTTAAGTTAAAATGTATATATTGCAGTTTTCTTTTTCTTCTATTTTACATGGTGGTGTTTTTCTCCCCTAACCTATGTGTTTTTACTTGACCAAACACCCTGTCTTGCTATAATATATAGATATGGTTATTCAATTGATAGTATTTGAAAAAAATGATGCATGCTCCTTATGTATATTTTGTTGCTGGGAGCAATCACGTGCTTTGTTGCAGAGTATTCTTCGTTATTTATTTTTCCCAATTTATTTAGAAAGATTTAATTTTTTTAAATAGTTTCTGTTGACATATGTCATTATAGCTCTTCAGCCAGCATATAGCTTCTTCTCAGAACAATCTTCAGGTATGTAATCATGGCCTATATACATAATATTATTACATTTTTAGGTATGTTTTTACTCTGAGATTGCAGCTAACATGTTATATGGTACTTTATGTGCAGAATTTTTTTATAAGATTTTGATATATTTTAAGTTAACAGTACATTGGATACATCTTTATTGTTTGTTATGTCACGTAAACAATCTATGTTTATAAACATATATACCACAAGTACTGAATATCTATGCTATTTCGTATGTGCAACCCTTATTTTATCCCATGCATTTTGTTTACTCACATCTTGCTAGATATGGTTTGTGGATTACTCTCTATTATTTTTTTGTACAAAGCTTCTAATTTTTTTTACTATTGTATGATGTATATTTTGATTATTTTCTCACTATTCATATAAGACAATGCTTTGAAACTTATAGACAGTAATTTTGCTATACTGTGGTACTTTTTTAACTGAAAGTAGGCGACGTAATTTTCGTCCTTTGTCTAAAGTAAATTTTGCATAATTTTGGTTTAGGCAACAGAGAAAACAGTAAGATCTACCTACAGTTCATCCCTTCCAATGATTCAAAAAAATCTGCAGGGGATCTCTGAGTATTCTAAAAAAGGTTGGGGGAGCAAGAATCTAAGAACGACTGTCATAAAGATCAGTGATCACTATTTGTTAATTTGATGAATATTCATCCTTTTAAATTTGTTAGCAATGTCTGATTTATAAATTATATATTTTGATTGTTGTTTTATCTGTTCAAAATTTACATATATTACTTCAATAAATAGCAGGCAATTCAGTTGAACAGATATCTTCTTTTTTCCCGCCACGAAGCGCGGGCATACTCACTAGTTTCTCCGAAAAGAAAATAACACCTCCTTACTTTTCCTTATTCTATCCATCCTAACGAATAGAAATATTATCATATCACTCTATCCATTCTTTCCCTTCTCGTGGTAACGGCGTCAAAAATATCAAAACGTGTGCGACGCAAAAGCCCCAACACCTTCACCTGCGCATATACCAGCAGAGGGACGATTCGTCCTTCCTATCCGTTTTGCCGGAGATGAGCCGACCCTCCCGTTTCTCCTGGATTTTCGGGAGACCAACCTCTTCGTCGCCGGCTGAGAAGAGGTGGACCAATGGAGGGCCCGGCGACGAGGAACTCGGGGTGACAGAGGAGCTCCGGGACTTCGTCAAGAGCTTCACAACCGACACCTTCAAAGATCACGCCCTCCTCTTATCTCAAGGTTAAGTGTCGATCGCCTTCAGTTACGACGCTTTGAAGGACCTACCCTCTCTGGTGAAGCGTTTGTTGCGTTGATGCAGATGATACGGGGGCTTCTACTGGGGATGACGGGGGAAATTGTAATGTGGTCAGGCTGGATAATTTGCGGAAGGATCTGTCGGATTGGCAGGAGCGCCACGCGGTCCTTATTTTGTCGAGAGTAAAGGTTTGTACATCTTTATTCATATGCGTGGCTTCATGGCGAGTTTGTTGGAGTGCGATCAGAAACTTACTGGGAGATAATAACTGCATCACCTCAATTTTCGTTCTTCCTCTTTAAGAACGAAGCTGGGATTCTCATTGGGAAACAACTAAAAATAAGTATTAAAGTTTTCTCCCAAATATTCTCATGCACTAATGCCATGTGTATGCGATTTTGATAGATGAAGTACCGTAACAAGGGGGGAGTTTCCCAAGTAGAACAATTTCAATTCTCAAGGAGAAGTCTTCTTGAGAGTGTTTTCTTCCCTGATCGGAGAAAATCAGATCAATTTCCGACCCCCTAAATTCACGTACATACAAAAGATTTTATGCATACATACATATACGTACCTAGGTTGGTATGTAGGAATGTATATATGTAGGTATGTATGTCTATGCATGTATGCCACATATAATGGGTATGCATACATGTATGTAAGTATGTATGGTCATGTGCATGGGTTGGTGCATGCATGCAACTATGCAAGTAAGTATGGGCATATGTGTGCGTGTGCATGCACGGGTGGTGGGTGGGTGCATGCATGGGTACATGCACACGTGGGTGGGTGCACACATGACACATGCACATGGTTATTAAGGCGGCAAGGCGACGCCGCGACAAGGCGTTACACCTGGGCGCCTAGGCGCCTAGGCGCGCCTAGGCGTTTTCAAAGTGGAATCAAGAAATCTCAAAAATATCGCATTTGGATGCTAGATTATTAAGAAATTATATCGCATTTCAAAAATACGACATGTATATCACATTTTCAAAATGCGTTATGTATATCGCATTTTGTAAATGCGCAATGTATATCACATTTTGAAAATGAGATATCTATGTAGTGTGCATGAAAAATAGTTGCCTAGGCGCCCGGGCGACCCAAGGCGCACGCCATTTGCTATAAAAGCAAGGCGTTCGTTCTAGGCGCACGGCCTTGGGCGCCTGGGCGCCTAGGCGGCCGTCTAGGCGCGCCTAGGCGTGCACCTTAACATCTATGCACATGCATGGGCATATACATGCATGTGTGTGTGTTTGTGTGGGTGGGTGTACATGCATTCATGTAGCTGCAGGGTGTGTTTTTGTTTTTGTGCACGTGTTACATATACTAATAAGAATTCTATGTTAACAACAACAACAACAACAAAGCATTTTCCCACATTAAGTTGGGTCAGGTACATGGATTATTTGCCTTCATTCAGATCTATCTTGGGTCATTCTCGGGCTTACACTTCTTGGGCCTTCCTCGCTCTCTCTTAGTCGGCTCAACATCCCAAAACTCACATCTTCTAACTGGTGTATTAACCGACCTTCTTTGCAAATGGTCAAATCATCTTAAGCAGTTTTCTCTCATCTTAGCCTCTATTGGAGCTATACCAACTTTCCTTCTGATTGCGTCATTCCGAATCCGATTTTTATGTGTATAACAATACATCCACCTTAGCATTTTCATTTTTAGCATTTTCATTTTTGCTACTATCATCCTCTGTATATGTCTATGGTTCACAAGCCAACATTCATATCCATAGAGCATAGCAGGACTCACAACTGCTTTGTAAATCTTTCCTTTAATTTTCAAAGGAAAATAAGAATTCTAAGTTAAACTATTATAAAATAACTATACCATACTGTAGGGAGCCTTTTGAGGCCAAGGCTTGGGACGATTCTATAATAGAATAAATGTTATAGAATAACACTATTATAAAATAACTAATAATACATTATAATACCCCTTAACGAGGCCCTGTTGATGAACGAAGATTTGTTGATGAGTAGGTGGCTCGGATTTGGGGAAATGGGTCTGATATGCTTGTCTAGAAGTTGCACAGCATATATGGTGTGCCAACGGATATGTCTTGGCAAGAGGGATCAATCTGTGCCCCTTCGAATTTATAGAAGGGCGTTTGCTCGGTTTAACTAGCTGTGGTGCATCTCTTTAGCTCAGGTCTGGGCGAGGGGAGAACATTCTGTTTTTGGCTTGATGACAAAATGGGCCATGGGGTGTTGTGGAATCAATTCCCTCAGCTCTTCCCTCTGGCAATGGATAGGGAGGCTTTTGTGGCCAATGCTTGGGAGGGGGATGATTGGTCCCCCCATTTTCATAGTGAGCTGTTGGATCAACAAATGGTTGAGTTCTTGACAATTCTAAACGTTCTCCCTGGTATTGGGTGTATTTCTTCGGGATATGATCATTGGAAGTGGGTTGATGGTGACTTCTCGGTTTGGAAGGTATTCAAGGCCCTATATACCACTACAATTTTTGATCCGGGCATCATCTCCACCGAGTGCATGAGTATCTGGAGATGAAAGATCTCCTTGCGGGTCAAAATTGTCCTTCAGTTGATGCAGCTTGAGCAACTGACGGTGGGAGCTCATAGGGTAATACTCTTTCAGGGCATGAAATGCTCATGTCAGCATTGCTTGGAGGGGTAAGGGCGTAAACCACTTATTCTTCTTGAGTGGCACATTTAGAGAGGTGTGAGAGGTTGTAGATCTGGTCATATTTGTCCAGCTGTTTCACTACTTTTTGGGCTTTTACAGACTAATTGAGGGTTGGTTTCAACTTGGTTACATCCTAGTCTTCGGTAATTCTATGGGCCATGTAGGTGCCATGAATAGGTTATCTTTCACGCTGAAAGATCGTATGCTGAGAATGTAATAGGAAATACTAGAATCCTGTGGGATATTTGCATGCATTAGATTGTGAATGTAAAGTTAATGTAGAGCTTTTATAGTGAAGAAGTTACTCGAAATAAGTTCTTTAGCCTTGTCAATATGATCTAATGTCCCATGTGAACCTTGACTATTTGAGGTATGCACCTCCATAGACACTCCCAACTTCCCAAGGAGGCTACTCAAGGTGTTGGGGCTGCACCTCTCCTTAAGATAAACATCTTTTAAAATTATGATAGTAGAAGATCGTATTGCTTTTAACATAATACTTAAATCATATATGCCTACTATTGCATGTTACAATTGCATTAAGGGTTGATTAGTCAATCAAACTATGATGACAAATCGAAATATCCAGATATATCCTTGATATATCGATGATATATCCTTATCGACAAGTCATGGATACCAAACTTACCTTGGATATCGATATCAACCGATATTGAGCAATATATCGACAACATGTCATTTGATATTAATCGATATTGATGAAATTAAGTATTTAGTGAATACTTTCCACCATTTTGAGTTATACCAATGGTATCATGTCGATATTGATGTTATATCATCTATATCAACTAAGTTGACTAGGTTGCTTCTTTTATAAGGAAAGAAGTTTGGAAGGTAATTTTTTATTCTTTAAAGTTAAAAAGTTGATTTCTTGAGATTTTCTAACCACGCCATCTATTAACACATTTGGTAACAAGTCCGATACAAATAATAGCATGGTTTAGTATATCGATATCGCTAGAGGGAGGGTTTCAATATGCGAATGTATATCGAATTCCAAGATATCATCCGATATATCGCGAGATATAGGTGAAATGTCAGCAATTCGTCTCATATCGATTAAATTTGAAGATTTCAGTACAAATTATTATAGAGGTCAACATCGATCGGTACCGTTGCTATGGTGCATATATTGCTCAATAACACCCATTTTTTATTTTGATCTATATGAAGGGATCTTAGTTTTTTGGATGCACACTTCTGAAATGGGCCACATAACAATGCCTTGGTGAATATATCTGCAGTCTGGTTCTCTGAAGTGACATGGGATGTGGTAATGAATCCTTTCTGAATCATATCACGTATGAAGTGGCAATCCACCTCAATATGCTTGGTCCGTTCATGGAATGCAGGGTTGTTTGGAATGAACAAAGCAGCCTGATTATCACACTCCAAATTCATAGGAAGTGGTATGTCTAAGCATAAATCTGTCAGCACCGCTTTCACCCACATCATCTCTGTAGTAGCCTGGGCCATGGCCCTATATTCGGATTCAGCACTGGATCTAGCTACCACAGTTTGCTTCTTGCTCCTCCATGAGACTAGAGCATCTCCAACATAGACAGCATACCCTGAGGTGGACTTCTTATCCTTAGGACATCCTGCATAGTCTGCATCTGCGCATGCTGAGACAGAAATCCCCTTTCCTTTCTTGAATAGCAGACCTTTACCTGGAGAAGATTTGAGATATCTAAGTATCATGTGTATTGCATCCATATGCACCTGGCGTGGCTGCTCCATGAATTGGCTCACACTGCTCACTGCAAATAATATATCTGGCCTAGTGATCGTGACATATAACAATTTGCCTACCAGCTCTCTGTATCTTCTCCTGTCAACCTCCTCTGTGTCATCATCATACAGCTTCATGCTAGGGTCCATTGGTGTCGTAGCAGGTCGACACCCTAGCATACCTGTCTCACTCAGTAGATCTGTGACATACTTCCTCTGTGACATGACTAATCCATACGGATTTCTGGCAAACTCCAGCCCTAGAAAATATCTAAGGACTCCCAAGTCCTTGGTGACAAACTCGGTCCCCAGCCTTTCCTTTGCCTGCTTAATGCCCTGGTCATCATCACCTGTAATCAAGATATCGTCAACATAAACCATGATCACAACAATACCTCTTGCCGTCTTCTGTACAAACAAGGAATGATCAGCATTGGAGCGTTTATATCCTTGTTTCTCAAAGAGGTCTGACAGCTTCTGGAACCATGCTCTGGGGCTCTGCTTAAGGCCATAGATAGCCTTATGTAATCTGCAAACCTTGGAACACTCCCCCTCAACAGCAAAACCTGGTGGCTGTTGCATGTAGACTTCCTCCTGCAGGTCGCCATACAGAAAGGCATTCTTCACATCCAGTTGATAGAGTGGCCAGTCTCTAGTAACTGCAACTGATAAGAGGATCCGCAGAGTGGAATGACGAGCCACCGGGGAGAACGTGTCAAGGTAATCTACTCCATATGTCTGTGTGAATCCCCTTGCAACTAGGCGTGCCTTGTACCTGTCAATGGAGCCATCTGCATTATGTTTCACTGTAAATACCCACTTACAACTCACCGGGTTGACATCCGGTGGTCTAGTAACCAAGCTCCATGTTCCTCTAGACTGTAGTGCCGCCATCTCTTCCTCCATTGCTAGCCGCCATCTAGAGTCCTGCAAAGCCTCATGGTGGTCCCGTGGAATATCAGTAGCTGAGAGTGCCAATGCAAACGTCCTGAATGGTCCAGATAGCCTCTCAAACAAAACCGCTGCTGAGACTGGATACTTGGCACAACTTCTCTTTTGCTTGCGTAGAGCGATGGGAACATCCAGATCCTCTGTGGTATCACTATGCTCCTGTAATGCATCCTGCTGAGAAATGTCGTCAGATCCATCAACATTAATATTTTCATTACATACCGTAGGCGGGCTAGTTGACTGGTCAGGACCATGAGCTTGATTCGGCCGCCGGGTGTAATGGAATGGTAACGGGGATATTATTGGTGGCGGCGGCGGTGGTGGTGGTGGTGGTGGTAGTGACGGCTGTGATGTTGGTGGTGACGGCTGTGTTGTTGGTGGTGTCATGAATACGGTATCAGGTGATACTGGTGGTGGCTGCATGTTCCCGGATTCTGAAAAATACATAATGGATTCAAAGAATGTAACATCTGCACTGATCATATACCGCCGACGCACAGGGTCAAAACACTTGTACCCCTTTTGAGTTCTGGAGTACCCCACAAAGACACACTTGACAGCCCTAGGTGAGAGCTTGTCAGAACCAGGCAACAGCTGATGGACAAATGCGACTGACCCAAACACACGAGGAGTAAGAATGAACAGATCCTTGTCCGGATATATAAGTGAAAAGGGAACCTGTTCATTGACGACAGACGAGGGCATACGATTTATAAGATAACATGCAGTGAGGACCGCATCACCCCAATAGGAATAAGGAACATGACTCTGAATGAGAAGTGACCTTGTAACATCAAGAAGGTGACGGTGTTTTCTTTCTGCAACCCCGTTTTGCTGAGACGTATGAGCACAAGATGTTTGGTGAACAATTCCTTTAGAGGAGTAGTAGTTGGCTAGATTGTTAGTGCACAGTTCTAAGGCATTGTCAGTTCTCATAATTTTGACCGTTGTGGAAAAGACATTCTGAATCTCATTTAGAAAGTGAATAATAATATTTCCAGCCTCAGACTTATTTTTCATTAGAAATACCCATGATGCTCTAGAAAAGTCATCTACAAATACAATATAAAACCTGTACCCCTGATGATCGGGAACACGACTCGGACCCCAGACATCGACATGAAACAACTCAAACTTGGAGTTACTACTCCGACCTTGACTACTGGGAAAAGATGACCTGTGATGTTTTCCCAACTGACACGCCTCACACTGGATAGGTGTGTGAGGAAGACTATAAGGTAGGACTAGACGCAACTTCTGAAGCGGTAAATGACCAAATCGCAGATGCCACAGGAGAGGAGATACTTGTTCTGCGGGAGAAGCTGTGATTCCGGCAAACGGGGTCTGATTCAAGCGATAAAGGCCTCCTTGCTCATAGCCATGACCAATCACGTTGCCCGTACGGATGTCCTGAAAAATCAAGGAAGATGAATCAAAAATAGCACGACACTGAAGATCCTTCGTAATCTGACTAATTGACAACAGATTCATAGAAAAATGCGGTGCATGCAAAACATTCTTAAGCTGCATAGAGGATGTCAATCTAATCTCCCCTTGACCCGTGATAGGAGAATGTGTGCCATTGGCAATCACTACCGTCCGTCCTGGAGGAATCTGAGTATATCCTGTAAGTAGACCCTGGTCGCCACATAGATGATGTGTAGCGCCCGAATCCATGATCCATGGCAATGTATCCGATCTACTACTGTGAAGGGCAAGTGTACTACCTGAAGTACTCGTAGAGGCAGAAGCAGACGCAGCAATATCCGTATGATTCTCTATCGACGATGCTGGACCAGATGGTGGTATAATGCCCCTAAGACGGGCAACTAGATCATCAAATCGTTGATCCAGTGTAGCTGCAGACGGGGGCTCTATGTGCTCAGCGGATCGTGCGGATGCAGGAAATCCATGCTTTGAGTAGCATGTATCTTCAGTATGTCCGACTCGGTGACAATATGAGCATGTTGGCCTAGTGCGGCCACCCCTTCCACGGGGAGTACGTCCACGGCCCTGGTAGTGAGAACCACGGCCTCTGTTGGCCGCCATGGCAGAGGGATTCTGACTCGCAGCTGCTGAAGGTACTGTGATCCTACTCAATCTGTGAAAAGCCTCCTCCATGGGAGGAATAGTCGAGTCTGCTAAAATCTGTGAACGTGCTGCCTCATATTCTGGATCAAGTGCAGCGAGAAACATACCCACCATCGTAGCATTCCTATATGTCTTCTGCTGTTCTGGCGTGGCGGTAAGAGGCATGAAGCTGTGGAGCTTCTCAAACATCCCTCTCAATGATGTATAGAGAGAATGTAAAGGACGACCGTTCTGCTTTATTGTGAATATGTCATGTTGTAGTTGCAGGATTTTCGTCTCGTTCTTCGCTTGAGAATACGTTGCTGCCAGAATATCCCACATGTCTTTGGCTGTAGGTTGATGTAGAATGTCATTGGCTATTTCAATAGCCAATGTGCCAGATAGCCACACCTTGGCATAAGCATCATCGGCCTCCCATGAGGCATGAACTCCAGTCTTCTCTGCAGGCTCGGGCTCGGTAAGAATATGCTTCTTACCCGTAGACTTCATCATACTCATGAACTGCATTGCCCACAGTTCATAGTTCGTACCATCCATCTTGACGATGGGCGCTGGACCACGAAATGCGCCCATAGATGGGATATCTGCCTTGCTTTCTGACATACTGGAGATGGAAGACTGGAGTGACCGAGAGACAACAATCTTTGTCTACAATGACATAGACGGGATCAGTTGCTTGTGTAGACGTCAAGCAACCAACCCCATATATATCAAGATCTGTGCCCTAGAGTTTTAGGGCGTGGAGCACGCAGACACGTGCAGGCAAAACTGGATATAGGTGCACGCTGCGCGCAAAACGCTCGATCAGGGTTGGATACTGCGCGCAAAGTGCTCGATCAGTGGCTGAAGAAAGCGCGCAGTGGCTCGATCAGGGACTGCCTGGAGAAGCGTGCGCAAAGTGCTCGATCAGTGACTGCGCAGGGATTGAATGCGCACTAGACGCACATGCGCTGGAAGGTGAAGCGCTGGAAGGTGCAGGAGGAGCGCAAGATGCGCTGCGCAGAAGGTCTGAAGGGCGCTGAAGAATGCGCGAGGTCGGAGAGAAGCGCGAGAAGCGCTTAGGCGATCGGATCCAGCGCGCGATCGGTGAGAAGCGCTGGGCGATCGGCGAGAAGCGCTAGAGGAGCGCTGGGCGATCGGCGAGGGCGCTGGGCGATCGGCGATAGGTCGATCAGAGCGGCGCCTAGATGAGCGATCGGAGAGAGGAGCGATCGGAGAGAGGAGCGATCGCCGAGAGGGGAGAGAGAGAGAAGAAAGGCCGGCGGGTGGGGCGGGTTAGGGTTAGGGTTTCGAGAACTCTGGTCTAGGACCGTCGCTCTGATACCATGTTGGGAAACGTGAATGAGTTTTTTATTCCATAGCCCTAGGCTCTCTTATATAGGAGAGTAGCCTATGGGTAAATTACATAAAGAGGATAACAAGAAAATAAAATAGCAAACAAGACACAATAACTAAATATGCGTCAACAAAGTTTGTATCAGAAATCTTCATATCTGCGCAGATTCTAGCAACCCACTTTAGTTAAGAGCCTTATTCATAGTTTCTAGGCGATGTGCCCCAAGGCCACCCTCCTCCTTAGGGAGAGTGATTGTATCCCAATCCACTAGATGAATACCTGTTCCCGACTGGTCTGCTTAGAAAAATATACTCATAGTCCTTTCTAGACGCTGACGACCTCTGGCATGTAGTAGCCATACTGACATGAAAAACACATGTATAGCAGCAAGGGCGACCTTAATGAGGACCGGACGTCCACCTCTTGAAAGCAACGACACTTTCCACATGACCAAAATTTTCCCATCTTCTCAATGATGGGTAACCGGTATGTGGCTTTAAGTCTACCATAGGTAAAGGGAATACGAAGGTAGCAGATCGGAAGGGTGCCACGAGAAGTAATCAGAGCCTCCTCGCATGCCAAAACATCCACCTCTGATAATTTGAAAGGGATTAAGCTGGATGTATTTCCGTTCATCTAGAGGATAGAAAGCTCGCCAAAAATTGTAAGCATAACTGCCATATCCTCGACTTCAGATTTACATACCTCTTTCCACGAAAAAAACAGTATCATCGGCATACTGCAACAAAGGGATAGAATTGTCACCTAGAGAATAGCCCGCGATAATGCCCCGTCTACTTGCTTGATCAATTATATATGCAAGCACATCAGCAACAATAACAAGGGAGCTAAGTGGCACCCCTAACGGACTTTGCATTGAGGCTGGAAGAAACCTTTTTCTGGGCGACTGTTAACATGTGCGGAGTAGGAGACTACTTCCTCCAGGGGAGGGGAGACTCCGTAGCCTCTATCTCCGCAGCCTCTATCTCTGGCAGAGGGGGAGGGGAGACTACTTCCGCCAGATGAAACTTTGCACGTCCTACTCCTAGGTAGCACATGGCCTTCGAGGGCGTGACTTCATGGTTGACCACCACTACCACCATGGAGGAGACATCAGATCCCGTACTACGGTCGTCTGACGGGACCTCAGTGACCACTCCAAATCCTTAGTGTGGGTCTCAATACTTCAACATATCTTGGGAGCAGTAGAACCCCATGTATCTGCAATATTCTTTTAACTTGCGGCGTCAACTCCCTGTTAGTGAACCGGGGAAGTCTCCAACTTAACCCTCCCAAGTAGGGATGAAAACTGTTGGATACGGATATGAATATATGTGTTATCATATCCATATCATTTTAAAAATTCGGATACGAATACGAGTACGAATATCACACGAATATGTAAAGTGGAAAACCATATCCTCAAAATACAAATACGAATGCAAAACAGATATTGACAATCCGGATACGAATATTTGTCAAACGAATACGAATTAATTCACGAATGTCACACATCTTTTAATTTACTCAAACACTATAAGATTTTAGATTCATTTTTTTTGAAAGCTGCAAGGTAGGGGGAAGCACTCGGAGGTGCCCGCCCCATCAAAATAAAATTATAACAAAAACCAGTAGATAGGTTACAAAGTACCGATTACCACCCAAAAACAAAAGGAATACAAGAGGCTCAACGCAACAACCACTCGTCTACCAGCCTACTTGTATAACACTGCACATTCTCTTTGTAAAATCTCTGTCATGAGAACACCAAATCATTTCTGCTACGCCAAATCGCCCACAAAATAGGCATCGGGTGAAGCCGTTCTCTTCTCGACCTCGTCCTATTTTCATACGACGCATTCCAGAAAGCAAGGAAGTCGTCGGACCGACACCACACAATCCCCGCATCCAGCCATATCTGCGAAACCACAGGGCAAGTAAAAAAAAGATGGTCCACCTATTCAATAGCGTTGTCACAAATTAGGCACTTGTCGGAAATGATTCCCAGGAGTTTCACGCACCGATCACGCGTCATCAGCCTCTTGCGCCTCAGGAGCCACAGGAAAATCCCCACACGTTCCGGAAGCTTGAGGCCCCAAATTAAAGCACAGTCCCTGTTTAGGACCTCCGACGCCGCAGGAGGCGGCCTAGATATGGCCCCGTACGCGCCCCTAACCGAGAAGCCGCCCTCCTTCCAGAGCCAGTGATCCCTACCCCCACCAGGGGCACCCACATTCCCCACAGCTTCCAGCAAGGCCAAGAACTCCTCAAAGCGCCGGTCAGAGAAGATGGCAGAGAACGCGGGCCACCAAGAGCCATCAACCCAGCAATCCTCTACCGAGCAAAGCTTATTATCCGCCAGCGCGAATAACCTCGGAAAGCGAGAGCATAGAGGACCCGCTCCCGACCAGTCGTCAACCCAAAAAGCAAAAGAGTCCCCCCTACCAAGCACCGGTCTGAAGAGGTTGAGATTCCTGACGAACGCCTGCATGACACCCTTCCAGAAAGGCATCATAGCCACCATGTTGGTCCCTTGCAACCGGGGCGCGCCCGTCACCCCATATATGCTCCGAAGCACCAAGCAAACCAAGTCATCACCTGGACCCCATACCCTACTCGCCCACTTAAGCAACAGAGCCTCATTCATTTGCTGCAGAGATCTCACCCCCAAACCTCCCCAAATATTCTTCCGAGTGACATCCTCCCAGCCAACAAGATGGACCCCCGCGCGCCCAGTAGAGGCATTTCCCCACAAGAAAGCACGCATCTTCCTCTCAAGCCTCTCCAGGATCCCCTTTGGGAGTTTGCGGCACGGAAGAAAATAAATAGGAATGGACGACAAAACTGCCTTGACCAGAACCAACCTACCACCCCGCGAAAGGAGCGAGGCCTTCCAACCCGCCAGCCTCAGATCCACCTTCTCCACCACCCTCAACCAATCCCCAAGCCTCGCCCTCCCCAGACCCAGAGCGTCGCCGAGGTAGTCCATAGGGAGGGGGGCCCGCACCGAAGCCAAAGAAGTGGCCAAAACGTCAGCAAGACACTCCGCCTGCCCGAAAGGAATAGAAGAGGACTTACAGTCATTCTTCAATAAACCCGAAAGCTCCGAGAAAACCTCCAGAGCCGTGGCCATGGCCCTGTCCTCCTCGACCCTCCCTCCATGAGAAAAAGAGTACCGTCCGCGTACTGCAAGATCGGCACCTAAACCTCACCCCTCGAGAAGCCGCTACATAGGCCATGGCCGACCACGCCCTTCGCCATGTTCCCCAGCACATCAGCAACAATGATGAAAAGCAGAGGAGCGAGTGGGCACCCTTGCCGCACCCCCTACGGGGCTGAATCCACCCCCCTTCCGGCCTGCCGTTGATCAACACTGAGAAAGAAGCCGTGGTGATACACCGCCGCATCTAAGAAATCCACCGCTCCGGGAAGCAAAGTCTCCTCAACACGGACCACAGGAATTTCCAATCAAGGGTATCATACGCCTTTGCAAAGTCAACTTTCCATAAGATTCCACTCGTGCCCCTCCTCCTCCAATCGACAATGATCTCGGAGGCAATCGTCGTGCAATCAGAGATCTGACGGCCCGGAATGAACGCAGATTGCGCAGGGGAAATCAAGCTACCGAGGAGGCCAACCAACCTCCTGGCCAACACCTTGGCCGTGATCAGATATATGGCGTTAGAGACAGCGATAGGGCGATAGTCATCAATAGAAGTTGGCGGCGATCGCTTAGGAATCAGAACAATAAGCGCCCTGTTGATACGGTCAAAACCCCTATTCCCATAGCAAAATTCCCGCACCACATCAAGCACCTCCGGACCAATAATGTCCCAGAAATCCTTGTATAAAGAAATCGGGAACCCATCGGGGCCTGGCGCGGCGTCGCCGTTAAGGTCCCACACAACGTCCCTGAGCTCCTCCAGAGAGACATCACACACCAGCGCCTCGCAAGCAGATGCCTCAACCAACCCACAATCACGGCCTAACCACCTCCACCGCCGAGAGATAACATCAGCGGACACAACCCTGAAATGATTCGCAATAGCCAGGCCCATGCTTTTATTCCCCTCCACTGAGACCCCACCAACAGTAATAGAACTCAAAACATTTGCCCTGCGTCTCCCACTAGCAACACGGTGGAAGTACACGGTATTGGCGTCCCCCTCCTTCAACCAGGTGCTTCTCGACCGCTGCCTCCATTCAACCACACGCTTCTTATCTTCCAGGGTAACCGTCTTCTGAGCCTTCTCCCGCGACTCCAGTTCAGCCGGAGTGAGCGGCCTCACGTCTTCAATCTCGTCCAGCTCCTTAATGATGTCCTCAGCGGCCCTTCTAGCCACGCATCTCGCGGCCCTCGTATCCCTTTTGAAACACGCAAGCCTTTTCCTCAAAGATTCAAGTTTTTGAACAAATTTTGACGTGGCAGATCCCGAGGGCATCGCCTCAGCCCAATGCACTGCAACAAGGTCCCTGAAACCGTCTTCAAGCAACCAGCAATTCTCGCATCTAAATTGCCCCCTTTGCACCGGGTTGGCCCCAGTGCAGAGAACCAGCGGGGTATGATCGGACCAGGACCTAGGCTTGGGTCCCACCGATGCCATGGGAAACATCTCCAGCAGCTCATTTGAAACGAAGAATCGATCCAGCCGTGACCGAGATTTAGAGTTTCTCCAGGTATAGGCGACGCCATCCGCGTCTAACACCTCAAGGCCCAGCGAGTCAATAGTGTCAGCGAAATCCACAGAGCCCAAGTCTTGTCCCCCTCTCCCACCGGGCCTATCGGAGGATAACAAAGTAAAAGTTACATTAAAATCCCCTCCCACCACCTAAGCCCCCCCCTCCCAGCCTCCACCAGATCCTCCCACAACTCCCCCCTCTGGTTACCATCACAAGGTCCATACACACAGGACACCACCAAATGCTCCGCAGAGGAAGTCCCAACCAGGGACACCGTTAGCACATGCCTACCCAGGATCTCCGAGGCACACGACCATAACGCCGAGCGCCAAGCCACCAGCAACCCACCCGCAGCCCCCGAAGCGTCCAAAGCCCTGAACTGATCGATACCACCTTCTCCGCACGCCGCCCAATCCCTCCCCGAAACCGAGTTCAGCTTAGTTTCCTGTAGCATGACGATATCACAGCCCCACTCATTTACTCTAGAACCCATTATTTTGCGCTTGTCCAGATCCCCCAGACCACGAATATTCCATGAGAGTATCTTCGTTTAGGAACCGCGTGTTGCCCCTGCACCTGGGCGACCCCAGCAGCCGCCGCCACAGCAATCATGAAAGGGGGGCGCGGGCTAGATATCACTCTAGGAGCCCTCGACTTTCTTCTCCTTCTATATCGCTTTCCACTTCTTCTATCACTGCATTCCGCTTCCCGCTCCTCGCCCCGGTCAGGGCGCTCCTCGACCTCCAGCACCTCGGCCGCCATCCGGTCAGTGCTTCCCACGACGGGTGGCTGCAAAGTCTGGTCCCCGTCATCTTCGAGGATAACCACCGGAGCAGCACCTGGCAGACGCTGTGGTTCGTCTTCAAGAATATCTCTAAAACTCCAAGGGGGGAAGACCTGCGTAGGGGTGCCCGAACATGGAGGGATGGAGAGGACAATCATTGAGCCGGACCGACCAAAATCACCGCCCGGATCCGGGAAGAGCCAAGCAGAGGACCGACCGCCCAATTGATTACCCGGATCCGAAGCAGTACCCGAGTAGCAAAGCGCCGCATGCGAATAAGCCAACAGGGGAAACTGAACAGAAGACCCCTTGGCCACGTCACCCTGCAGATGGAATGTGTCAGACGAAAAGCCACCCGTTGCAGAGGAGTTCTCGAAGCACCTCGCGCCAACAGCCATGCGAGCGCTTCCTCCGAAGGGTCGCCTCGGTAAATCAACCGCCAACGCGTCCCTCAACCTTTCGCCTCCCGCCTCCCTCGACGTCACCACCGGCCACGACGTCGCCGGAGGAGGTGGAGGATCATCAATGGAAAGATTGATCGCGAAAGAGTACCTCCCGACGAGCAACTCCGCGAACTCGCTGCGACCTCCAATCTTGTCAAGGAAAGACGTGGTGCATTCGAACAGACCTTGGTTTCCTCCACCGGGGTACTCGGCCGAAGTCCATCATCTAGGACTTCCCGAACACAACCCCACCGCATCAGGGCCCTTCGCAAACAGCCAACCGTCCGAGAAAGGAACGGAATTCCTCTGACCGTGGCCACGCACACTTCCAGGTCCTTGCAACACTCATCACCGAAGTGCAACCTTCTCCACACCACATTCCCGACGTCTCCGTTATGCACCAGCCTTCCCGCCTGAGCCTCCGATAAGCCTCGTACACAGCAACGCCTATTATCCAACAACACCACGTCTCCCGCGAACTGAGCACCGAAGAAACCACGTAGATGCGAGCAGACCCCTTCCACGTCGATAACATCTCTAACCGCGACGCCAATAATCGCATGCAACTTTGTCCCAAGTGAGCTTCGTTCATGCATGGCAGTAAAACCTTCGTAAGCTGGTCTTCCTCCTTCTGCCCCGTCGCTTGCATGAGCACGTCCCTTCGCGCTTTGCTCCTCGCCTCGCGATGAAGATTTGCTGACCACTTCAGCAAAGGTAGGTCCTCCTTGACGCACCTCAGCTGACCCTCCTCCTGAGCTTCTACCTTGGACCGACGCCTGCCTTCTGCTTGTGTTCCTCGCCAAGCCCGACGAGGCTCCCATGCAAGAAGCCTGTCGGTGGCCAACCTTCCCGCATGAGTAACACCTTGGTGGTAACGAACAGGCCGCTGCAATATGCCCGCCTTTCCCGCAACGGAAACACCGACGCCCCGGCTTCTTGTGAGAGACAACCGTCCAATCTCCACTGGCTCCGCCGTTGACAACCTCCTTCCCCTTTGCTCTCCACACCGCCACAACCTTGCCCTTCCCACGGCCAACGATAGCTCCGTCACCACCCGCACTCCCACTCGCTCCACCCGCACTCGCACCACTCGCGCTCGCACTCGCCATCTCCTCCCCACTCGCACTCGCTCCACCTATATTCATAACGAACTACAATAACAATCGAGATTATTGTAATAAAGAAATCTGAAAAAATAATTTGATAATAAAAGAAAGCTTCTAAACTTATCTGATATTGTTGTAAGAGTATACTTCAGCCAATTTTTACATCGCTTTGCAGCTTGAGAACCTGAAACACCTAAAGATAACAATATTGCATAATATTCTATTATGGCATGACATGGCCAATTTAACACACACACATATCAAACTTGGCTCGACATGGCCATTTAAAAAATAATTTGGCTCCATATGGCCAATAAAATCTAATTTGGCTCGACATGTCCTTCTATGTTCTAATTCAGATTTGGCTCGACATGGCCATTATAAGAACATACCTCATGTATTTATTTGCAGAAAAAGCCGCATCAGCTTGCGTACATCATATCACCTACAAATAACAAATCCATATAATATATGGCTATATTTTATTTAATAGGTTAATAGTATGATTAAATATTTAGTATACCATAAAGCTAAATAAATTTGATTCAAGATATAAATGTCCACTAGAATTCAAATTCAAAGAGCAATTGTTTGAATAATCAAAATATATTCTCCATGAAACTTGATTGCTATCAACTACAACAAAAAGGAGCCCTCTACGATTTCCCAATAACAGTCTCTATATCATGATCCGTGGAAAAATAAGTAAATGACATAATTTTAGAAAAAATGTTATATTAAATTATCATTAAATGAAACCAATATCTGAAATATATCCACCAGATCACAAGTCATCATCCATGAGATGTGCATCATATCTAACTACTTTATCGTAGACATTGACTGGTACTAAAGTGTCAACAATATTTGTTAGATTGCTTTAATCGATAATGTATACGGATTAATACATATAGGAAAATCTTTCCCGAGGAAGATGCATCCAGTTGAGATGGAGTTTCAAGTACTTCATTTATAACAGTTAGAACATCTGAAATGCCACCTAAATCTATTTTTATAACATCATGTGAGTTATACTTTGATATTTACATTATATTAAATCGAGAACATTATAAACTACTTATCTTTGAATTCATCTTTCAACCAATCCTGACTACATATCAGTGCCTCCACCATAGCTGGATGCAATCGACTACGGTATGCATCAACTACGTGGCCCCTAGTACTGAAAGCAGATTCAGATCATTCAGATAGGTCAATACTATAATCTTAAGGGAAAGAAGCCTTCCTTGAAATTTTCCAAAGTTGAATGCGTCCAAGATGTACCACTAATGTGATAGTCCCATTTTCCTCTTCTCTTTGCTTTTGAACAACTTCAGAATTAAGATCTAAGAGGCATCCTTGAGATCCTTTATCTCAAGGTATGGAATAACCATATTATAAACACTTTATTTTCATCCTTATATCATTCCAAATGATTAGGATTTTTATCTTCATTTAGCATGGTGAACACAATGACACTCTCACTAAGCTTCACATGATTCATCAAGATTCTGTCTGAAATCATAACTTTTATAAATTAATCAAATTTGATGTTCCAAATACGAGAAGCTTAAGTTGAGTCCATAGATGGAGTACTTTAGCTTGCACACTGATGCAGCGTGAATCGGATATATAGGCTTTATTTATTTATTTATTTTTGTCCGATAATTAGAGTCTCATTTTATTTACAAATAATTGAGTCCTCGCATTTTTAATTTAAATAAAGAGATCACGTGCGATCTCAATTTAGTTAGTTAGAGTCAATTAGAGATTTGAATTTATTTCAAATCAATTAGTTAGTCGGTTAGAGTCAAATTAGGATAAGTAGTTTTGAATTTGAATTTGAATTCAATTTTTGTAATATCATCCCTCCTATATAAAAGGATGATAGGCTATTGTTTTGAGACAGGTTCAGATATATGAAAATTGAGATTTCTCTATCTCTCGTCTCCCTCTCATCTCCTTTCTCCACGCGATCTACGCGTTTCTTCCTCCTCAAATCTCTCGTTCTCCGACGAGCTTCTCTTCTCAACCCCTCCAATTTCTTCTTCCACCGAAAATCCACCAACAAAATTATTTTCCGCCATCACGCGCGAAACTTTTTTGCATAAAAATCTGGCTTTTTCCTGACGGAAGGGAGTAGGGGAGGGAGCCTGGTCAAGTGAGTGAGGGAGAGCCTTTTCTGGCCTATGATATTAGAGGTGTGTAGTTTACAAAGCTTAGACTAAAAGAGTGTCAGAGTAGACTAGAATGTCATTCCCGCTGGCATAGGTAGGTGGCGGCCATATAGGACGAGGTATCCATGCTAGTGAGAATTCGCGATATAATAGCCAACTGACGTGCGAGTGAGGATAAGGGCAGTTCAGGGAAGGAGTGCGAGCCCGTGAATGTCATTATCCTCCCAAACTAGAGGATGCTTAGCGCTATGAGAACTTAGAAAGTTAGGATCTGACACTGCCTAGGATGACCGGCAGGTCCCGCACAAAGCTATGTCCCTATGTTGCCCAGTGGGTCCGTTATCGATCAAAGATTTCGTCCATTCGACCATTACAATACGCAATTACAAGTCGGAGTGGAGAAAACTTAGGGTTATGCCTCGTCTTGTTGCCTCAAGTCGCTCAATCCGAGGATTCTCTTATTTATTTATCGCGTTTGAATCCGTCATGCTGAACACGGCACTAGATGGTGATAGGTAGGGAGTCATCAATCTCTGAACGAAGGTCTAGGTCTGACTACTTGACAGCCTTGATCTCCGAAGTCGGGAAGCTAGGTTGGCCAATTGACGTCGACTGCTCCCGGTAAAAATGCTTGTCTTAAATGGCCCAATCGGGGTAGCAAACTCAGTGGCAGGAGAGCAGCGTAGAGTGAAGTATGCGAGTAATCAGTGAGATCAAGAAAGACTTCTCTGAGACATCCGATTCGAGCTTGTTCCATGGAAATGCAAAAAGTTTCGCGCGTGATGGCGGAAAATAATTTTGTTGGTGGATTTTCGGTGGAAAAAGAAATTGGAGGGGTTGAGAAGAGAAGCTCGTCGGAGAACGAGAGATTTGAGGAGGAAGAAACGCGTAGATCGCGTGGGAGAAAGGAGATAAGAGGGAGACGAGAGATAGAGAAATCTCAAATTTTCATATATCTGAACCTGTCTCAAAACAATAGCCTATCATCCCTTTATATAGGAGGGATGATATTACAAAAATTGAATTCAAATTCAAATTCAAAACTACTTATCCTAATTTGACTCTAACCGACTAACTAAGTGATTTGAAATAAATTCAAATCTCTAATTGACTCTAACTAACTAAATTGAGATCGCACGTGATCTCTTTATTTAAATTAAAAATGCGAGGACTCAATTATTTGTAAATAAAATGAGACTCTAATTATCAGACAAAAATAAATAAATAAATAAAGCCTATATATCCGATTCACGCTGCATCAGTTCTCCTCCGCTTGAAAAATTCGTCTCCCGACGAATTGCTTGATCTGCAGGCCTGAAGGTTGATAAATTTAATTCAGCATTTTTGATCATCCCTTGGAAGAACTGGTGTGGAGCAAATGGCGGAATCCATGCGTGCGCAGTGCGAATGTTGGAGTCGGTAGCTTCATGATGGAACAACATGTGCAGCGCGAATGCGGGCGTCCATCCGATTTCTGTCTCCTTGATATGGTGCTTGAAGAACTGATGTGGCATTTTCATATCGGACAACTCAGCCTTTGGAGATTCCATAGCAAAGCAATAACACAAGTAGAGTAGAGGAGGAGATGTGGCCAATGAATTAAGCCATGGGGCCTTTAAATAGGTGAAACCCATGATCCTAATCCTAATTGGGTAAGGAGGCCACCCAAATTTCTTTCTTTCAGCCCTTCTTTTTAAATATTCCTGCTCCAGGGTGGTGGGCTGCAATTTTCGTACCCCTTTACTCAAGTTATCTCTTCTTAAATACCCATCATCCTTGTCCTTTACGCAAATAATTTTTAAAAGAGGTATACTTTTGCAATTTTTTGAAATCCTTGCTAAATCCCATATATCACGGGATGGTCTCTTAGGGAGCAAGCCAAGAGTCCGAGGGACTCGTTCTTCATTCCCCCGATGAGGGCGGTGCCGAACCCTAAGTCCGGGGTTCCTGCGGCTTCGACGGTTCGAGATCGGGCCAAGGCGACGCGGGCGGTACCGATCAAGGAGGGTGGCATCACGGATCGGGAGGGGAAGGTTGGTAGCGCGAGCAGTAGGGAGGAGATTGGTAAGAGGTTCTAGAGGTGGTGCGGGGCCGACAGGGAGGGGGCGATAGTGGGTAGGGGCGGCGGGAGGGGATGTAGGCGGTGGCGCAAGAGGCGCGAGGGTGGGAGGGAATAGCGGCAGCGGTGGGGCAGGATGGGTTGTCAGGGGGGCGAGGGTGGCATCAGGAGGGGAGTTTGCTGGGGGTGCAGGGTCAACGGGATGGGTTGGGGCTGGGAGGGTTGTTGGTGGCGTGTGAACTGCGAGAGGGGGTGCTGGGGGTGCAAATGTAGCGGGAGGAGGCGTTGAGGGCGCAAGGGATGCATGAGGGGGTGTTGGCGGGGGTGACGGGGTAGGGAAACTCGCGGGGGTTGCGGAAGGGGCCGCTGGAGTCGCGGGGTGGGCCGCTGGGATTACAGGAGGGGGTGATTGCGGCGGTGGTGGGTCTGTGGCTGGGGGAGCGGGTGTTGCAGAAGGGTGTACGGGTGCAGCGAGTGGGGGTGGTTGCACGGGGGTGGCGCCGGGAGGTGGCATAGGTGGTGGTGGGGCAGGGGGGGTTCGTGAGAAGGCAACGGGCAGGCTGTAGAGCGATTCCTGAGGCGTTTTCAAGTCTGAAAATACATGGACAACAAGCAGGTCGATGTTTTTCTCCTCTGAGATGGCCGGGACAGCGAGCAAATCATCATCGACGATGTTGTTTTCGCCCGACACGGTCTGGACAGCGAGCAGGTCGTTGTTGTCGTTTTTTCCATCCACAACGATCTGAACAACGCACAGATCATCGTCGACGACAAGAT
This sequence comes from Ottelia alismoides, assembly GCA_037367405.1. Lineage (NCBI taxonomy): Eukaryota > Viridiplantae > Streptophyta > Magnoliopsida > Alismatales > Hydrocharitaceae > Ottelia > Ottelia alismoides. The sequence continues at coordinate 358,723 of JAZKJV010009007.1, forward strand.
TTTGTCCATCGTCAACTTGTACCATAAAAATATCAACATTGTACCATGAGTCTATCCATTGTTGAACCTTGATGCTTTTCCGGAGGCGCTTCTTGAATTTTTGTTGACGCGAACGTGCATGTGATCCACGTGATAGGGTTGCTTGATCGAGCTTCATTCTCCAATATGCGACAGGACCGTCGAATCATGACAACGATTCAACTTCCATGCTCTGATACCAATTGATGCAAAAAGTTTCGCGCGTGATGGCGGAAAATAATTTTGTTGGTGGATTTTCGGTGGAAGAAAAAATTGGAGGGGTTGAGAAGAGAAGCTCGTCGGAGAACGAGAGATTTGAGGAGGAAGAAACGCGTAGATCGCGTGGGAGAAAGGAGATGAGAGGGAGACGAGAGATAGAGAAATCTCAAATTTTCATATATCTGAACCTGTCTCAAAACAATAGCCTATCATCCCTTTATATAGGAGGGATGATATTACAAAAATTGAATTCAAATTCAAATTCAAAACTACTTATCCTAATTTGACTCTAACCGACTAACTAATTGATTTGAAATAAATTCAAATCTCTAATTGACTCTAACTAACTAAATTGAGATCGCACGTGATCTCTTTATTTAAATTAAAAATGCGAGGACTCAATTATTTGTAAATAAAATGAGACTCTACTTATCGGACAGAAATAAATAAATAAATAAAGCCTATATATCCGATTCACGTTGCATCACACACCTTGCCTTCCTCAACTATGAAGCCCTAGGCTACTTCATGTGAATATCCTCGTTGAGGTGTTCATAGAGGAGTGCAATATTGGCTTCCATCTTCTAGATATCATAGTCAAGTTGTGTAGCTATAGTTAACAATATTCTGATGAGTACAAGTATGATCACTGGAGAGGAAGTCTCACCGCAAGCAATGTTTTCTCTCCGTGTACGAACCGTGCTTTGAAAGTCTCTACCTTCTCTCCCGATTCCCTTTTTCTCTTGAAGATCTATTTACATCCAATGGATTTGACTCCATAGGTGAATCCTCTAGGGTCCATACACAACAATTGTGCATGAAGTCTACTTTAGACTTTATTGCTAACATCCATCTCTCCATGTCATGATCCTCAGAAGCTTCATCGTATGAAGTCAGATCATTGTCAGATTTCTCTGACACATGGAATCCATACCCTCTAGTTGGTCTTACCACCCTCAAACTGATTTGAAAAGGTATGAATGTTTCATCTTGAATTATCCTTCTAGTTTCCGATTGTAGGGACCTCATTATCCTCCTAGGATTTGATGAGTCCCTTTACTTCATTCTTATCTTCTCTTAAGAATTCATCCTCTAAAAATCATATTTTTATAGATGAAAACTTTTAAGAATCTCAAAGTCATAACGTAGGTATCCAATACCATCCTTTATATACCTAATAAAGTAGCACTCTCTAGTGCTAGATTCCAGCTTACTTGCATCCATGTTTATGTCATAGACCAAGCAACCATCAATCCTCAAGTCTCACACTAGGCTTTGTTCCAAACCATAACTCTCGAGGACTTTTGAGTTTTGATTTGCTTGGAATCGTATTAAGGATGTATATTGTAGTCTCTACTACATATACCCTGAAACTAAGATGTAATTATTCTAAGAGTAATCATTGATCAAATCATGTCATACACGATCCATTTACATTTCCATACAACTCTATTGAGCTGAGGTGTATTAGGAGGAGTGAGATAGGAACAATATTCATTTCTCTATAAGGCATTCTTCTGAATTTATCTGATAGGTACTGGCTACCTTGGTCAGAACGAATTTGTTTCATCTTCCTTCTAACTTTGGTTCTCAACCAAATTATGAAATCTTTGAACATTTCAAAGATTTCTAATGGATAAGGAAGAAATCTCATACCATAAATATCATCAATGAATATCACATATAATTAATGTAGAGATATATTTTAGTATATGATATTCTCGTCTGTACCTTTTTCATATTTTCTTTTCTTGTTGGACTCTTTATGTATTTTACCCATAGGCTACTCCCCTATATAAGAGAGCCTAGGACGTATGGAATAAACAAGTTTTCTCGTTTTCTCAACATGGTATCAGAGCGACGGTCCTAGACCGGAGTTCTTGAACCAAACCCTAACCCTAGCCTCCACCCTCAAGCCCTCCGCGCGCCGCCTCGCTCCGCCTCGACATCGGTGCTTCCGTGCGCCGCCTCCTCGCGCACGTGCACGCGCCTGTGCACGCCTCCTCGCGCCCGTGCTCGCATCTGTGCACACGCCGGTGCGCGCCTCTTCGCGCCTGCGTGTGCTTGTGCACGTATCTATGCACACGACTGTGCACGCGCCTGTGCACGCCTCCTCGTGCACGCGTCTGTGCACGCACGTCTGTGCATGCACCTTTGCACCTGTGCGTTAGTGCACGTGAAGCTGTGCCGTGCACGCCTCGGTGCATGTCCTTGTTCGTGATCCTGCACGTGCATCTGCGCGCACATCTGTGCGTGTGATTCCCGTGCGCGTGCAACCCTAGGCCAGCACGCATGCGGCTCCAGCTTCGTTCCGCGCGCGTGTTTCCCGATTAATGGGTTTGGTTGCTTGCGTCTACACTTGCAACTAAACCCGTTGATGTCCGTGTAGACAATCATATCTTTAGTCTACTCCCCTAGTCTTCAAATATCATAATGTCAGAAAGCAAGGCAGATATTTCATCTACAGGCGCCTTCAGAGGTCCAGCGCCTATTGTGAAGATAGATGGTTCAAATTATGAACTGTGGGCCATGCAGTTCATGAGTATGATGAAGTCAACTGGTAAGAAGCACATTCTTACTGAGGAAGAGTCTACTGAGAAGACAGGGGTTAATGCCTCTTGGGAGGCAGATGACGCATATGCCAAAGTCTGACTTTCCGGATCATTAGCAATTGAGATTGCTAACGATATTCTCCATCAGCCCACTGCCAAAGCAATGTGGGACATTCTGGCTGCTACCTATTCACAGGCAAAGAATGAGACAAAGATTCTGCAACTTCAGCATGACATCTTTACAATCAAGCAGAAAGGACGGCCTCTACGCTCATTGTACACGTCTTTACGTGGAATGTTTGAGAAGCTTTATAGCTTCACGCCTCTCACAGCCACTCCAGAGCAACAGAAGACCTATCGGAATGCCACTGTGGTGGGTGTTTTTCTGGCTGCCCTTGATCCAGAATATGAGGCAACACGTTCCCAGATCTTGGCGGATTCCACTATTCCTCCTATGGAGGAAGCTTTTCATAGGCTGAGTCGCATCACTGTTTCTTCATCTACTGTTAATCAGACCGCCTCAGCCATGGCAGCCAATCGAGGTCGTGGGGGTCATCATCAGTTCCGTGGCCGTGGACCTCGGGGCAGAGGAGGCCGTGTTCGACCATCATGTACTTTTTGCCATCGTTCTGGACATACCGAAGACACATGCTATTTTAAACATGGGTTTCCTGCTTCTGCACGAGTATCTGAACAGATTGAGCCTCCATCTGCTTCATCTATGGATCAACGCTTTGATGACCTTGTAGCCCGTCTGAGGAGCATTATTCCTCCATCTGGTCCCGCTGCATCAACACCTACTTCTGAGAGTCACTCCGACGTTGCTACGTCTGCATCCACCAGTACATCAGGTAGCACTTATGCATTCACTAGCAGTAGTGGATCAGATACTTTAGAGTGGATTATGGACTCTGGTGCCACGCATCATCTGTGTGGTGATCATGGTCTACTTACAGGATACCGACAAGTTCCTCCAGGCCGTACTGTGGTTATTAATAATGGGACACATTCCCCGATTACTGGTCAGGGGGAGATTAGGCTGACAGCATCCATGCAGCTCAAGAACGTGTTACATGCGCCTGATTTTTCAATGAATTTGTTGTCCATTAACCAACTTACAAAGGATTTACTTTGCCGAGCAATTTTTGATCCATCTTCTCTCATTTTTCAGGACATCCTTACGGGCAACGTGATTGGGCGTGGCTATGAGCAAGGCGGCCTCTATCGTCTTAGTCGGACCCCTTATGCTGGAGCTTCATCTCTACCTGCTGGATCCATCTCCCCATTACTATGCTACTTGCGCTTTGGACATCTACCGCTTCAGAAATTGCGTCATGTGTTACCCCAGGTTTCACCTCACACGTCCATCCAATGTGAGGCTTGTCAGTTGGGAAAGCATCATCGGTCTACCTTTCCCAGTCGTCAGTGTCAGAGTAGTACCTCCAATTTTGAGTTGTTTCATGTCGATATCTGGGGTCCTAGTCGTGTTCCAGATCATCAGGGACACAGGTTTTATATAGTTATTCTGGATGATTTCTCTCGTGTGTCGTGGGTCTTTTTGTTAAAGAATAAATCTGAAGCGGGGAATATTATCATCAATTTCATTAATGAAGTTCGTAATATTTTTTCTGCATATGTTAAAATTGTGAGAAGTGATAATGCCCTGGAATTTTGTACTCATACCATCTCCAATTATTTTTTATCTCAAGGGATTATCCACCAAACATCCTGCGCCTATACTTCTCATCAGAATGGGGTTGTTGAAAGGAAACATCGTCATTTACTTGATGTCACCAGGTCGTTTCTTATACAGAGTCATGCCCCTCATTCTTTTTGGGGCGATGTTGTTCTAACGGCATGTTATCTCATTAATCGTATGCCGTCATCTGTGTTAAGTGAGAAAATTCCTTTCTCTCTTGTTTTTCCTGACAAAGAATTGTTCTCCCTTACTCCTCGTGTGTTTGGCTCGATTGCCTTTGTCCACCAGTTGTCTCCAGGGATTGACAAGCTTTCTCCTAGGGCTGTCAAGTGTGTCTTCGTCGGGTACTCAAGAACACAGAAGGGGTACAAGTGTTATGATCCATTGCGCAGGAGGTATTTCGTTAGTGCTGATGTTACCTTTTTCGAATCTGTTATGTACTTTTCATCTACAGGTGATCAGTTGGTACTTTCTGACACTACTGATGCTATATACATGCCACCACTACCATCACCTCTACCACCTCCAACGCTACCATCTCCTTCACCTCCTGTCACTGTGCCCGTTTCACCATTGCCATTCCACTATACTCGTCGGCCTGCTTCTGCTCATGGTCACCGCTCATCATCTAGCTCGCTTGAGGTATGTTATGAGAATATTAATATTGATGGATCTGATGATTTCCCTGAGCAGGATGTGTTACAGAGGCCAGATGAGGAGGCAGGTGGTTTAGATCTACCTATTGCTCTTCGAAAGCAGAAGCGCAGCTGCGCGTCATATCCTATAGCATCATCTGTGTCTTTTGATCGACTAACTTGAAAATTCAGGAACTTTGTCATTGCATTATCAGCAGTGGATATTCCACGGAATTACCAAGACGCGTTGAAGGATAGTCGATGGCGTTTAGCCATGGAGGAAGAAATGGTTGCTCTTCAGTCCAGCAGCACCTGGAGTCTTGTTACTGCACCTACTGACGTGTCTACAGTTAGCTGTAAGTGGGTCTTTACAGTTAAGCAGAATGCAGATGGCAGCATTGACAGATACAAGGCACGCCTGGCGGCTCGTGGTTTTACACAGACATATAGGGCGGATTATCTTGATACATTCTCGCCAGTTTCTCACCATTCCACTCTACGGATCCTCCTCTCTGTTGCAGTTACTCGTGATTGGCCACTATACCAATTAGATGTGAAGAATGCATTCTTATACGATGACTTACAGGAGGAAGTCTACATGCAACAGCCACCTGGTTTTGCTGTTGAGGGGGAGTATCCTAAGGTGTGCAGACTTCATAAGGCTTTTTATGGCCTTAAGCAGAGCCCCGGAGCTTGGTTCCAGAAACTCTCAGACCTGTTTGAGAAACAGGGGTACAGACGTTCTAATGCAGATCATTCCTTGTTCGTACAAAAGACACCCAGAGGTATTATTGCAATTACGGTGTATGTAGACGATATCTTGATTACAGGTGATGATGAACATGGAATTCAGGGGGCAAAAGAAATGCTGGGTCGTGAATTCGTCACCAAGGACCTCGGAGTTCTTAGATATTTTCTGGGACTGGAATTCGCCAGAAATCCTCATGGTTGGTAATGACCCAGAGGAAATATGTCACTGACCTGTTGAGCGAAACAGGAATGCTTGGTTGCTGACCTGCCACTACATCTATGGATCACAGTATGAAATTATATGATGACAACACTGATGAGGTGATTAGGAGAAGGTACAGAGAACTGGTGGGCAAGCTTCTCTATGTACTATTACCAGACCTGATATCTCCTTTGCTGTGAGTCGAGTAAGCCAGTTCATGGAGCAACCACGTCAGGTACACATGGATGCTATACATATGATACTCAGGTACCTTAAGTCATCTCCAGGTGCAGGTCTGCTGTTTAAGAAAGGCAAGGAGGTTACTATCTTAGCATGTACAGATGCAGATTACGCAGGATGTCCTAAGGATAGGAAGTCCACCACTGGGTTTGCTGTGTATGTTGGAGATTCTCTAGTCTCATGGAGGAGCAAGAAGCAAATAGTTGTAGCAAGGTCCAGTGCTGAGTCTGAATATAGGTCTATGGCCCAGGTCAGTACAGAAATGATGTGAGTAAAGGCTGTGCTTACAGATCTATATATAGAAGTCCTGCTTCCTATGGCTCTGTAATGTGACAATCAGGCGGCTCTATTCATTGCAAATAATCCAGCATTTCATGAACGAACCAAGCACATTGAGGTTAATTGTCACTTTATACGTGATATGATTCAGAAAGGGTTTATTGTTACATCCCATGTTAGCTCAGAGAACCAAACTGCAGACATCTTCACCAAAGCATTACTTCGAGGGCCATTCCAGAAGTGTTCGTCCAAGCTGAGCATGATTGACATCTATGCTCCACCTTGAGGGGGAGTGTAGAGATATATTTTAGTCTATGATATTCTCGTCTGTACCTTTTTCATATTTTCTTTTCTTGTTGGACTCTTTATGTATTTTACCCATAGGCTACTCCCCTATATAAGAGAGCCTAGGGCGTATGGAATAAACAAGTTTCTCATTTTCCCAACAATTAATGTTCATTATGGTATAGATGCTCCACATACACCCGGATGTATGAGGTCTTGAATACCTCTGCATCTTACACCATTCACAAAGAAGTATGTATTGGATATTTTTACTTTGAATATAATATTATGTAAATTTTGAACAATCAGACAATTTAAAGTTCTATCTCTTACAAGTCTATTGATCTTATCAACAGATATATGTCCAAGTCATGATGCTAGATCATTGTTAAATGACCGTCATCCTCCTTTTGACCTTTTAAGGTTTAATTTCCAGTATTAGAAATGTCAATGAACCATTTCATTAGTATTCAAATTTAATAGAGTCCTCTAGATGTTAGATTACCATCTGGAATATATATTCACCATAACTCTTTATGATTGATCTATCTCAAAATGTATGTCTATTTCTAACAAGTTTCAAACATCTAGGTCATAGAGACATTCTCTAAGACTAAGTGCTCTCCCACTGGAAATATGTAGTCTATTTATCCAATGGAGATCGTCGCTACATTTGCGTCAATTCCATGTGGATGACTATTAAACCTTAAGAAAACATATGCAATCGATTACAAATGTTAGTAGAAGGAGATACAATTATCAGACTTTAATCTTATTTATTAAATAAGTCAACTGTACCCACATAATGGTCTAGTGGTAGTACAGTGTGTCTACCACACAAAAGACCAGTGTTCAAATCCCACTCTTGCAGGGGTTGCGTTAGGTAGTCGACGGCCAACGTAAAAAATAGTCAAATCTTTCAACATGGGTTTCAGCAAGAATCCATGTAGCCGACCCTAGTTATAGTGGGAAAAAGGCTTAGTACATTTATTAAATAAGTCAACGCAATGATGATATGTAGATATAGGATATGCCGATGCACTATTCGAGTCTTCTATAGATTCTAGATTGTATGGATAATCATACTATCAGAATATTGGGAAGTTGTAGTATTGGCATTCATCCAACTTTTTGGATGTCATATGTGCAGAAGTCACATAAGTACAATCAACTCTTTGACTCCCCTTCTTACATGGGTCAGACTCGTGCTTGCTTCCACTATGCTTCCTTAATTTATAAACAACTATTGCATAAGATAAAGGATCTCTTAAATTGAACAAGTCTCTGTAGGACTTCAATATAAGAGTATTTCATCATTTATCCTTGCTTTATCTCTATTCATACAATATGAATATTACGAAGCTTCATGAAAGACTTAAGTTGAGAGAGTAGAATGATGACATTCATCATATCTATATCCATCTTAACTTTGAAAGACTTTGGTTCAGGCATGCACTCAAACATTTTGAGTACATCATCTCCAATGGAGCTAGCATCTTGCATAATGCAGTGAACCACGTCATTCGTGATTAAATGTTAGAGTACATATGTTTGCCAAAACATCTCCTTCGATTTTCATAAGGATCTTGACAATTACGATCATCATCGACATGTTACTTCCAAAGTACATTCGATGTGAGATCAAGACTGTAGAGACATACAAATCCTAGGTTATTGTCCTACTATCTATTTAGTTGTGATTCCTCATTATCATGAGGAAACTTGCACATTTCAATCACGTACGTTATGTGTCCAATTGCAAGTACTACATCTTGATCATGTATCCAATCCATGCTATTGGTTATGATTGAGTATAGTTTTAAGTGGGTTTAGTGAAGGTTATCTGAAATAAGACAATTTGCATAAATATTTTACTTTGATTAAGATTATTAATGTTTAATGTTTTAAATCAAAGTCTCTCACTTTTTATTATCTTGAAAGTCCATTCTCTTTCGAACTTTCAAAGCATGAGGTATGCTAACCTAAGTACCTCAAGCAATATCTTGGATCTCCCTCCCCCTTTGTCACTCCCCTATAATATGAGAAAATGCAACTCGGGTGAAGGAAGCATGAACTCTTTTTGCCTTGCAAGTCCAACTTGCATTTTCAATTAGTTCTTTGATACTCGCACCCACTACCCCTAAGGTGATGTTGACCCATTATCAATTGAATCAACCGTCAACAGGAAAACTCGCTATGCGCAATCCGATGCTGCCTCAATTATATGGGAAACAACATTGGCGTCACTATGTACACGCCCTTACTCTTTTGAGAAGCAAAGAGTTCGATCCATGCACGTTTGTACATTGGAGCTATGACTTCGCATAGATGTCTCCGCCGTACAATCCATGGCGATGGAACTCTTCGCCTTGACGTGAGACCATGAATACCATCTTATAATCATCTATATCTCATTCAAATTTTGATTTATCATTTAGAATCATATTCTTATGATTAGCCCTTCCAAGGAAAATCCAGTCTTATTAAATATAAACTGTGTACCGAACAGAGTCAATGGGAGACCATGAATATTATCTTATGATTAACCCTTCCAAGGAAAATCCAGTCATATTCTTATGATTTTGACCTTTGCACGGATGTCAAAATCATTTGGACATCAAAGGTACCGAACAGAGTCAAAATTTTCCTGTGGTGCTTGAGAAAGGGACGTCTATGGGATAAGGCAAGGAGGGGATGGTTGCTAGGCATCGATGACATGATGTGCGACATGCGTGATGGGATGGAAGAGGACTTGGAGCATTTGTTTTTTAAGTACCCGGAGTCTTAACGGGTATGGACGGAGGTTGGCGTTCACTTGGTCGGGAGCGAGGGGGCTACAGAATTATGGAGATCCATACGGACGATCGGAGGCAACTCAACGGATGACTGCTCGAAGACCTTTGCAACTCTATGGGCAATTTGGATGGCAAGAAATGATTTGATTTTCAACAATCAGATGTTTTATTTTGAAAATGTAGTTTCTCACTGTAACGCGCTCTACGCTTTCTAGAGCTCACGGTAATGTACTCTTAAACATTTTTAATGAAATACTCCGGCGGTGACCCCCGCAAGTATGGTTCACCCGTTTTTCAGATAAAAAATATAGACTATGTATTTTAATTAGATTATATTAATTTAATCATATTAAATTAATTATTAATTCAATACAACCAACAAACAATTTAATTTGCTTGATATTACTATATAGTTTACACCCTCATATAGTACAAATTAGTTACTTCCAATTAGTTGTTAGAGTACACCTTAACCATACATCATGCTATACTTCCTTGAAACGGATCCTGCCAGACAAGTTATGGCACTAATTAAGGAACCAAGCAAGCGTACCCAGTGCATACACCATCTCCATTCCAATTCAGGAAAACACAATTGGGTTTATTTGTACTAAGAGGTTTTATCGATCATATGCAATTGTTGACCAGCATGATACTATTCAATTATCACTCAGAAATTTAGACATCTTAAAATATTTTTAATGATCCTAAATTTCTAGTCATATCAAGCAATCAAGTTGTTTTGCATGGAAATGATTGAACTACAACAATTGTAGTTTCCAATTTAGGATTTGTCATGAAACAATCATTTTGTCAAGTTGTTTGTCAATTATTTTCCTAAATAAATGATACAACAATTAATCAAGGTGAATTCATCATTTCCATAATTTATTTCGAATGATAAACACATTAAAAATATCATCAAGATGATCCAATCATCTTTCGACCCATTCCCGCTAAATATGACATATATAAGGAAAACAGAATCAGAATTATGCGAAATAAATTTGAGTGGTTTGCTGGTTTAATTCTTAACATACTTATTGTGTTTCTAACTTGTTTCATGATAGGAAATCATAAAATAAAATCGTTTAATTAGAGATCCAAATTTACATGCAAAAACAACATTGCGAGAACTTATTGATTTTAAAACGATGCCTGTTTGATGCCAACAATTGATGAATCTTTTGGGGACATATTTAAACATTCTAAATACATTTAAGTATTAAAAAAATTCATTCAAATAGTGGACAAACAATAGCTTTTTCATGAAAAAAAATTGTGGAAAAAAACATCTACGCAAAAACATGTCCCCGTGCATCCAATATCCAAAACCTTGTTCCCTTAGAGTTTGAATCACATCCAAGACCTTTGACCAAATCTTAGATACAAGGTTTTAAATCTCGATTTCGATTTCGTTTCGAGATGGTGAAAAAAAAACGAAATAATTTTGAAATTTCGCCAATTTTGGCCTATATTTGTAAAGGAAGGGCATATATCGATATTTCGATTTCGATTTCGGTAGGGTGTCGAAACCGAAATTTCGCCGAAATTTCGCGAAATTTGAAACCACCACTTGAAGGGAGTCGATTTTTTTAAAAATGACTCACACATCACGAAAGTGTGGAGATCACATCGTTTATGATTTAGGTCGAATAGTCGTAAGGGACAACAAAAATTAAACATTTTTTCGATGATATCACATGACATGTGGGCCATTCCTATGTCGCTTTATCTTGATCACAAATAAGTATTAGGGTTACCTATTGTAGCGTGATCGTGATTCTCGTGTCTCTAAAGAAGAGACCTCCTATCAAGTCCGATCTGATGTAGACAGCACTTGCGGGCGCGTGAATGAGACGCATGCTCCCCGCAATCCTTGGTGGCAATCCGAGCCGAGAATCTCCTGATTTCATCATATGAAATCTGTCGTCTTCCTTACGAGCTAGAAGCACTGAAGAAGATGGAGATCCATGAGCAATCGATCTGGCAGCGCAACGACAACGTGACGACGGCGACACTCTCCATAAACCCTATAATGGACGATCACTTGGGCTTGATATGGACAACCTATGGACGTGTATAGAGAGCGAGAGAGAGATTTTATTGCCCCAACTCGTGTGTTGAATTGTTGTAAAGAAGAACCTAGGGTTGCCCCTTATACAAAATTGGATGGCTAGGATGCCGTCTTAATTCAAAATTAATGGTTTAGATTTTGTTGCAACAATTTTCAACAACAATTAATTAATTTAAAGAAATAAATAATATTGAAGATATTCTTCAATAATTTTAGTTTATATTAAATCAATTATATATGGAATAATGGGAAGGAGGAGATCATCCTTCCCAAATAGGGTGGACGACCACCTTGGAGACTTTCTTCATGTGACGTCCACTCCTATTAGGAAGGGAGCATTCTCCTCTTTCCTAATTGATGAGATTCTCAATCTCATTATATTTTCCACATGTTGCAACAACTTTTGTTACTTGAAATTTCACTGAAATAATTCCAAATTATTTTGTGACAATTCCAATCATGCTATTGATAATTATGAATCATATTTGATGCAAAATGGAATCGGCGTAGACGGAAATGATAATTTTTTTGGTGGATTTTGGTGGAAGAAGAATTAGAGGGGTTGAGAAGAAGAAACTGGAAGGGTTGAGAAGAGAAGACACGCCGGATGCGCGGGGTTTGAGAAGAAGAAACGCGTAGACCGCGAGGGGAAGAGAGAAGAGACTCGTCGGGAATACGAGGGGTTTGGGAGAAGAAGAACACGTGTAGATCACGCGGGGAGAAGGAGAGAGAGGGGAGAGGAGAGAGAGATAAATCTCTATTTTATCACATCTTGACTGACTAAAACATTGGACCCTCATCCCTTTATATAGGAGGGATGACATTACAAGAATAGAAAATAATTTAAACCGACAACCAATTATCCTAAACCGACTCTAACTAATTAACCGACTAACTGCGAAATTTGAAATTCAAATTAAGACTAATTGAGATCACACACGATCTCTTTATTTAAAATTGCGACAACTTAAAAAACGTAAATAAAATTAATGGCCACAATTTAAATAATTAGACGACCCTACATGTCGAGTCCACGCTGCATCAACTCTCCTCCGCTTTTAAAAAATTCGTCTCCCGACGAATTGCTTGAACCTTGAGGCTTGACATAAGGCGCTTCATGAACTTGTGTCGACGTGCGCGTGAACACGAATCATGAGATATGCAACTCAAATCATATTGCATCTTCCAATGCGCGACGGGATCGTCGAATCGTAGGGACGATTCGGTTGCCATGCTCTGATACCAATTGATTCAAACGGATTTTTCGCGGCGTCGAAAATAATATTTTTTTTGTAGTGGATTTTTGGTAGAAGAAGGGAGAGGGGTTGAGAAGAAGAAACTGGAAGGGTTGAGAAGAGAAGACACGCCGGATGCGCGGGGTTAGAGAAGAAGAAACGCGTAGACCGCGAGGGGAAGAGAGAAGAGACTCGTCGGGAATACGAGGGGTTTGGGAGAAGAACACGTGTAAATCACACGGGGAGAAGGAGAGAGAGGGGAGAGGAGAGAGAGGGGAGAGGAGAGAGAGATAAATCTCTATTTTATCACATCTTGACTGACTAAAACATTGGACCCTCATCCCTTTATATAGGAGGGATGACATTACAAGAATAGAAAATAATTTAAACCGACAACCAATTATCCTAAACTGACTCTAACTAATTAACCGACTAACTGCCAAATTTGAAATTCAAATTAAGACTAATTGAGATCACACACGATCTCTTTATTTAAAATTGCGACAACTTAAAAAACGTAAATAAAATTAATGGCCACAATTTAAATAATTAGACGACCCTACATGTCGAGTCCACGCTGCATTATTATTCATCCATCCAGTGTTAAATTAAATCATATATACATTTAATTGTTTAATGTGAATCCAATTCACATTTAATTGTATAATGTGAATCAAATTCACATTAACTTATAAATTGTAAATCATATTTACAATTAAATCTCTCTTATACTATTATAAATCATTTTGAGGAGAATGAGGGTGCGGTCCCAAGATTGGAACCCTCCACAAATTTATTCAATCAAAAGAGCTACCAATTATAGATAAGCTACATTAGAACCAAAAACAGTAAATCAGAGCTACATGTTTTGCCATATATGCACCAATGCTCTATAGTGCCCCGACACCCTCTCACAAAGAAACGGATGGCTCCGACAGATTTTCTCATTTCTAGCACACTAGATGGCCCGAAGTAGGGCAAAAGGAATAGCTGCATCCTCCTGAGAACTACCACAAGCTGCTCTTACTGAACTCCAGTACGACACGCTGTCCACCGAGCGAGGTAGGGGATATCAATATCATGGTGCATAAATATTTACCAGGATATCGGTGATATATTGGTGATATATCGCCATATCGTCCCATATCGGTAAAAAATGACTGGATTTAGTACAATAATCCCATATATCGACCGATATCGGTAGATATCGTCGAAATTTCGCCGATATCTATATATTGATGAATAAAAATCCTTGTAAGCTTGATTTTACTACTTATTTTGCTACTCCTAATATTAAAACACATCATGTTTTATATATTTTGTTTCGGGTCGGGACCCCCGTCTGGTAGGGTATGGTGTGGCAGGGGGTGCATACAATGGTTCTTCAACTTGGGGGTGCCCAATCGATTTAAATTCATCTTATTTCCCTTATGAAATTTAACATGAATTATGTCTCTTTAAAAAAGAATGCTATTATGTTTTTTTGTTTGGTTCCAAAAATAGCTCAAACATTTTGTTTATGCATAATATGTGATGCAATATAAGTCTTGGATGAACTCCATTTCCAATATCTATAAGTTAACAATCAACATTAACAATGATGTGCTCAATATGACAAATATGTGTAATATAAGGGTCAGATGATCGTTATGTGTGATATAAGTGTATATTTGTAAGTTATTTAGTGTTATAAGAACTTGGATGGCCTACATTTCCAATATCCACAAGTTAGCAATCAACAGTAACAATGATATGTTCGATATATGCGATATAAGGGTCATAGATGATCGATATGTGTGATCTAAGAATATATTTGTAAGTTATTTAGTGTTCTAAAAACTTGAACGAATTCCATTTCCAATATTTGTAGGTCAACAATTAACAGTACCAGCGATATGTTCGATATGACCGATATATGTGATATGAGGGTCATAGATGATCAATACGTGTAATCTAAGAGTATATTTGTAAGTTATTTAGTGTTCTAAGAACTTGGACGAAGTCCATTTCCAATATCTATAAGTCAGGAATCAACATTAACATTGATATGTTCGAAATGATCGGTATGGGGTATAAAAGACCAATATATGTGGTATAAGTGTGTATTTGTAGGTTATTTGTTGTTTTAATATCTTGGATGATTTTAATTTATGAAAAAATGGTAAAAAATACCATTTTTGAGCCATTTCCGACATTTCCATACGATATCGATATGGATATAGATATGGCTTTCTATGCCTGTTCCCATACCGCGATCGAGGTACAACAACCAAAAAAGATATGTTCCGAGTCCTCATATTCAAGACCACATCTATCACAGAGGATGTCTCCGGTACCCAGCAACCTTGTCCTGCGCATCTTTGAAAGCATCCGTCCGCATCGTGCCAACCACATGAAGATCTTGATCCGCATTGGAACCCTGCTAGCCCAGATAAGCCTGTAGTCCCAAGCAGCCTCCTCCTGCTGCGGACCACACAACCTGCTGAAATACCGATAAACCTTCTTAACCGTAAAGGTCCCCTCCTTCCAATCAAAATGATCCCTGCCCCTACCTCTACCATCTACATCCGCCAGATTCCTCAAGAGGGCCACGAACTCATCGTACCTTTGGTCCGACAAAGCAGCCGCAAGGTAGGGCACCAAGACCCCGCCGACCAAACCTGATGCACCAAAGCGCTCTTGTCCCCTATAATGGCATAGAGGTGCGAGTACTTCTCCCTGAGAGGCCCCATCCACATCCAATCGTCCTTCCAGAAACCAAAGCCGCCATCACCCATCACCGGTCTCACAAGATCACCCAGCTCCTGTAACACACTAGATACCCCCCTCCAGAGCGACGATGGCCACCTACACGCCTCCGCTCTCCATGAACCTTTGACTTCATAGATGCTTCACATTACCTTACAGATTAGGTCATTCGACTTCCCCCCAACTTCTAACGACCAACTTTGCCACCAGGGCCTTGTTCATGAGCTCCACGCTGCGGACTCTCAGGCCTCCCTTTCTCTTTGTCCGCGAAACCATGACCCAACCCACTAGATGCAACCCCCCGCCCTCCTGCCTTCCATCCGACCAAAAGAAATGCTTCATCATCCCTTCCAACCTCTTCCGCACACTCACATGCATCGAACGCATGGAGAAGAAGAAAACCGGGATAGCATAAAGAGCGTGCTTGAGGAGGGCCAGCTTTCCCCTCCCTGGAGAGCGTTCTCGCCTTCCACCCTGCCACCTTACTCTCCACCCTATCAATAACGACCTTCCAATCCACCACCCACAATTTCCCAGCAACCAAAGGGATCCCCAAGTACGTGGTCGGAAGGGAGCCCTCCAGACATCGCGGAACATGTAGAGAACACTACTCTCCTCCTACGTGACGCCAAACGGGATGACCTTGGACTTTTCTCTGTTCAACCTCAGGCCCGAGACCTCCCCAAAGATATCTATAAATGGATGAGGCATGTCTCACATGCTCCGGGTCCCTATCAATAAACAACCCCCTGAACTGCCTTTTGAGCCACTGCTTATCAAGTTGTTCTCGAAGATTATTATTTCTGTTCATAATCTAAGTTTGAGATCTAGGGTTTTGTTTAAACCCTAGACGACCTGTTCAAGTTGAAGCTGCGTCAAGCGTTATCACAAGCGCTTCCCAGGCGATAGCAACAGCCTGGCATAGAGCCTGGCATAGATCATCTCGCTGTTACATGCGCTGTTGGCGACACCTACTCCAGACTGCAGACCTGCAAATGCCTTCTTCGGTTCTGTGGCTTTTTCGCCCAAGTCTATCACGCAGGACCTCCAGATCTCCAGCCCTCCAGACGATTGAGTCGCCCCCAGCAACCTTCCAGAACATCTCGGCGGCGCACCTTCTTCGATTCCAAACGCTTCGTCTTCCTCGCACCCCTCCACGTGCGGCGGCGCAGGTCACCCCCAATCGCCTTCAGAACTCCTGGCGGAGCTCTCGGCCTGGCAATCGGGTCCTCAGGAGGAGGCGACACCTCATGACTCTTCCTCGAAGGCCCATCGGCAAGATCTACTCGCGTGCTCCAAGCCCTCGATCGCACTTCGCGCGCACAGAGCGCGCACTCCAGAAGACCCTCCCTGCATGTCCCGCCGCAGCCCTCCTCCAGCCCCACGACGCTCCAAACAACTGTCGAGATGCGTGTTGGCGGCACACCCTATTCACCCTCGCGCATCGCCCCTTCCAGCTCGCGGCGGCACGAGCTCGCAGGCGGAGCCCTCCTTCAGGCGATGCCGCTTCCTGCACAATATCCATCGGCGGCGCACCTCTGTACGCCCAACTCCAGCCCTACTCCCCTCGGCGGCGCCACAGGAAGATGAAACCCCCAAGGGGCGGCGGTTTTTTTGGTGCGATGGGTTCCTGCAACCCTAAAGGTGGGGCACGTTTTATTTAAGAAAAAAAATTGCTCGGAAAAAAAGGGGGAGGGCAACAGGTCCAAAATCCTTGGGACCGTGGGTTAAAAAAATGATGAAAAAAAGGAGAGGTGACATCAGCTCTTAAAAAATTTTTGAGAGATTTGTTGAGAAAAAAGGGAGAATGTATTGGTCCAAGTAGGCTCATTGTTTTAAAAAAAAGGCGCGTACAAGAAAAAGCCGTATGCAAATTGAAAAAAAAAGAAGAAAAAAAAATGAGAGAAAAGTCGAAGAAAAAAAATGTAGCAACGGCTTAAAAAAAGGCGCGTGCATTAAAAAAAAGGAAAAAAAAGCCGCACGCAATTTTAAAAAAAAATGATTTAAAAAAATGATTTCAAAAAAAATTGTGACGGCTTAAAAAAAAGCCGCAAGTTTCATGTTCTTATTGTTTACCCCCTATTTATCTTGTCTTCTCCCAACTTGGTCGATGTCCATGTTTTCCGACAAGTATGGGAGAAAGGGGGATTATATATGTAGAGTCACAGGTCTATTTCAGATTCTCCAGATTCAGATTATCCAATCTCCAGACTAGTTCAGAATTTTCAGACTCTACAGTTGATCACATTTTTGTCAGACTCGACGATTGATCTCGAGTCCTCAGTTTTCAGACACGCATATGTTTGCTGTCATTTTCAGATGAGCATATGTTGCCATCATTAGTTCGAGGTCCCCATCATTCTTGTGGTTGTTTCGGTTAGAGTTTTCATGTGAGACATAGGGACTCCGGAGCAGAGGACCATTCCCTATGCCATTGAGGGCAAGGGTTTTCATGTGGTATCATAGGTTCTCCAGAGTAGAGCACCATTCTCTGAGCCAGATGGGAGAGACCCAGTTCTCCGACGAGGAGACTTCAAGCGCAGTTTCAGACTCGATGGTCAGATTCTGAGTCTTCAGTTGACTCAACTCCAGCCCGTTCGTCCTCCTCACCTGCACGGCATGAGAAGCAACGTCCTCGACTGCAACAATGTGCGCGTTGGGTTGATATTGTCCGTAGTGTCCTGTAGCGTTGAGTTGAGTTCCTTTCTGTTTGTTTGTCCAAGCTGAGCATTGCATGCTCCAGCTTGAGGGGGAGTGTTGGAGACTGGAGTACTTGGTAGTGCGCCTATTGAGTTGTAGATGGGTAAATGGATTCCTCCAGGATCCATTTACCCCATCCAGTGGTTTAGTCCCACATTGTCTAGTGGTGGAACTTGGAGGCCCTGTGGATGCTATATAAGGAGCCCCAGGCCTCCTGTAACAGATGAGAAAGCTCAATGAAAGACACGCCCCATTGAGGGCTTCTCCCGTGGTTTCATCCCGCTCCTCACGGAGTAGGGTTCCATGTAAAATCCCGTTCTTCATATGTTCTTTATTTCTTTATCCATGTTATCGCTTCCGCTTCCGATTTTCTAACACAAGTCAGACATAATATCCAATCTTCTCATTGCATTCGAATCATATTCAGATTAATATCCAACATTGGGACTAAGATGGGATAATTAATCTATTGAGTGAAGTCACTATAATCCAAACCTGTTTCATCATTCCCTCAGAATGGAAGCGTCATGGTTATACAATCGATTAAGATCACATCACCCACGAGTATTCCTAATACCTATACATCATGCATACCAGAAGTCATAGAATAAATCCGAAGTTCTGATCTTATTTGAACTGTCTCCTTCAGGGTTTTATTATCATTAAGTTTCTCATTCAATCATTGGGAATGGGTGTCGATCATATGCTTTCTAAAAGCACATATCATACCTACAAATCCTGTCTTATTTCCAAAATAAGACGACCAACATTGGAATTTAGTTCATCCTAATATCTCATGAGTGAGCTCATATCTTCCGGTTCGGTAGTGAACTTGTATGATTCCATTGAGAGATCGTATTGCTCATA
This sequence comes from Ottelia alismoides, assembly GCA_037367405.1. Classification (NCBI taxonomy): domain Eukaryota; kingdom Viridiplantae; phylum Streptophyta; class Magnoliopsida; order Alismatales; family Hydrocharitaceae; genus Ottelia; species Ottelia alismoides. Next base: position 378,024 of record JAZKJV010009007.1, read on the forward strand.
TGCCCTTGTATGCACACCATCTCACCAGTGTATAGATCTTGATTAGGTCATCAACATAATTTTCTGCCTAATGTACATACTTAGACATATACTAATACATCTGTCTCCGGTCAGAGAATGCGTGCCTATACGTGACAACATACAACATAGGTTATCTCGATCTCGTTAAGTCAACTCTTTGACCTAACTCATCCAACACCTCCGAATCTCCATTCCTATGCAAAGGACCTGCATCAAGATGCCAGTTATATGTCAGTCTTTAAAGTAAGATTGCCATGTCTTTCTTAGGTTGGAGATCTCTTCGTGATAATCACTTGATAGTGTGGTTGAGTCCTCAATACAACTCTTTAGATATTCAACCCTACACTAGCCTCTACGATTCAACCTTTGGATCAATGGCTGTATGATATCAAGATGGCCATGGTACATAACTCTAATTGTACTAATAGTCCTATTATGCAAATTAGTTAATCTCCATTTCAGATTAAGGATCAAATTTTAATAACTTTTATTGCATAATGGCTTGCTATGGGCTAACATGTCCAACATCTGCAAGGGCTGCAGAGCAAGGAGGGAGTGGAGAGGGGCCGATGGTGAATAATAGAAGGCCAACGACGTTTGTTAGGGTTGATGGGTGGGACATGATCTAGGTAACGAGGCTCCCGTATAATACAATCGCTCTGATACCATGTTGAGGGAAACGAACTTGTTATTCAATGGTGCCCTACTGTTCTCTTACATAGAATAGAGAAACTCTAATGGGTAAATTACATAGTAAGGACAGAAAATTAAATAAAACAGAGTAGAGTAACATAAGTCTCTCAACACTCTTCTCCTCAATGCAAAGTAATCTATCTGTGTTCTAGTTGGACCACTCTTATAAGTAATTAAATTCTCATCCCTCTTCTTGAAGAGAGTGTTTATTATGAGAAGATCACAAGACCTTACAAAATCCAGAATGACTTTTCCATCTTTATTTATATCCAAGAAGTGATGACCTCCTTGAGCATACCCTAAAGCATTCTTTCCCAAATGTCCATTAAGATCTCCACCTAGGCAAATCATCTCTCTTTGTGGGATTCCTTGCGTAATCTTATCCAAATCCTCATAAAAACCTGTTGAGTCTTTTTCTTTAAACAATTTTCTTGAACCAAAAAAGGGGGAAATACGCTATGGTGCCCACCCCAAGTTCAATATAACAAACAGTGATCCTTTAAACAAATTTGCGGTGCATAAATTGAGATGGTATTCAGAATTTCTTCTTCGAGCATCGATTTTAGCAAAAATAATCTGATCTTCAAATCTTTGCACCTCAACCACACTATCCTTTAAATCCTTGTGAACAACCACTCCAACACCATTTCCACCCTTAATATTTACCTAAAAATCATAATTTAAACCATGCCTTCTCGATCTCCCGTGCTTTAGGGTTGGGCATCGAGCCAGGTCGGGTTTGAGTTGGCTCGATCCAAGCCCATTTAAGTATACAAGCTAATGGGTCGGGCCTAGGCCCATTTTATTTTCAAATTCCAGGCCCAAGCCCAAACCCAACTCAAACAAAATGGATCGGGTTCGGGTCGGACCGACTCAATTTAACACCTATGTACACCAATACCGTGTGTTCTGTTCTTCTTGCATTTGTCTGGTTGTTTCGTATGCATGTGTGCATGTTTAAGATTATAAGTACGCTAACTAATTCGTGATTCTGACATTAGTTGTATATTGGAAATAGAAATGTAATAAAAAAATATGGCGACTTAAACCACCATTCAATTCACTATTACATATTCTATTATAAATACATGCACTATGACCCAATACAGATTGGTTACTTACAGTTGTACATGCTCTAACACTTGATTCCATTCTTGCATATTGATGTAATAATTTTGCATATTAATGTGATACTGTCCTCAATCCACACGAACAGATATGATTATTAATTGGTCTAAGTATTTATTCTACAATCGAAATAAGGATATAAAAGTTAGAATATGGTATTTGAAACGAACATGAATATACTGGATATATATCGTATAGGTCGGGCTATCAGGCTTGTGGGTTGGGGCTTTCTCAGGCCCGAACCTGGCCTGATAATCAATACATGCTCATTTTGGGGCCCATGGCCCACCCACTAAATTTCAGGTTTAGGTTTGGGTCGGGTTATGCAGGTCGGATTTTGGGTCGGGCCGGTCCAACCCAATGCCCTACCCTACCGTGCTTTATCTCAGACCCATTTTGTCTCTTAGAGATATAATATTGAATCTTCCTTCTTTCCATTGCATCTACTATCTCCATTGATTTGTCTGTCAAAGTACCAATATTCCAACTACCTATCCACAACTTCTTTTATGATCTCTTTTGGACTAACTTCTTTACTCGCATGCATCCATCATGCGAGAACCCTTCCGATGCAACAAAACTAGCTTATTTGCTTGCACCATTCCTCATGCGAGCACCTTTGCAAAATTTGAACTACATCCTTGTAGCGATATAGCGGCCCTTGCCAACTTCCCATTGCATCCGGGCGACGCAACGTGTCGCGTTGCTAGTAGGGAATGCTCCAATGGAATTTAAATGTTAATTTATAATAGCCATAAATTTCCTTTTTAATATCAAACATTTCTTGAAATCACCAATAAATTATTGCTCATCAACACGAAAGTATCCTGAAATGACAATCCATATCCAAACTTAGAACTTAAATATCAATTTCGCTAGCATATCTCTATGGTAGGGGTGGGTCTACCTCTTGGGTAGCCTTTTCCACTATTAAAGGAAAACACTTTTACACCACAAGTTGTTACGACCTGTCTCGCTAGCCGGGATGACCATGATAATAATATGCAACTTTTCTTCTAATTTATAATATCATATATTCATAAAATTTAGCCGTAAATTCCTTTTTTATATATTAAACATTTCTTAAAATCAACATCAAAATATTTCTCATCAACATGAAAGTAATCCAAAATGACATTCCATATCTAAAGTAAGACCTTAAATGTCGATTTCGCTAATATATTGATGACTTTGTGAAACCGAATATCAGCGGCTTCTCGTCGATATTTCGATGATATTTCGCCCATTTGGGTCAAAATCATGAAAATGCAAAGAAGTCCTGTCAAATTCTGGTGTCGCAGTTTTGATTTCGCCAACTTGGGGAAATGCAAATTTCATTGAATTTTGCTGAAATTTTGAGCCATGATCCAAACTAAACAATCAATAACATACACTAATTTTTTATGTTTACAGAATACCACTTACAAAAGTTGGGTATCTTTCCATTACATAGACGTTGTTCTCTTTTACAACTTTATATTGAAGTACAAAACACTACCAAAAATCCAAAATACGGCATAAGATGGTGAAACCTCCTGCTAGTTTGTAGTGTCTTCAAGCTTCTTAGGATTCCCGATAGAGTATGTTTCTAAATAATAATAAATAATAGAGGGACGATTCTATACCAAAATGAACTTATAATCAGTGAATGGATCTCAAGTGTTTTGGCAAAATGCATTATAAGGTACTTTAGAGATGGCTTGGCATAAAAAACTATTGAAATCAACTACTTGCAATAACTACCGCAAGATAATAAAGCTAAAAAATATTAATTTTTGAATACAACAATTACTTTTAAGACTTTCAAAAAAAATTCTGTAATGAAAGAATAACGTTTTCAACTGTTGCGTAACAACTAACTGTATTGAGTTCACAAGCACTGAAAAAAACCGAGTCATACACACCTGGCATAGAGCCGAAATCCTTTATGTTTAGAGAATGCAGACCCATGGTCCTATGAACTATATCTGATGGTCATCGAATCTAATGTCTTTGTCATACCTAGTGATGTGTTTCAGGGTCATTTGATGATTTTCACCTTATTTGATGGCTATTGGCTAGTTCATGACTTGTATGACAACAACTGTGGTGTTTATACTTTCTGAAATTTTATATGGTATTCAATATTTTATATGGTATTTTATCCATATCCAAATCAACTAAAACTTTATAAAGAGTGGATAATTATATCATATCCATATGTATTATAAAAATTGAATCGATGATAGAATAAATGAAGAGCTTATCTAGTTCTACCATCTTGATTATAAAGATATCATTGTAGTATAAAATCCTTTGAAACATGTTATAATTGCAAATTTACTTGTGAAAATATGGTATTAATGTTGAAAATAATGCTTGGAATCACTCAACTTGCATTTGCTATTTACGCCTCTTAACGACCCTATTCACCAACCAAACGGATTTTCCTCCTACAACTTATGATCTTTTCATAGTAAACACTCTCTTCAAGAAGAGAGAGGAGCATTTGATTACTTGTGAGAGTGGCTCGACTAGAACACAAATATATTATTTTGCGTTGAGGAGAAGAGATCTGTTGTGTGGCAAAGACTGCAAAGTAATCCCAAGTGAGAGTTTGATAATCCAACATCGCTTGTTAGTCATGGATGTGCAAATAAAAAGACGGGTAAAGAAAAGGAGGGTTTCCAAGATCACTAGAACTAGATGGTGGGATCTTTAATTGAAGCAACCAAGCTTCATGGATAAGGATTTAAAAGACTTATCTTGGGATTGTAATGGAAGCGCGAATGAGATGTGGGAGGCGGTAGCATCTTGTATCCGAAGGGTAGCCAAAGAGATGCTAGACGAGTCAAAGGGAGGAGCTCCAGGCCAAAAGGAGGCTTGGTGGTGGAGTGGAGGGGTGCAAGAGAAGCTCAAAATTAAAAGAGCATGCTTTAGAGCTATGTCTAAGGATAGAACATAGGAACCTGTCACAAACTACAAAATACCGAAGACGGAAGCAAAGAAGGCTGTAAGCGAAGTTAAGTCAAAAGCTTATGAATTTATGTACAAAATCTTGACTCTAAGGAGGGACAGAAGGATATATTCAGGTTGGCCAAGGCAAGAGAAAGAAAGACCGAAGACCTTTCTCAAGTGAGATGCATTAAGGATGATGAAGGTCACGTGCTTGTTAGCCAGAAGGATATAGAGACTAGATGGAAGAAGTCTTTCCATAAGCTTCTCATCAGGTAAAGAAATAGAGAGATTACATTGGGAGATCTAGCTAGTAGTGGAAGTTACTTGAATCATGCAAGCTATAGAAGAATACAAAGGGAGGAAGTAGAGGAGGCTTTGAAGGTTATGAGACCTGGGAAATGTGTAGGACCTGATGATATTCCTTTAGAAGTATGGAGAGTTTTAGGTGAGCGTGGTTTGACTTGGCTTACAAATTTATTCACAATATAAAAAAGATGATGCATACTATAATGCAAACGAGACATTCCAGTTCATAATCATAAAAATGCCTTTGTGTTTCCTAGTTCTGCCTCACGTTCAGCAATTTCACATGCAATCACATCTTCCTCTTGTTATTATATGATGAAGTTGTGTTGTCCTTCCAGATCTCAATGGCTCTCTCCACAATATTTCGCGATGGGGCGTTGGGATGATTGTAGACCTTCTTCCATCCCATGTAAGCACGTGCACACATGACGATGAAACATGACAATATGATTAATGGAACCTTTATAGAGGGCTAGAAAAGTTGTATTTGCATAGCCACAGTCAATAAGGAACATGCGGCATGTAGGGATTCTGAATGAGCTCTCTTCAAAAGCCTAACGTAGGATGCACACATGTCAGAAGTGGGCCCATTCAATCCAACTGAAGGTATGTGAAGCATTGCTTGGAATCAACACAGGCCATGGCATTCTGGGAGATTGAAATGCGTGCGGGAATATCATGCATTTGGACATTTCACCAGTCCAATTTGTAACCGGGGAGGCTCGCACTCAATGTCCCACCAATTGTTCTTTTTTCCTTCCGTGAGACAGTTGGGATTGAGACATTCTGTACCAAATTCTTTGAAAGGTCAAATATCCTATTATACAATCTAATATCTGGTCGTAGGGAACCTCGATGGATATGATGTATGAAACATGTGTTTATTGACAAGTCTCTGTACAACAGTCCATAGGGTCAAGGAGGCAGGGCTGAGCATTCTATTTGATTTGGAAAATGCTCTTGTGGCACGGTATTGATTAAGACATGTCATGCATGAAGCAATAACTTTAAAAAACAAAAGATAACCTCTTATCATAGACATATTTTATGTAAAATATACTACATTTAGCTCAATGCAATGCAAGAAACAATTCTGGAAATAGAATCAAATCAATGATCAATATAATGCAAGAAGAAAACATGAAACATGGCTGAAGTAATTGTGATTTATTTATACTATTTCGATAGAAACAGAACTGCGAATAGATATTTTAACTTGAAACTGACAAATTGCAACTGATGAGTCACAACTTTAATTCAGTGCAACATGAATATATATTTTAACTGGAAATAGTTGCGACTTGTCAATTTTAATTCAATGTGAGACAATGTAATCACAACTGACAACCAAGGATCACCACTGATAAATCACTTGATAAATCGCAATTGATTCTCACTACAATTATGAAAGAACAACCAAAAATGCTGGAAGATAACATTGTGTGAACGTATATTTTTTAACAAATCTATGATGCAACAGTCCATAAGTTATAGGAATAAGCAGGGTAGGTCTATCTGTTTGATTTGGCAAATGTTCATGTGACACAGTATATATATAAAGAAAGGTAATGCATGAAGCCATAACTTAAAAACGAAAATGGACCCCTTATCACGGGCCTGTTTTATATAAAACATATCAAGTTTAGTTCAATCAATGCAAGAAACATTTCTCAAATTAGAGGTAATAACAACTGGTAAAAGGTCTTGATTCTTGAGGTAAACTGTTGGTTGGAAACAGTTCTTGAAATAAAGGTAATTCAATATCATGTAAGAAATAGAATCGGGAACATGTCTGAAATAGTTGTGATTTATCATTTTTAATTCAATGTAATGTAAGTATCATAATTGGATATAAATATTCTGACTTGCAACTGAGAAATCACTGCTCATATATCCCAACTTTAATTTAATGTAAGGTGATGTAACAGAACTGGGAATAGATATCTTAACTGAAATAGTTGTAGTTTATCAATTTAAATTTAATGTAAGTCAATGTAATCACAACTGACCAACGATCACCACTGATAAATTGCATATGATAAATCGTAACTGATTCTCTCTGCAACTGATATATCACAATTGATAAATCTGAGGTTATTTTAACTGTATATATGTTTTAAGTCAATGTAATCACAACCAATGTTCACAAGTCGGTATTAGTATTCAGCAGGAAGGGTCACTGAATAAGGAATGCACAATATTCAGGTAAGTACACAACAACAACAACAACAACAACAAATTCTTTTCCCACAATTAAGTAGGGTCGGCTATATGGATTTTTTGCCTCCATTTAGATCTATTTTGGGTTATTCTCGGGCTTAAATCGAAATAACTAAGACCCCTTCAGCTAGTCTCATTCGAACACTTATTAAGCCTTCCTTGCCCTCCTAACCGGCTTAACATCCCAAATCTCGCATCTTCTAACTGGCGTGCATCAATCGATCTCCTTTGCAAATGTCCAAACCATCTTAAGCGATTTTCTCTGGTCTTATACACCAACTCTTCTTTTGATCGCATCATTTCGAATCCGATCTTTTTGTGTATGGCCACACATCGACCTCATTTTCATTTCTGCTACTGTTGGTTTCTGCACATGTCTATACTTCACCTCCCAACATTCTGATCCATAGAGCATAGCAGATCTCACAACTGCTTTGTAATACTTTTCTTTAACTTGCAAATGGATTTTCTTATCACAAGGAACAACAAAGGGGCTCCTCTCCACTTTAGCCAACCTGCATTTATTCTTTGAGTCCCGTTTCCATCAATTTCCCCACGCTGTTGTAAATTGATCCCAAGTATCTTAAAGATTCTTTCTTCTCAATGTTATCGTCTCCAATCTTCACCTTGAGTCTTTCATCGTTGTTTCCATCAAATGTGCATTCCATATACTTAGTCTTAGCTCTACTTATACGAAATCCTTTAGTCTCTAAGACATGCCTAGCTCTATCTATACAAAATGCTTTAGTCTCTAAGACATGCCTCCAAGCCTCCAGCTTCTCATTTACTCAATCTCTTGTCTCATCAATCATCATAATATCATCGACGAACAACATACACCTATCTCATCCTGAATATGACTAGCCAAGTCATCCATAATCAAAGTAAAAAGAATTGGACTCAAAGTTGAACCTTGATGCAGACCGATGCTATGTTAAAATAGTCAGTCTTCCCAGACTAGATCCTTACACAAGATGAACCCCCATCATACATATCCTTTATAAGTTAATGTATAGGACATGTACTTGTCTCTTCTCCATAACTCTCCATAAAATCTCCATTGGGACTGAATCGTAAGTCTTTTCTAAATTAATAAAAATCATATGGGGAGTTTTTCTCTTTAGCCCTATAAATCTCCATTGTTCTCCTCAACAAGTGGATAACTTCAATAGTTGAGCGGCCCGACATAAATCTGAATCGTTGTTTAGTTACTTTGTGTAACATCCACGAATTCGCGTAAACCCGAACTCGTCCGATTTTGGGTCTAATGAACCCAAAAACGTTGTCGGTCAATACTAAACAACCTAAAACGACCAATTGATCATAAATCAAAAGTCGTTCGGACGAAATCGACCAAAAATCGATCCCTTCGTAACGCGCGCCGTGAAAAAGCCGCAACGCTAATTCGGAAACCGCGAAACGAACCGAGACCGTCATTAGATCCGATTCGACGACACGAGACCAACGGAATCGACCGTTCGCCAATCGGATATCGTTTGATATTTTTAAATCACAAAATTTAACCTTAAACTAAAACCGTATCTCGAAAATTTCGGGCATCCAAACCCGATCAAAAGTATATCAATATTGTACTCATTTTGATCGTCATGCAGAGACGATCAAATCAACATATTGCGCATCAAAATCTGACGACCGAGGCGCGAATACGGTCAGCTTGAAGCATGTCGAATAAGGAGGGATTTTGGTTAAAAAATATATTTTTAAAGACAGTAGCAGACTGCTGGAAATATCCAGCAACCTCCACTTGCCCCTTAAAATTTCTGTCCACTTGTCATATATATTACTTCCACATGTCAATTTTAATTTCCCTTTCTCTTCTATATATACAGCCCAAGAGCCCTCTTCTTCCCTCAAAAGTTCCTCCCATTTTCTTTCTTTAAACTCCATCAAGAAGGCTCTTGCCCTCTGATTGTGTTGCTGCCCAGCAAGCTCTGGAGCAATTGTTGGAGAAGCTCCAGCCCTTCTCCTTGCAGCTGCTGCTCTTGGAGAAACTTCAAGCCTTTCCCTTGCAGCTGCTATTGTTGAAGAAGCTCCAATCTCCCCCCTTTAAGCTGATGTACTCCAAGAAAAGACCAAAATCTGTTGATGTCCTGCAGCTATAGTTGCTGCTACAGCAACCCCCAAGCATCCAATTGATGTTGCATACAAAGGAATGCACATCTAATACAAGTTTCAGACCTTCTTCATTTGAAGAAAATTTAGGTACAATCCCTAGCCCATCTCTTTGCTGCCATGCATGTGTATTTCCTTAATTATATGTACAGTCCATATTTCCTCCTCCTTGCTGCCATGCATGTATCTTATCCAGATTCTATACTACATCTTGTGTAAAATTCCATACCATGTTCTCTTTGTTGCCATCCATAAATTCTATTGACATGATTTTCTTCTTGAGGATATCTTAGAGAATTGGGGGTTATAATTGTTGAATTGAATTAGGCTGATACCTGTAGCAAATCTGAAATAAATTCTTGAATATCTGTAACCAATTAATTTGTGATTGGACTAAACTTTGGGAATATCATAATGCTTCATGCAAAATGGGTAAAAAAAAATTGTGTTTGTACACTTTAAAAGACTCATATCATCTACATACGAACCCATTAGGAAATAGAGGGAGAGGTTAGCAATTATTACTTCTTATCTCCTGACTGAGAAAGGAATGCATATAGTTTTTCTAGAGAATAAACTGGATGAAGAAGAAAGGAAACAACCTACTTAGAATATAAATCAACAATGGAGTCCAGTATCCCATATTAAAGCATTAAATAATTAGAAGAATCCAACAGATATTTCAAAGGATTTGGTTTATTCATATATGAAATGTGCTTGCCAGCTTTTAAAGGTGTTGGAGCATTTTTACTGGATCTAGAAAAATATGTATCATTTTAAGTAGTTTCTTAAGTATACAATATCCAGAATAAAGAAATTTTCCAAATTAGTTTCAGACCTGGATTGCACTATCACTTAAGATTTGAGGTATCTATTAATAATAGTGTTGCTTTTGTTGTTCTGTCTTCCTCTTTGAAGCTATCATGATTTTGACTAGTATATTGTCGGGTATATTAATTATTAACATGTTGGTTATATAATTTCTGTTGTTTTTAATTACAGTACTGAAATCCCAACCACACATAAATAATAAAATGACTTCCACTTTATTATATGCATTATATACTACCATTTTTCCATATAATAACTATAAGATATGAACCCACTTTCTCTGTTAAGAATTTATTCAATTCATTATTTCTTTATATATAATCAATGTGCTTAGTTTTAAAACTAATACCTGCACTTTAAGTTCATAGCCTTCTTGCAAACGGCTTCGTGGTTCAAAGTTGATGGTTGTAACCACATCTAACACATGTCCTTGGTTATTCTAGGAAATTGATCAATGTCAGCCTTCTCTAATAAAAAAATAATTCCAACACGCTAATTTGTATTATAAATTTTCAGGCATATTCATGCCATATATTTTTAAACAACTTAAATTAGAGATTTTCATGTAAATTAATCCTAAATCCATATCAATCCTTAGTCCTGTATTTTAAAAAGTTAAAACGAAAATTTGGATGAATTCTAAGTGTTTTATAATACTAATAATCTTCATCAATGATCGTTAGTATGACTACGATATCAATATCACTTATCACAATTCGATGGTGTGGACTGATCAATCAGATTGTAAGATAATCACATAAGATATGGGAGTAAGAATGTATAATCAATGGACTTATGTGGTTAGTAAGAATCAGTGATGATTGTATATTGTGCCGGTCATGATGAACTTTACACTTGACCGTGCGAGAGCGCGGTGACTCTCAACTGGGCGGAGGAAAGGAAGCCCAGTTTGGGCAGCGGCCGCCAAGTGCGCGGGTCTAGGATCCCAGTCCCTTTTCGGTTTTTACGCGAGCTCGCAGTGTTTTTACGCCTCGTTGGGATCCTGACTTTAGACCAGTTCCGTTGACCCTGTCTTTTAGGATACCCAGGCGGGGGATCCTTGGTTTTCAGTTTTACGTACGAGCTCGGTTGCCCGTTACCGGTCGGGCTATTTTTCTAGAGTGACTTTTCCGGGAAGTCCCTCTCACCCGTCTCAGTGGCTTAGTTGGGGAGTAGACCTATCCCTCTATTGGACCGTCCTTCCAACTAGAGGGCGAGACGGAAGAGCCATTTGCAGGCTTCTTCACCGCTTGAGTTTTCTTTCGCCAACAGACTTGGCGATTCTACATCCAGATCATTCGTATCTACATCTATATCTACATCATTGAGAGTACATCTGAGAGAGTTACAGTGAAGGTTTAGAGGAAATCACAATTAAAATTTAGTTGATTAGAAGTGACTTTAATCTGGTTCAAAAACCCTATAAGTTAGTGGACGTGTTGGGAACTTAGTTAGGATGCATTATACAACACCGCATGCCTACGGAGGCACCCCAACCCTAAGGTACTTTTAAATACCTTAGAGTCATAGTGTGAGGTTACACACAGACCAAGACCACAGACTATCCACTAACTTATAAGGAGTAAATAGAATTAAGGATCAAATTCATCATCATCATATCAGTCCATTATCGAAAACCATGACATGATCTCAATGACAAGAAAGTAGCCATCAAGTTCCACGACATGATCTCCAAGACCAAGAATCATGATCTTTATCTACATCATCTGGAGTTATATCTGAAACAATTGAAATTAAGAATTTGATGCCTACCTATTGAACTTGGGAATTAAGTAATATATAAATATCTCCTATTCCATCTTTCACATCGACAAATCCACAGATTTGATATCTGGTCATTATAATAATAGAGATATATACATATATGCATACTCCTATAATTATCAACATTTGATTACAAAATAAATATGTTAAATATGAAAAGTCTTGGGATAATGGGAGTTTATGAGAAATGCTTACAAGCCTGACTACCTTTTTACTTACGCAAGTAGATGTAAATAGTGCTTATTTCACCCTTCTACTTGCTCTCTTTTGCACATTAAATTACTTGTTAATTATTTAAACTACGGGTTTGTATTCACAATTGTGACTCCTTTTCTTCCTTGCACGCATGGCAGGAAAGGAGTCTGTTGTTCAGTAGCTATACAGGGTTCCAGGAGACAAGGTCTGTACCAGACGGTATGTAGTTTTTGTTACAGTTTTTAGTTCAATTGATATTGTAAAATGCTTCTTCTCTTCAGTCAAATTTTTGGGATGTTGTATGTACAGACAGACATTGTACATGTTGTAAAAACATATGGAAATTAATGAAAAGAATTTCTGGTGCCATTGTTCTCTATTATCTTGTGGTTGTGAATATAAATGTCGAATGTCACTTATATATTCATTGCGAAAAATTTCCCCATAAAACTATGCTTTTCATGCGATGTCATAAATGGAATTTCGGCGAATTGTGTCGTAAACGGGTACCCGGATCCAGAGGGGTTCACACTTTGGAAACTTGCCTCAACCTTCTTTCGATCACACATTCCCAAATTTTCATAGTATGAATCATCACTTTCGTACCTCTATAATTCAAACAATTTTGAATGTCTCCTTTATTCTTATAAAGAGGCACCACAATGCCTCTCCTCCATTCTTCTGACATTTGCTTGCTTCGCCAAATAACATTGAATAAAATTGTGAAAAAAAGCCAAGTATAAACTTGTTCACCCAGAACTTTCCAAAATTCTATAGGAATGTCATCAGGTCTTACACAGGTTTTATAACCTTTAAAGCTTCCTCTATTATTTCCTTCCTTTGTATCCATCTATAGCTTGCATGATTCAGGTAACTTTCACTACCAGTAAGATCTCCCGAAGTAATCTCTAATGAAAAGCTTATGGAAATATTGCTTTCATTTAGTTTCTATATCCTTTTGAGTAAAAAGCACATGCCCTTCCTCATCATTGATGCATCTCACTTGAGAAGAATCTTTGGTCTTTCTTTCTCTTCTTTTGGCAAATATGAATATATCCTTCTGACCTTCCTTTGAGTCTAGCTTTTTGTACAAAAATTCATAAGCTTTCAACTTCGCTTCACTTACAGCCTTCTTTGCTTCCTTCTTCGCTATTTTGTCGTTTGTGATAGTTTCCTCTGTTCTATCCTTATACGTAGCTTTAACGCAAGCTCTTTTAATTTTAAGCTTCTCTTGCATCCTTTCACTCCATCACCTAGCCTCCTTTTAGTCTGAAACTCCTTCCTTAGACTCGTCTAGCATCTCTTTGGCTACTCTAGCATCTCTTTGGCTATCCTTTGGATATAAGATAACGCTTCCCACATCTCGTTTCCACTTCCGTTACTATCCCAAGATTAGTCTTCTAAAAAACCTTTTCCTTGAAGCTTGAATGCTTCAATTGAAGATCCCACCATTTAGTTCTAATGACCTTGGGAACCATCTTCTTCTTCGCTAAAACTTTTATTTGCACATCCATGACTAGTAAGCGATGTTGAGATGTCAGGTTCTCTCCTGTGATTACTTTGCAGTCTTTGCAATATAACTGATCTCTTCTCCTCATCGCAAAGTAATCTATCTGTGTTTTAGTCGGGCTTCTCTTATAAGTAATTAAATGCTCCCCTCTCTTCTTGAAGAGAGTGTTTGCTATGAAAAGGTCGTAAGTCGTTTCAGAATCCAGGATGATTTTTCCCTCTTCATTTCTATTCCCGAAGCCATAGCCTCCATGAACACTAGCATACCCTGAAGCATCCTTTCTCATTTGTCCGTTAAGATCTTCACCTAGGCAAATCATGTCTCTTTGTGGGATTCGTTGTATATTCTTGTTATCCGAATCCTCTAAAAATCTTGTTTAATCCTTTCATCTAAACCAACTCACGTCGCATAAACTGGGATTATATTCATAATTCCTTCTTCCAGCATCAATTTTGTAAAATAATCCGATATCAAAATCTTTGCACCTCAGCCATACTATCCTTCAAATCCTTACAACCACTTCAACACCATTTCTTCCACTCTCTTTACTTGAGTACAATATTCATGTAAGTAATAAGAAATATATGTTATTTTATTCATTTTAATATAAATATTATATCAAATACGTAAAATCATTTTTTCGAGATCAAAGAGGGGGAACATACGAAGGTGTCTGCCCCGAGTATATTAATTATTGGAAAGATACAAGCGCTACCTCAGAAGAAGCCAAGAGTCAAGTATACTATTGGCATGGATGATTACATTTTCAGAATAAAATGAGTAAAAAAATGGCGAAACCTTCTCCCATTATAAGTAGGGTCGGCTACATGGATTCTTGCTCAAATCCATATTGAAAGATTCGACTATTTTTACGCTGGTTGTCGATTAACTAACATAACCCCCAAGGGTGGATTTGAACCCAGTTCTTTTGGGTGGTAGGCAACTGCACTACCACTAGACCAGAATAAAAATGAGTAGACGAGAAAATAATTTCATTTCTAGATAGCCAGAGCGCCCAGATGATAGCGATTGGCCAACGTAGAACCTTGTCTTCTCGAGATCTTGCATGGTCGATAGATTCTCAGAAATTAACCAGAGCACCGCTGTCTACCTAGTCAATCTCCAAATCTTGCCAGATAACCTTTGTCCTTTCATAATCAAAGAAGAGGTGATCAATCGACTCAAATCTTCACAAAGAGGGCACAAGTCGAAATTGCTGCCACTGATCCCGACCCATCTATCTCTCGTGAGAATTCTCTTGCTGTGCATCAACCACAACAAAAATATGATACGGTTCGGTATCTTCAACCTGCAGTAAGTCCATAATCTCTAACCAGAGTGTCAGGCTCTGAAACTGGAGGCCTATCAACCTTTTTATACGCCTTATTCATTGAGAAATCCCCATCACTCCAAGTTCAACGATCTCTTTCAACCCCCGGAAGTAAGTGCTGATATAGTAACCCTGGGAGGTCCACAATCTCCAAAACACGCCGATCCGAGAAAGCTCTGGTAAAAGTAGGCATCCACGCATTGTCTCTAAGCATCTACAACTCTCGCATCCATAGACTCAGAAAGAGAAAATAGACGAGGGAACCTTGCTGCTAGGGTTCCACCACCGGTTCAATCATCCGATCAAAATTCAAAGGAGTTACCGTCCCATACAACTGGCTTGAGGAGCTCACGAGCCTATGGTAGAAGGGAGCAAATACCTTTCTAGAACATCGAGGTGTGGAAAGAGGGACGATGGACAAACACCAATCGTGCTTTGATACCATAAATGCGTTGAATGAGGTTGCAACTTATGTCTTCATTTTCCCCCAAATTTTGATCACCTACTTCAATAAGAGAGCTTTGTTCATGATTTCTAGTCTTGAAACGCCAAGTCCACCCTTTTGTGAAGGTAGAGTTACTGCCTCCCAATCTACTGAATGTATACCTTGTGTATCGTGGCCTATCTTTCCCTAAAAAAATCTTCTCATAATTCTCTCCGATCGTTTGCGAATCCCAATAGGCAAGAATCTAGAGGACATAAAAAAGGTTGGGATTGCAGCGAGAGCAACCTTTACAAGAATAAGTCTCCCACCCCGAGAAAGAATAGTTGCCTTCCTGTAACATCCGGGAATTTGCGTAAACCCGAACTCGTCCGAATTTGGGTCTAATGAACCCAAAAACGTTGTCGGTTAATACTAAACAACCTAAAACGACCAATTGATCATGAATCAAAAGTCGTTCAGACGAAATCGACCAAAAATCGGTCACACCGTAACGCGCGCCGTGAAAAGCCGCGACACAAATTCGGAAACCGCGAAACGAACCGAGACTGTCATTAGATCCTATTCGACGACACGAGACCAACGGAATCGACTGTTCGTCAATCGGAGGTCATATGATATTTTAAATTACAAAATTTAGTCTTAGACAAAAGCCGTATCCGAAAATTGGTATTCGAAACCCGATCGGAAGTATATCAACATTATACTCATATTGATCGTCGTTCCGAGACGATCAAAACAAGATACTGCGTGTCAAAATCCGACACTCAAGGCGCACGTATGCGCGACTTTTAAGATTTCACAAAAGTAAAACATATATATAATAATTATATATATATAATTTACTGTTACAGAGTAGCAAGCTGTGCTACGGTTAAAAAAAAAATAAATAATTTTTTTTCAGAAATTTTCAACCCATTTGGCACCTTAGTTAACACTTGGCCTAATACCCTCCAAGTGGCTTCTAAAAAACTTGTACAATTGGCAACCAATTAAACCTCATCCCAAGTCCCCCTCCCTTATTTATATCTCCCAAAAAGGGCCACAGCCGTTCCCCATCAGCAGCTTCTATTCCTTTCTATTCTTCTCCTTTTCTCCTAAATTAAGTCAACACCAAAAAGCCCAAATTCCCTATCAATTTCAGACAAAGGGACCATCTTCTACCCCTTCCTGCTGTTGTCCAGCAGTCCTGGAATACTTCTTTGAGCTCTAGAGAATGCAGCAATCAAAGAAGTCTAAGGAGGAAGCTGCTCCTCTTTGAATTGGTGTTCATGCATGCAAGATTCAGCCCTCCTTCCTCCAAAATTCCATCCAAAGGTACCTCCTTCCCCCACCCTTTGCTGCCATGCATGTATATTAAACTTGATTTATCTTGTACAATCCCTAGCCCATCTCTTTGTTGCCATACATGGTCAATCAAGCCTCCATCTTGCATGCTCATGTCTTTAAAAAAAAAATTATTGCATTACCAACAGTAATGCTTTAATCTTTTTCTAAATTAGATTTTAAGTTACTGCATGCTAAATATGAAGAAAAATATATGTGAAAGCATGGGTATATTATGATCATCTACCTCTATCAGTACGTGATCTCATTATAGGTATAATTGAATGGTAATTTAACATAACCAGCTGTCTAAAAGAACCATTTCTGAGAATTGCATATGATCACTCCATGTGACTATTTTACATTATATGGGTAAATACGAAGATAATATGTTGCCGTTTTACAATTCTTTTACAACAGAATTTTGTTAAGTCTTCACTCAAATTTTTAAATAAATATATAAATAAAAAAAATTAGGAAGTCACAATAGTTTGGAAAATAACTCCCTAAATACATGAATCTGAATCTATATAAACATATGTATACGTATTTTGTGTCTTCCCTAAAAAAAAAATAATAATGATTGCTTGTCTTGCTAACCAGACTCCACATTAGGCAACGACGGGCTTTAATTTCTTTCACCTTTCGATCGCTAAGAATAGGTTTTGAAATCCCTCCATAGCATATCTATACTTTTTGCACACATCCAATTAATCAAAGCTCAATCAGAGCTCTTCTTCACATCTGATACGACCAAACATCAAAAAAAAAAGAGAAAAGATATTCTCAGAAAAAGTTTATGAAAATTTGACGTTATTGGCTTAGTAGTTATCCATGGAGTAGAGTAGTTATCCATATTGTTCCAACCTGTGTAAATTATGATATTCTTGTTCAAGATGTTGTGCTTAGTATATATTCCAGTATAACATATATAAATGATTTACACGTAGGCATTAATAAAAAAAATAGAAATTTTGGTTAAATTATGAGTTTTATTTGATTCTATCGAAACATACAGAATATGTAGTGAAGGCAAGACAATATGAGATTACGTTGATTTTAATATACGGCCCAACCTTGTAAGTTGCAAAATTAAAATAATAACATTCTCCTCTTATGAAGTCGACAAATGTTTTCTTAGATCAATCTGAATAGAAATCTTTAATCAATTGATCTTTAAATAAAATCATCTATTTATCATCAAAGGAGAGTTATGACAAATGCCTATATCCGTAATTCAGTTATTTGGGAGACTGAAAAATGTTCGAGAAGTCAAGGAAGAAATGGAGATGATGAATCAATAATGTATGATAATTAATATTGCCGGTCATGGTGACTTTTTACACATGATCGTGCGAGAGCGCGGTGACTCTCACCTGGGCGGGAGAATAGGAAGCCCAATTTGGGCAGCGGCCGCCAAGCGCGCGGGTCTAGGATCCCAATCTTTTACACGGTTTTTACGCGAGCTCGCAGTGTTTTTACGCCTCGTTGGGATCCCGATTTTAGACCAGTTACGCTGACCCTGTTTTAGGATACCCAGGCGGGGGATTCTTGGTTTTCAGTTTTACGTACGAGCTCGTCCGCCCGTACTAGTCGGGCAGTTTTCTAAAGTGACTTTTCTAGGGAGTCTCTCTCACCCGTCTCAGTGGCGTAATTGGGGAGTAGATCTATCCCTCTATTGGACCGCGCTTCTAATTAGAGGGCGAGACGGAAGAGCCATTTGTAGGCTTCTTCACCGCTTGAGTTTACTTCGCCAAACAGACTTGGCGATTCTATATCTAAATCATCCATGTCTACATCTACAACATCTGGAGCTATATCTGAAACATTGAAGTTATGAATTTGAGAAGTTATGATCAAAAGACCATTCTCTCTACCCAAGAATTTAAATAAATTAATAGATCTCTACAATCTCAACTTTTCCATTTTTCACTCACCAACATGATCTCTAAAGAAATTGATATATGCATTCACACTCATACACTCATGATTACGCAACTGCTATATAAATATGTTACATATGGGAAATGTCGGGTTCTGGGGAAATCATTAGAAACGCATTACAAACAACTTGAAACCCCTTTTTACTTACGCAAGTAGATGTAGATTTTACTTATACCACCTTTCTACTTGCTTGCTTTTGCACATATTAAATGTCAAGTTATTTTTATAAATTTTAGGGAGGTACCAGCAATGGCTGACGCCTCTTCTTTCCTATTGTGTGTGGCAGGCAAACAGCCTGCAGTTCAGTAGCCGCTCGGTATATACATGCTTCCTGGAGACAGAGTTTATACTAGACGGTATGAAGTACTTGTCTCAGTTTCTGTTCAGATAATGATGTAAATGCTATCTCTTTTGTATCACCCTTTGGGATATATGTGGTAATGGAAGATCCTTGTACATGTTGTAACTTGATATGAATATTAATGAAAAGAAAATTTTGGTGTCATTGTCTCTTTTACTTTGTGGTTATGTTGTGAATGTGAATGTCATGTGGATAATTAGCCGCGCAAAAAAAAAATTTCCCTGCTTTTTGGTAACTTCATGCGATCTCATGTGAATAATAATGCGATTGTGTGATTAACGGGTACCCGGATCCTGAGGGGATAACAGTTTGGTATCAAAGCAGTGGTACCCCGATACGCACATTCGCAGCATTTCAATTCCGATCGCATTAAGTTCTCGAATAGCGACAGTCTTCCGACTTGTCGTGAGTTCGAGAAGGGAAATATGACATTCATATTCAATAACCACAGATGTCACCAAGTTCATTAATTTTCATATTATATCCCAAAAAGAGAAAAGCATTTATGATAAATATCTGTCTAAGGCTTCTTATGACTAATTATGGTTCTTATGCAGAGCCATGGCATCTCGACCAGGTCAGGATACTTCTGATCAGTTGGCACGCATACTGAGCGCACTTACTGATCTTCAGCAGCAACAGGCTGCTATGAGAGGCCAACAGGAACAGATATTGGCCCAGCAGACCGAGATTGCTGACAGGCAGACGGACATAGAGATGAGAATTTGAGGACCTGTCAGACTTCACGTACCGTCCATCCCAGGATGGAATACGACAGGACCAGCACCAGTCCGTTGAGGTGGAGCAGCCTCATCCTGACGATCCACTAGAGGACATTCCAGAGCATGGAGCTAAGGAGGATGCAGACTTAGACAGGGAGCAGGACCCTGTTGACTTTGCTGGCGAGGATGCACACGAGTATTCCGCCATTCACAGGCACCAGTCGGTCTTCTCTTCTTATCAGCGGGCCAACATACCCTTGTTCGAGGCACAGGTCCACCAGATGATGCTGAGCAATGGCTGAAGAGAGTAATGAAGGTGCTCAGGGCAATTCATGCGCCACGAAACACGTGGCTATCTTTCATAGAGTATTCACTGACAGACTTCGCCGAGCGATGGTGGGAGGCCATGGCGTCCGAGTTAGGCCGAGAGCCTACTTGGAACGATTTCGAGACGAAGTTCCGAGGCCACTTCTTTTCTGCGAAGTGGAAGGAGTCCCAGCGCCGACTTTTTGCAGAGCTTCGTCAGGGACAGATGACAGCCATGGATTATTTTATCAGATATACAGAGTTTTCGCGACATACACGAGCAGCTGGCGCATTTCCAGAGGAGAATCTGGAAAAGTTCATTGGCGGCATGCGAGAGGAGGTGCAGGAGAAGCTGGCAGGACTACATATCACTTCCATCTCCGAGGCTACCGATGCTGCGGAGAAGTTCGAGGACATCAGGGGGAGACGTTTCGGGAGCTCGTCTGGAGCAACACCTAGACCGCGGCGATATTTTGGACCGATACGTCGACCGTTCCAGCAGCAGAGGTCAGACAGACGATTCCGACCCACAGGTTCGTCCTTCACAGGCAGTGTTCGCTCTTCTCCATCGACTACTCTAGGAGGAGCACTTACCGGACGTGGCACAGAGTCCGCTCGACCATCTGGGTCGCAGCGAGTAGACCGACCACCAGCCGGACCAGCTCGGAGCACAGGCACAGCTACTCCACCTACTAGGCCAATCAGATGCTATCGATGTCACGAGTGGGGACATTACCGAGCACAGTGCCCACAGGCTTCTGGCGAGCCTCAGCCACAGCCTTCACAGTCACAGCCTCAGACACAGCGTTCAGGGAGTTTCCGTGGCAGGAACTCCAATTTTAGGCGACAGCAGCAGAGACAGACGCAGAGTGTGGCGGGATCTAGTGCTGCATCAGGCAGGCAGGGACAATTACATGCCGTCACTGAGGAGCAGGCACGTTCAGCGGCTACTGTGGTGAAAGGTATGGTCTCAGTCTTGGGCCGACCTTTCCATGTTTTATTCGATTCCGGCGCGACACACTCTTTCCTTGCTTCGAGGTTGCTTGTTTCTTTAGATAGAGTTGCAGAGACGCTATCGTCTCCATATCACATCCGAGGGCCAGGTGGCCAGTTATTTATCATATCTCTGATAGTCAGGCACTTGCCCATACTGATTGGCGGTCATGAGATGATCGCAGACTGTCTACTCCTACAACTTGATGAGTTCGACTTGATTCTAGGCATGGATTGGCTATCCGCTCATCATGCACTTGTTGATTGCTTTAGGAAGACGGTTGTCTTCAGGATTCCTGATCTACCCGAGTTCACTTTTGAGGGTACTTTGCATGACTCCACCATGGAGTATATTTCAGTGTTGCGGGCCCAGCGACTTGTTGATCAGGGTTGTGATTCATACCTTGCATTTGTGCGGGAGGTATCTGATCAGGAGCCGATGATACAAGACATCCGAGTAGTATCAGAATATCCAGATGTCTTTCCTGATGAGCTACCAGGGCTACCTCCTGAGAGAGAGATCGAGTTCGAGATCACATTGCTGCCAGATACACAACCAATCTCTATGACACCTTATCGCATGGCACCAGCCGAGTTGAGGGAGCTGAAGGTGCAGTTGCAGGAGTTGCTAGATTTGGGATTCGTGAGACCGAGCACTTCACCTTGGGGTGCTCCGGTTCTATTTGTCAAGAAGAAGGATGAATCCATGAGGTTATGTATTGACTACAGACAGCTGAACAAGAGAACGGTGAAGAACCGTTATCCTTTGCCGCGCATTGATGATTTATTCGATCAGCTTCAGGGATCTTCGGTTTTCTCGAAGATCGATCTTCGCTCAGGCTACCATCAGCTGAGGATTCGCGAGTAGGACATTCCAAAGACAGCCTTCAGGACTCGCTATGGACACTACGAGTTTGTGGTGATGCCGTTTGGGCTCACCAATGCACCTGCGGCTTTCATGGATATGATGAACCGTATTTTTCGTCCATACTTGGACAAGTTTGTAGTGGTGTTCATCGATGATGTGCTCATCTATTCACGGAATGAATGGGATCATTCGAATGATCTACGGATTGTCTTAGATACATTACGGGAGCACAAGCTATATGCCAAGTTGAGCAAGTGTGAGTTCTGGTTATCCCAGGTCTCATTTTTGGGGCACATCATTTCTGGAGCAGGCATTGCAGTTGATCCTGCGAAGATAGATGCAGTTATGTCTTGGGAGCAGCCCAAGACAGTTACTCAGATTAGGAGCTTCCTCGGATTAGCGGGCTATTACAGACGCTTTGTCAGCGAATTTTCACGCATTGTTCGCCCTCTGACACGACTGACGCAGAAGGGAATTCCATTTATTTGGGACGATTCATGTGAGCAGGCCTTCCAGACACTGAAGGAGAGATTGACTACAACACCTATTCTTGCTCTTCCTTCAGGCACTCAGGACTATGCAGTTTATACAGATGCATCTGGGGAAGGTCTGGGAGCAGTGTTGATGCAGAGAGGACAGGTGATTGCTTATGCATCACGGCAGTTGAGACCGCACGAGCGGAACTACCCCACACATGACTTGGAGTTGGCGGCAGTTGTCTTCGCCTTGAAGATCTGGCGCCACTATCTATACGGGGTGAACTTCGAGATTTTCACAGATCACAAGAGCCTAAAGTACATCTTTGATCAGAAGGAGTTGAACATGAGACAACACAGATGGCTCGAGCTGCTGAAGGATTATGATTGCACGATCCCTTACCATCCCGGTAAGGGAAACGTGGTGACTGATGCACTTAGCAGGAGAGCGCATGCTGATGGTAAGGCGAACTGGCTATACACGTGGGATACGCTTGCAGCTTTGAGCGATTGGCATCCTCAGGAGAGCGCATCCATTTCTACCGCCGTGCCTCCACGATACAACAGTCTTTGGGATCGTATTGTTGAGGGCCAGAAGACCGATCCTTAGATTCATGATAGATACATGCGCGCCGTCAAGGACGAATTTGACGACTTTGTTGTGATGGAGTCTATTTTATGGAAGGCAGGACGGGTCGTTGTACCCAATGATGAGCAGCTTCGTAGAGACATTCTCGATGAGGCACACAGTTCACGGTTATCTATCCATCCAGGCAGTACGAAGATGTACCGTGATCTGCGTCAACATTTCTGGTGGGATGGAATGAAGCGCGATGTGGCGCTACATGTTAGCAGATTCATGACCTGTCAGATGGTCAAGGCTGAGCACAGGAGACCACCAGGATTACTGCAGTCTCTCCCCATTCCCGAGTGGAAGTGGGAGAGTATTTCTATGGATTTTGTCACAGGTCTGCCGAAGACACCAGGTGACCATGATTCTATATGGGTCGTTGTTGATAGGTTGACCAAGTCAGCCCATTTTATACCTGTCAACACGACTTACACTCCATCCAGATTGGCCAAGTTGTATGTACAGAACATCATCAGACTGCATGGTATACCACGTGAGGTGGTGTCTGACAGGGATTCGAGATTTACATCTCACTATTGGCATCAGTTCATGTCAGCACTATAGACAGAGCTGAAGATGAGTTCTGCATATCATCCACAGACTGACGGGCAGAGTGAGCGCACCATTCAGACGCTTGAGGATCTACTTCGCGCATGCACTTTGGAGTGGAAAGGGTCCTGGAAGGACCATTTACCTTTGGTAGAATTCACGTACAACAACAGCTATCACTCCAGTATTGACATGGCACCATTCGAGGCCCTATACGGGCGGAGATGCCTCACACCTCTCAGTTGGCGTGAGGTAGGTGATCATGCTTTATATTCCGTGGATCTCTTAGAGGAGACTGCGAGAGCTGTTGATCTTGTGAGACGGAGGCTTCTGACGGCACAGAGTCGCCAGAAGAGTTATGCAGACCGTCGGAAAAGAGATTTGGAATTCCAGGTATCCAATCTTCTTCTCTTCCTTTATTTAAAAATTAACTTAACCTCATATTAATGACATTCCTATCAATTATAGGTTGGAGATTGGGTATTTTTACGAGTATCTCCCATGAAGGGAGTGCAGAGATTCGGTGTTCGTGGCAAGTTGGCGCCGCGATATGTGGGTCCATTTGAGATTCTTGCAAGAGTGGGAAAGGTGGCCTACCGAGTAGCCCTTCCTCCACATCTATCATCTATCCATGATGTCTTCCATGTATCCAACCTGAGGAAATATGTCCACGATCCTCGGCACGTCATCAGTTATGAGAATCTAGACGTGGAGCCAGATCTGACTTATGAGGAGAAGCCAGTCCAGATACTTGATCGTGCTGTGAAGAAGCTTCGCAGCAAAGAGATTTCATTGGTCAAGATTTTGTGGCACCGACACGGCGTCAAAGAAGCAACATGGGAGACTGAAGCCGACATGCGGGCACGATACCCACAGCTTTTCTGATGTAAGCATCAAAACAAGCAATTGTAATTAGATACATTATAAACATATGGCTTGTTTTCTCTTTGAGGTTTTTATGGGTTCAAAACCCTTTGAGGTTTTTATGACCATATTAAATCCAAACAAGATACCTATTAACCTTGACTCGAGTCTCGAGGACGAGACTCCCTTTGAGGTTTTTATACTTCCAACCAGAGAGTTTCCTCTCCATCTTTTCTATAACTGGTAACCAATCAAACGATTGTAATTTACCACTAGTGAGCGGGAGTCCCAAGTACACGCTCTGTTCCCAGGCTTAAGCAACAAGCTTGCTCCTCAATGGCCGGAAAGTTTAAAGGTATCATCGTTGATTTCAGCTTGTTTAGTTTGAGCCCCGAACCACACTAGAGACCATGCGAGCTAAAACATCCTCTGTAATGACATATAGAAACGGTGCCAAAGGGCATCCTTGGCATACACCTCGTCGTGGTTGAAAGAAACCGCCTTCTGTTTTCCCATTTACAAGTACATAATATGATGCCGTAGTTATGTACCTTTTCTTTCAAGAGATCCGGATATCAGGGAAGCCTCTTTTTGCGAGTGCAGACCATAGAAATCTCTAATCTATCGTATCGTAGGCCTTAGAAAATCCACCTTCCACAAAAGGGCTTTGCTGTGACGTCTCTTCCAATATGCAATTATTTTAGTTACCATAGCTAGGATGTCCCCAATGTGCCTTCCCGGGGTGAAAACAGATTGTCTCAGAGAGACAACAATGCCTAACACTAGATATAGTGTGTGTACCAAGATCTTCACCATAATAAGGTAAATTGCGTTTGACAACACAATAGGTCTCAAGTCTTGCACTCATTCCGACGCTTCCTTCTTTGGCAAGAGGAAAACAAAGCTCCATTCAACTTGTTAAATTTAGAATTTCCCTCTTCAAAATATTGAGCACTGCCATCACATCAGGCTCGACTACTTCCTCGAACTCCTTGTAGAAACACACAGGAAAGCCATCTGGTCTAGGAGCCCCATTTGCATTCAGATTCCATACAACCACATTAACCTTAACCGGAGAGA
Source organism: Ottelia alismoides (assembly GCA_037367405.1). Taxonomy (NCBI): domain Eukaryota; kingdom Viridiplantae; phylum Streptophyta; class Magnoliopsida; order Alismatales; family Hydrocharitaceae; genus Ottelia; species Ottelia alismoides. The sequence continues at coordinate 403,675 of JAZKJV010009007.1, forward strand.
CTATGATTGAGCATGTTAGCATGTTCCATAAAAATGGTAGGGGAGTCATTCCCCAACCATCTCCATCGACGATTTTCTGATGTACGAGACAAACCATGGAAAAAAGAGGCCAATTTTCTACCCATCTCCCTATAGACCTCGATTCTTCTGCCATCTACCATCACAACCTGTAGAAAGTTATGTCTGCGTCTTCCACCAACAACCTTGTGAAAGAACTTAGAATTTGCATCACCTTCTTTGAGCCACTTCACTCTCAACCTCTGTTTCCATTCTGTTGCAGTTTTTTGTCCTCTTTTGCAATGATTTTCAAAAAAATCTGATCTCTGCTTCAATTCTTCCTCCTCCTTGGCATCCTCCTCTCTATCAAATCTCAACATCTCTGCTTTCGCAATCGTCCGACGTAGCCTTCTAGATTCCCTTAGTTCTTTTTTGAGTTGGCATACTTTCTTCCGCCATGAGTTCAATTTCTAAGTTAAACTCACTGCCGTCGAGCCCACAACAACATGCAGGGTCTAATGTTCGGTTACCAGTCCCCTGGATCCGTCCTCCAAAAGCCATTATTTCTCAAATATGAAAAAAGTTCGAGGAATGGCACCTTCCCCCGACTCCTAGATAAGGGATATATGATCTGATCTAGAGCGAGCCCGAGAAGATACCTTTGATAGGGGGTAAGCTTCCATCATCTCCGTCGAGCCAATAAAGCGATCTATTCTTGAGTGAGATCCATCATTTCTCCACGTAAATCTCGTATTGCACGCGTCAAGCACTTTCTCTGGATCTCATCAACAATTTCTGCAAAATCTTCAGATCCTCTTTCCTGACCACCTCGTGATCTAGGGCGGTCAGAGGATAACAAAGATACATTAAAATCTCCTCCTATAAGCCACAGATCTTCTGGATACAGTTCTGCTACTTCTCGAAGTTCTGCCCAAAGGTTCTCTTGTAAAATGGCATTTGTAGGTCCGTATACATAAAAAAATAAAGAGTAATACCGGTGCGAATGTCTCTGAGAAGGATGAAGATGGTTGCAGTTCTTTTCACTTCCGCCATTAAGTTGAAAAAATCCCTCTTCCACGCTATGAGCATGCCTCCAGCAGTACCCATAGCCTCTAATGGTCTGAAGTCCATAGAGGTTGTAATCCCCATAGACTCCCACAAACCAGTAGCCCAACCACTTATTTTTGTTTCATGTAGCATATCTATATCGACCCACCAACCCGAAATAAGCGAGCCCACTTATCCTTTTCTCCCGATCTCCATGCCCTCTAACATTCCATGTAAGCACCTTCATTGAGTAACATCTTTCACATCCACCACAGGGACAACCCTTGCCAACACAACCACCTGAAAGACTACAAGTTCTTCTTCTCCAAGGAGTCCGAGTTCTGCTGCTCATCCGAAGTCTCCTTTCCTGTAGGGTCACTATTGGCAACTTTGGCTCTACTCGATTTCTTTTTTCTCGCCATATATCTCTTCCCCCTTTTCCATCGCAGGTTGTCATCGAACTCAGAACCTAGTAGAGATGAAGGTTGGGTCGAAGCCTCGTATTTGAGATCGAGGCTGGGTGGAGGGCTTCCTGAACCTCTGACAACAGCTCTAGACGAAACCCCCTTCTCTGCTAACAACAACTCAATACATCGCACAACCCTCCTCAATAGTCTATACATACCCTCACTATTGTCGAGGTCTTTTCCTCCAGCAAATACATCCTTCAGATTTCCTGAAACAAGGTCCACACCCAAAAGAAGAGCCGGGTATAAAGGGTCCTCAAAATAGACACCCAAAGTATCCACATATGCCTCTAAATCGTCGTAAGTAATAGGGGCCCCGATTGAGAATAATCGGGTCGGATCCACCGTGACTAGATTGTTGTATAAGAGCCTTGACACGAGGGTGAAGAGAACCCTAAAATTCCAAAACACCAAATTTGGAAGCTCCTTCAACCTCTCCCGAAACTGCCACCTCCTCAAAGCCAGAAGTGGAAAGGGTTTGAATTTTGAAACTCGAATTTTTCGGCTTTGATTCCACCTCAAAAGAGGCTGATGATTGCTTTTCCTCTGCTGTCGGCGTGCTCTTCATCGAAGTAGCTGCTCCTTCAGTCCTCGTTCGTACCCTAGTCGCATCATCAGCAATAAGTGCAGTGAGGGAGGATGGACGACTATCGCCAAACAACAAAAACTCACCCTTCCAACCTTTAGGCTGCAAGGAAACTCTGAGTTCATTGACCTGGTACCGAGGAAGGAGTGCAGAGTGGCGTTAGGATCTATTCCCGGCTGTCGACCATCCGACAGGACTTCCAACACCTTCCCCCATTCTCGGAGCAACGGGTGCATGTCCTCTACCATTCTAGAGAGTAACGAGACTATTGTAACCCAGAGAACCAAGGGCACAAGTGATCTTTGGTCCCCATCCATGAACCTTGGTCTCCTCCAGAGCACCTTCTCCATCGGTCCTTTAAGAGCAAGGAGGGCCACCTACTCCAAGAGCGCAAGTCCTCTCGCACAGAGAAGATCCCCTCCCAGCCGAACAACATCTCCCTTGAAGGACATGTCCAAGAACTTCGCCACCGTTGATGGCTTTACTTGCCCAACTCTTTGGGGAACACCCACGAGCAGCTCTAACGTCGGAGCACAAAAGTGGTTCCTCTTTATAACCTCAACAAAAGTTCCCCCCTTTTGTATCCCAGATGATGTGGGTTTCCCCTCAAAAGGATCCTCCTGAAGCTTCCTTTCAGACTTCCCTGCAACCGCCGTCGACCACTGTTGGCTTGGCAGGACACCAAAGGACACCACCTTGTGACCTTCCCTTCCACAGCTGAAGCATCGTGGCGACAACGAGCAAAAAAATGCACGATGTCTGGTTTTGCTGCAACGAAAGCATCTAGGCCCCGACTTCCAATGAGAAACCACCTCCCAACCTCTTTATTCCTCCTTGTTCCCCAACCTTTCTTCATCTCCCTGCCTCCTCTCCCTCCATACCTTCGCCTCTCCAGCTGGATGACCCCTAAGACCTCCTCTGAGGAGCCCATCCCACTTCTCCCCCTTTCCCACTCCATCCCCAGTATCGCCCTCTCATCCTCTCAGTCCCACCCCAAATACATGTAATCTTGTATATCTATACATGTATGGTCATTTATTAACAAGATAAATGTGCTAGTTGAATTTTTACGTTACGTTAAAGAAAGTATGAAAAACGAAAACAATAATAAAAAAATATTATTCTTCATTAGTCAACCGATTATTTGGCCAAAGTTATTTTATTTAGTCACCCCACCGAATAACATAGTCAGATTGACTAATCGGTCTAGTTAGACGACTATTACAACATTGATCACAATTGAGGAAGTGCTACTGATTTTCTCTACATTTTTGAACGGACATCGATAAATCACCATCGAAAAAGTACATTAAAGTCAATGTTATACGAAAATGTTATACAAAAATGTTACTACGATAATTCATGATTCACAAAAGATATTCGTTCTTTGCAACAACCTTGGTAGTAGGGAGGATCAGGGTTGAGAGTTTGTGCGGGGTTTTTATGTTGCATGGTTGTAGAAGGGATCAATCTTCGTTCTTAGACTCTCGAGTCTTTTCCTTTATGTTCCTTTCTTAACCGTTTAACAAAACTTCTGGGGCTGACACCTTCACGTGTTTCTCCTCTTTTGACTAAAAGAATTCACAATTCATAAAAGATAAATCACCACCGCATATTATAAAAAACAACACCACTAAATCCCTCCCAGTCGATTCGCTGCTACTAACCTATCAAGACAGACCTAGAAGATCGATCTTGAGTAAAAACTCCACTGCTCATCTGAGTTTTAACATGAAAATGCATGTGACTAAGGTACTAAGCTTGTGCTGATTGCGTATCTACTTAAAGGAGAGGACATCAACTATCAAGCAAGAAGTGTAAAAGGAAGGAAACTAAGTCCAAACAGAATTTATAGAAATTCTTCGCAAAACTCGTAGTTGATGAGGTTTTCCATGAAAGGAGGGTACCTTCAAGACACACGTGCTCTCTCCTGTGCTTGACATTATATACATAAACAACACCTCTCTAATAGGCTTAATTTTGAGTACATCGACAACTTGGGCTACAACATGGTCTACTTAGAAGACGACATCTGAAACAATAAAAGGTGACTACTTGTTCGTGTATTATGGTAAAACAATCCATATCCTATCTTATGTATTTTCGTTGAATCCTTTTTAACGAGACAAATCTGTTGTTTTGTGTCAACTAAAGATATATGAATTGTTGTGAATTTTATGCATACATTAGTTGATTCATTAAAGATGTCCGTAACTCTATTGATCATGATGACTAATTGATCATGATTAAAGAGTTTAATGATTTTATTTTAAAACTAAAGAAGGGGAAATACACATAGCTGTCCTTTCCATTAGATTAACTAAGTATAATTAAAAATAAGCACATTACAAGAGCCAAAATTTGAGGAGAGTCCTTACATGATGAACCACGTTCTCAACGTAGAAACACTCAGAGGAAAACATCACCATTCCGTGCTAAACAAAGGGCCCATAACACCACAACCAACTTGATACTATTAGTCGTCCGGCGAAAATATGAGTTCAAGAGTGACTCACTGAAAGAGGACATGCTACTACAAACCATTCACTCGATCTCCATTGCTAGCCAAACCTCTGCCACCTTCTCGCATTCAGTAAATGGGTGGTCCGTCGACTCTAACTTCGATCCGCAAAACATGCATGAGATGTCTCCAGTCTGAAAAATACGAGATCATCTATCTTTAGTGAGGACTCGCCATGCCTCAAAGTCAAAGGAACACCTTAATACGCGATGGAATCTTCAGATTTCACATCATCCTACAATTTATAATCAACTCGTTAGGTAGCGACTCAAAACTTCTGATTAGTAACTTATATGCCTTCTTCACTGGGAAATCTCCATAGTTCCACACCCAATGGTCCCTGCCAGAGGATGGACCGTCAATCGGATCTAAAGTTTCCCTCAAACCAATGAAATCTTGATATCGATGCTCGGAGAAATTTGCAATAAAGGTGGGCAACCATATCCCATCAACCCAATTATCGGAGATGCGTGCATCCTTATTCATAGCCAACCCAAAGAAACGAGGGAAACATGTAGCAAGGGTCTGATCATTCATCCATTTATCCTTCTAGAAATAGAAGCTGCACCCATCACCAAGTTTTAACTGGAAGAAATGGGGGAGGAACTGTACGTATGCCCTTCCAAAAATGCGACTCAAACTGTAGAGGTCGAATACCGTCAAGCCTTGCGCATCATAGTTTCTACGAATCAACCTGTAACAGATGTCATCCATTCCCTCCCCCAATATTCTCGTCACCCACTAGAGTAATAAAGCACGATTCATCTCCTTAAGCCTCAGAACACCAAGACCTCTATCCTCCTTGGCAAGAGTAACCGTCTTCGAGTCAGCAAGATGCAAACCATGTCCAACCTGATTTACATTCCCCCAGAAGAATCCTCTCATGACACTCTCCAGTCTGTGGTGAATCCCTGTAGGAAGCAATCTCGGTTACACAAAGAACACATGGATGGTCGCAAGCATCGTTTCTATCAGGAACAAGCATCCATCATACAAAAGCAACGAAACCTTCCACCCATCTAACTTCCTCTCCAACTTCTCAACCACTAACAACCAATCTAACAGGTGAAGACGACCACCTCCCATAGGTAATCCAAGATATTGGATCGACAACGTACAAGGACAAGCCAACTCCCTCCCATACACATCTGCTTCGCCTCAGTCATGTAGAAGGGAACCATGTTGGACTTCTCTTTATTGATCCTTAGTCTTGAGAGCTCCTCGAAAAATCTCCAAAGCCATTGCTATTCCCCATACCGTCTCCTCTCCCCCCTCAATGAAGAAAATCGTGTTGTCTGCATACTGAAGAACTAGAATGGATATATCCCTTGTAGAGAAACCTGTCGTTATACCATGCGGCACCATATGGTTCACTATTCGTGGGAGCACATCAACATCCATCACAGAGAGGCGCCAAGGGACATCCTTGTTTAACACCCCTTTATGATTGGTAGAAGTTACCTTTTTTTGAGAAAAAATGGAGGGTGACATCCCAAGATGCGACCCACCTCAAGAAATTTATATATTTAAAGAGTTAGAATTACATCGTATGACATTTCCATGATATGCAAAATGCCTACAATGTTCAATTACATTTTCGAAGTAAAAAATCTGCCCCCCAAATGACCTCGTTCTCAACGCACCAAACTAGCACAAAGGGATAAGAGTTGTCTTCGTGGTCATAACCGTAGACCAATCTAATATCTCTCTAAAAGGTGAGACAATCCAGCCTGACAAGCCACGTGATGTTGGCCCTGCTCCACACCCGACTTGAGAAAGGATAAGAGAAAAATAGATGTTCCACATCTTCCACCGTCGATCCACCCCTATGACATCTGCATCCTCCATACCCAGCAACTGCTCCCGATGAGCTTTGGTGAGAATCCTACCAAGCCTAAATAGCCAAAGAAAAACGTTAACACGGTTTGGCACTTTACTTCTCCATACAATCCTGTGTCAACACCCATCTCTTCTTGCATCGCATCCCCATCCTCCATAGAAAACGGTATGCTTTCTTCACTGAAAACCTCTCATCTCCCCCCTACAAAATGGTCCCTGCCAGAAGACAGACCCTCGAACTGCGTTAGCTCCATTTGTAGAGCAAGGAATTCCTCCATCCTCTGATCCGACAAGTTCGAAGAGAAAATCGGAGACCACGATCCTCGATTCCAAACTTGCTGCACCAGCTCCTCTCTATTACACGCCAACTGCAAGAGGTGCGAGTAATGCTCCCCCCACCACCCCATCCCCTGTCCAATCATCCTGCCAAAAGTGAAAGCATGCTCCACTCCAGAGTATAAGTTTCAATTTAATCGCCATCTCCGGAATAATTTTGGTAATCCCTTTCCACAAAGGGGACGGTAGATGTCCCAGACCGACCTCCAACGACATAGATATCCCATATATCTTTCTCAACAAATGGCATACCGGATCTTCAAAATCTCCCCAAAGGCGCACCACCCACTTCGCCATAAAAAACCTTATTCATCTCCTCCACCCGCAACACTCCCAACCTGCCCTTCTTCATTGACATGGTCACCTTGCCCCAATCCACCAGGTAGAAGCCCCTCTTAGCCTATCACCCATTAGACCAAAACAACCTTCTCATCAAAGCCTCAATCTTAGCGCGTACCCCAACAGGAAACAACCTCGTGGAACAGAAGAAGATTGGGATGACAGAAATAACATGCTTCAGAATAACCAACTTCCCTCCCTTTGAGAGCATCTACGCCTTCCACCCTACCATCCTCCCCTCCAATCTCTCCAGTAATGCTCTCCAATCTTTAGACTTTGATTTTCCCGCCACCAAGGGGCGCCCCGAGTACGTAATCAGTAGGGCAACAATATGGCATCCTAACACCGCTGTCACGTTTTGCAGCTTCTGCTTCGTGATGCCAAAAGGAACCACCATTGAATTTTTCCTATTGATCTGAAGCTCGGAAATGTCCGCAAAATATACATGATAAGGGATGCCCCGACACATCTTTTTCTGCCTCAGCCCCCAGGAATAAGACAATGTCATCAACATATTGTAAGAGGGATGGATCTCTCCTCCTTCCTATACCCAGAACATCTGTCCCTACTCATCGCCAACCTCATCATCACCGCTAAAGCATCGGTCACAATCACAAAGACAAGCGGAGCCAGCATGCATTTTGTGTCTGATTCCCCTCTGAGGCTGAAAGAACCCCCCTCCGGTCTGTCATTGACTAGCACATCATGGATGCAGTCGTAACACATCGCTTGACCCAAGCTATCCACATCCTCGGGAATCCTCTCTTCTTCAATGAAGCCCGCAAGAACCTCCAATCTACACAATCATACGCTTTGGAAAAATCAACCTTCCAACGTATTCCTTTGGCTTTGCTTCTTTTCCAGTCTGATACCATTTCTGATGCCATCACTAACCCGTCCGCCATGGCTCTCCCAAGTTTAAATGCCATTTTCTTAGGCGAAATTATCCGGTGTGGAACCTCCCTTAAGCGGTTAGCAAGAATTTTCAAAACAATGAGGTATGCAACATTAGACAGTACTATAGGTTTATATATTCCACCCTGATCGGAGTGCCCTTCTTAGGTAGCAGAAAGATAAGAGCCTTGTTTAATATCTCGAATCTCCGATTGTCTTCGTGAAATTCCTTCAACACATCAATCACATCCCGCTTTACCACCTCCCAGAATTTCCTATGCAAGCTCATCGGAAACCCATCAGGGCTCGGTGCCCCATCTGCATTAAGCTAAAAAAGTGCCCACTTGGTTCCAGCCTTAGTAAATTCCTTTACCAATGAATATGCCTCCGAATTAGAGATCTGTGAAACACCTCTCCCTATCAACCCCATTTTGATTGTGTGAGCTGTCTGCTGAATGTCTGAAAGTGTGATAGCAGTGCCGCTCCCACAGCCTGATCCCCTTCTACCTCCCTCCCCGTCAACGGAGATTGAATGTATCAGATTTCCGCCTTCTCCCACTAGCCATGACATGAACGAATCTCGTATTCGCATCCCCTTCCCTCAACCACCGTTGCCTGGATCTTTGCCTCCATGTTACCTCCTTTTTTTCTTCTATAAGAATCTCCCCCAGGTGATTGCTTCTCTTCGCTAACTCCTCTGCCGTCAGAACACTCTCATCTTCCAGTCTATCCAGCCTGGGTAGAAGCTACCTTTAGGATGGCCATTCATCAGGATCAAGTACGAAGCAGTGATGACGCATCTCATCATCCACGATCTACTGTTCTGGGAAACCCCTACTAGTCAGTATTGACCAAAGGAAGCACCGGTCCACATTTATGATGATTAAAAATACTAAGAATAGCCGGGGTTTTATGAGGTTTTTTTTTGAATAGAAAAAGGGGGAGCCCTCCCAAGGAAGGAGTCACCACACCAAAACTTTCATTAATAGCAAAAGGTACATCAGTTGGATATCCAGAAGTTGTACAAAGCATTACAATGCGCGAGCACATTCTCATAGTAAAAACGCTGTCCCTTGAATATGCTATCATTCCTGCCAAGCCAAATCACCCACAGCACGACAAAAGGCCTCGAGACATCGTCCGAGGACCCAAGACCCACCGATCGAATAGATCTCCAAAAATGCTCCAAGCTGGATGCCTGGACCCAAGGCAGGACCAACGAGTCCCAGACCTGCGCCGAAGACCTGCATCCGAAGAATATGTGCTCCGCGTCCTCCAGACGCTCCTCGCATCTATCGCAACTCAGATCTGCCACACCCAACAATCTCCCCCTTCTTACTTTATCGCGCAGACGGTTTCTCCTTAGAAACCAAAGGAATACCTTGACCCGAGTAGGAATTTTGGCCGCCCAAATCACCTTAGTGTCCGCATAGAGGTCTTCATCACGCCCAACTCCACCCACGCAGCTTCCGATAGGCGCTCTTTACCAAGAACTTTCCATCCGCCCACTCAAAATGGTCTAGCTCACCAGACATCTCTCCAGGAGCGGGAATCTTCGACAGCAACCGCAAGAACTCATCCAACCGCTGATCTGACAGAACCGAAAGGAACCTCAGATCCCACGACCCCGAGTCCGCAACCTCCACCAGCCGCGCCCCCTGTTAACAGCTAAGGCCATCAACCTTGGGAAAACGGCGGCCCAACACCCCCTCCCCCGTCCAGTCATCCAGCCAAAACATGAAAAGCTGGCCATTCCCCAACCTCGGCCTAAGGAAAGACTTGAGCTCCGACAACACGACCCGGATCCCATCCACAACGGAGACTCACCACGCTTCCTCCCAGCCACCAACTCCCCTGTGGTACCATAAATCCTCCTCAGAAGCCTGGAGACCAACGAGTCAGAGGATCCCCAAATCTGTACCACCCATTTGGCAAGCAAAGCTTTGTTCATCGTTTCCACATCCCGGACACCCAGACCCCCCTCAACAACCGGCATAGCAAGATCCTCCCAAGCAACCAAATGCAAGCCCCTCACCGCCTGCCTCCCATCCGACCAAAAGAAAGACCAAATGCAAGCCCCTCGCCGCCCGCCTCCCATCAACTGGGGTTTTAAGAGGTTGAACGGATATATCATCTTCCTTCTGCCTAAGAAGGAGGTGATGCGTCATGTGGAGGTTTTTTTCCATATCGCCATCTCGAATACTATCTACGTCTTCGTGGTGAAGGTCCTCAAGAATCACATTCGAAAGATATTGCTTCCATCATCGATATTTCGCAGACTACTTTCATTCCAGGTAGACACATGATGGATGGTTTGGTCATTGCTTATGAGATTATTGCTGACTGAGAAAAAAGGAAGACTAAGGGTCTACTTTAGAAGGTCGAGCTTCCAAAGCATATGATTGTGTGAATTGGAGCTTCATCTGGGCTTCCCTTTCTTGATGTTACTTCTTGAACGAGTGGATCTCTTGGATGAAGAGGTATGTGATTACGACATTATGCTCGGTGGCAGCGAATGATGTCTGGAGGCAATTTTTTTCCACCCATATTGAGGGGCTAGGCAGAGATATCCGTTGGCTACACTGTTGTTTGTGCTGGTGGCAGATGTACTCTTGCAGATGGTTTCTCGGGTAGTGGAGGGTGACTTTTGTGTGGGTTACTACTTGGATGACTTGTCGATTCCTATCTTGCAGTATATTGACGACACTATCTTATAACAATAACATAAGGAGGCCCATGATGCAACTGGGATCGTTAAGGTCCTTGATTTGTTTGAGATTGTCTCGGGCCTTTAAATTAATGGGATAAGTCAACTTTTATTCCTTGTAGGATTACAGAGGAGGAGCTCGTGGCTTGTGGGGCCTCGTTGCGACGACAACGGATCTCGCTTAGTATATTGATGACACTATCTTATAACAATAACACGAGGAGGCCATGATGCAACTGGGGATCATTAAGGTCCTTGATTTGTTTGAGATTGTCTCGGGCCTTTAAATCAATGGGATAAGTCAACTTTTGTTCCTTGTAGGATTACAGAGGAGGAGCTCGTGGCTTGTGGGGCCTTGTTGCGGCGATAACGGATCTCGCTTCTTAACAATAGTTTGGGACTTCCATTAGTTAGTGGTTGGATGTGGCATTTTAATTGGTTGCAATTGGTGGAAAGGCTTGAGTGCAAGTTTGTGGGTTGGCAAGCTACTTGCCTATCTAGTGGGGAGGGGTCACTTATCTTGAAGGTTGTTCTCTATGTGATTCCGACATTTCTTTTCTGTCCTTGAGATTGCTTTCATTGGGGATCTGTATGTGCATGGGGACTCTAATAAGGTGGTGCTTCTAGTCTGTGTCAGGCTCACTTATGGGCATTTCGCTGGTGAGGTCGAAGGCAGTGATGCTCTCTGAGAAAGATAGGGTATTTGGCGTCCTAAAATTAGAGGAGATAGATCAGAATCTCCTTAGCAAATGAATTTCTCATAATTGGGTCAGTGGATCAGATTTGCTCTGCTATTTTTAAAGGAACACCAATGGTGTCTCTGCTGGTGTACCTAGTAGCCAAGGACGATTCGCTTCATCGTCAAACTTCTAAACGATGATATGCTCTGTCCTTTCTTATATCTTCCCATCTTTGAGGTCGATGTTAGGAATGGTGGATCTTTTGGCTAGACGACTAGAACGTCATGGGACATTTTGTTCGTGATTCCCTTGTTTTCACTGGCTACAGACTAGGAGATGCTAGTAGGGGAAGCTTGAGGCGGTAGGATTTGGTCTCCTTATTTTTGTTCCTAGCGTCCAGATCAATGTGTAAGGGAGTTCTTGGCTTTAAATTGATTCACTTTCCTAGGTAGCGGTCCCTCAGTTAGGCAGAACCATTGGACGTAGGTGGATGGCCGCTTTATTGTGTAGAAGGCATACAAAGTGCCCTTTTTTATTGGTTTTTGACCTTGGGATTGCTGCACTGCCTTTGAGACACATTTGGAAGCTAGAGAATTCCTAGACATGTGAAGGACTTCATGTGGCTGATGGGAAGGGGGTGAGTGTTGACATGCGTTTGGAGAGCTAGTATATTTTCCAGGGATCTTATGTCGCATACTGACATTGTGCTGGGGGTCGGAAGATGTCGACACCTCATGTTCTCATGGGATGAAAATCTTGGTGGTGTCGTTTTTGAGACTGCTCAGAACTTATGGGAATCTATTGGACCGTTTGGAGACGCATTTCGTGCATTTCAAGGTCTAGGTAACTGTTATTCGTTGGGCGATCTGGTTGGCAAGGAGTGCCGTTAATTTGGGGGAGAGGGGAGATTTTATGTAGAAAATATTCTATAACATGTCAAGATCTTACACAATTCTTTATCTATGTAATTTTGAAATGTAACTTGTGAATATAAAGTTCTCGGGTGTTCTTTTTGGCATCGTCCCCTTTTTCCTTTCAATAAAAGGATACTAAGCGTAGTTAGAAAACTTAATTTTTGTTAGTGTTTGTTAGTCCTAAAATAGATGTAGTATTTATCTATTTTTAATTAACTAATGCATAATTTGCAACTCTAGACTAATGGAAGTTACATAGAAATTGATGGGAGACGGGAAACAAGCTGCGCCGCCAATCCCTTTTGAATGACAAATCCGATTCTTCAAAATACAACATTCATAGACTTAGTGACCATAACATTGCTATGCATGATTTTTTGAATCCTCTTAAGGAGCTCCACTGCTTCACTTGCCAAGAACCCAAATGTATCAAAACCAAAGGGGATGAATACGTGTTGATTGTCAATGCATGCCTTTTCATGCTTAGCCACTTTAGCTATGGCAGCTTTTTGTGCAGCGCATCCCGCAACAAAATCACTCTTTATCGGACCCACCATAGGAGACACTCCAGTCAAATCAACACATGCATGCTTTCCTCCAACCCATCCAAATATCAAAACATCTGCCGGTCTAAGTGTCGATCTCCCCTCTTGTGGATCAGTTAAGAAATTCACCGGCGCTTCTTTTTTTGAAGCAACACCTGCATGTCTGAGTATATCAAAAAGAACATCTCTAACAAGATCATGCCTGTATTTAAAACCTGGAAGCTCGCGACAATGAACGACATGATCCCGAAAAGCATCCAAGCAGGATTTGTGGCATACTGGACAAGCCTCTTCTGGTGGGAAAAGGGGAATCATGAGGCGGTATACTACGATATTCAATGGGTGACATATGCAATCCAAGCCCTTCAATAGGAATGGCAAGTAGAAAATCTTGGGCATGTTCAGCTTGTAAACAATGGAAAATTGCTTTTTGCCTAGCAGACATGTCAAACTCAGCTTCCATATCTTTTACGATTTTGCTAAAAAAAGAACTCGCCAAAGCATTCTGGGCTTTAGGGGGGACGGTATCCTTACTAGCAAAATGTGTAATATCAATTGATGGGAGTGCGACACGTAGGCCTTCCAAAGCATTAAGGAAATCAGAATCCATACCATGTATCCCGCCGTCTCGTAGCATGTGGTCTTGGAGCATCCAGGATTGAGCTCTAGAGGGCACAAAAGCATATGAAGAAGCCTCAATAGCTGAGTAAAGACCTAAACCGCTGAGTCGGATGGGTAGCGACGCCACTCTCCATTGAAGGTCACCAAAGAAAGGACCTCCACACACCACAATATCCTCAATAGCTCCACGTGACCCTTTGTCAAACCATGCAGCGGCCCGTTTCATGTATGTGGGTTGGCATGTCCGTAAGCCAAACATAAGCTTGGCAGTACCCATACAAGAACGTAATAGAAGTAGCTCACTTTGTGGATCATCCAGCTGAGGAAGTAAATGCATTAAGTCAACAGCCTTGGTAGCCCTCATCATAGCCAACTCTTCAATAAAGTCTTTATCCCTACTCACAGCTCCTCCAAGCAATTTCACACCTAGCCGCGACCTCCCAATATCTATGGGAAACAAACCTTCACGGATCTTCTGACCATCACATGAAGGCCAGAACAGCTCTGTTTTTTTTTATATTTAGAAAAAGCCCCATCTCTGGACCCCTGCATTGAATAATGTCAAGTGCCTTGGCCACTTCGACAGTGTCCCCAACAATTGTCCCATCGTCAAGATACCAAGCATGAAGTAGGAGTTTACAATTGTCTCTGATCTCATGAATAAGTGGGTGCAATGCCAGAGAAAAAAGAAGGGGGCCTAAAGGGTCACCTTGCTGCACTCCTGTTGATGACCGCAGATGATTGTCTTCATTAACAAAAATCCGTTGGATATACATTGAATAAAACCATAGACAGTTTAACCCATGTTTTCAAGATGACATGATTAATGACAGGTATATCATCATGCTGCGTGATTTTCTCTTCAATTTCATTCATCCTAATGACCAGTTTAATGATTAATATGTCATGTAGTGATTGGTTGTCTATAAGTACCTTCTACCCCCTATTGCACGCCTATTCCATTTTCCACTGTAGACCTAAGGTGAGAAGCTGAGAGGAGTGAAAGAGGGGCGAGGAAGAAGCACAATGGGAGTGTTTTAGGAAGAAGAGAAGATACAAGCGAGAAATGTCACTCTCAATTGAAATAGAAGTTTCCCTTCTTTAATATATTGGTTAGTGCTCTTATGTTGATGAAAAATCCCGAGTAGAGTCCTAAGCGACTGCAAACAAGTAGGTCATCGGTGAACCTATGTTGAGACATGTATTACATGTCTTATTATTCTTGTAGAAGCTCACAACAAAGTTCTTCACATCATTCACCCACTTATGATGTGAGGCATATTGGCTAATACAAGATCCTATTGTAATGAGAGGATTAGTTGAACCCTTGTAAGTGTGATGGCTTGGTCATTGGAGCCCTACGTTAGTGCGTACACCTAGGTCGTTGGTGAACCTATGTTAAGACATGTAAGCCATGGCCTACTATCCTTGTAGAAGACTACAAGAAAGTTCTTTACATGATTCATTCACTCGTGATGTGAGGCATTGCATCTCTTATTAAGGCATGTATGGAACAATTTATTACACCATAACACTTTTTTATGGGAGTGATTTCCCAACTGTAGTATGGCATCAAGATAAATTCCATATTAAGGCATGCACCAAAAAATTCCATATAGGGCGTTGATACCACTTTTCTATCTCTTTTAGTTATGCGAATTATTGTAGCACAAGATATAAAGCAGTCAATTAAAGACCACAAAGTATATCAATTAAGTTGGTATATTTTTTTTATGACTTGGTAAGTGTATCAACATCAAACTCAAGGAGGTGATGAAAAATCTAGTTAAGTGACTAAATCAATAATCTAGAATAATGTGCTAGGTATCTTAATAAAATGTGATGCACAATGCAACCAAATTAAATGAAATACACGAAAATGGTTAAATGCAATACAAATGCATGCAAATGTAATAAATGTCATGCAATACATCTTTTTTTTTTAATTTTTTTGAATTTTTTATTATTACTTTTGCAAAATTTTAAGTTATTTTGAATTTTGAAAGAAAAGAAATTATAAAATGCGATTATATATAACATGACAAAAGAAGATTTTTTTTTTAAAAAGTGATAAAAATATAATAAAATTACAGAAATATTTTTGAGGTTTTAGGTTTGGGTTTTTATCATTTGTGCCCCTCTGAGATATCGCAATTTCAGTTATGCCCCTATCTTTTTGGTAATATCAGTTGTGCCCCTCACTTCTTTCTCCCTTATCACTTGTGCCCCTCGTGTTAGTTGCCGTCCATCTCCAATGCAAACAGACGTTAACCTGGGGGATATAACGGGAATTAAATTCAAAAACAAGGTTCAAAAATATATTTCTCTACGCTTCCTCTCCAGCCAACCTCCTCCGCTCTAGCCTGAGCTCCTCCGCCCCGAGCTCCTCCCCAGTACCTCTTCCTTCCCAGCCCCGCCCCTCCTCCCTCGAGCTCCCCCCCCCCCCCCCCCCCCCCCCCCCCCCGCGCGCCTCCTTCCCCGCACCTCCTCCCCAGCCCGCCCCTCCTCCCAGCCCCACCCCTCCTCCCTCGAGCTCCCCAGCCCGCACCTCCTACCCAACCCGCACCTCCTCCCCAGCCCGCACCTCCTCCCAGCCCCGCACCTCCTCCCTCGAGCTCCGCCCCGAGCTCCTCCTTCCCTGTACCTCCTCCCCAGCCCGCCCCTCCTCCCTAGCCCGACCCCAACAGCCTCGAGCTCCGCCCCGAGCTCCTTCCCAGCACATGTTCCTCCGCCCCTCCTCCCCAACCCGCCCCCTCTTACCAAACCCGCCCCCCTCCAGCCTCGAGCTCTGCCCCGAGCTCCTCCTCCGCCCCTCTTCCCCGACCCAACCTCTCCGGCTCCATGCTCTGCCCCCTCCTCCCCAGATCGACCCGTGATTTTATTCTGACCATAATACCCTTCTTAACCACACCATGGTTTGAATAAACCATGGTTATTTTAATTTTTTGACGGTCAGTCTGACGGAAGGGCATAAGTGATAACGGAGAAAGAAGTGAGGGACACAACTGATATTACTGAAAAGATAGGGGCATAACTGAAATTGCGATATCTCAGAGGGGCACAAATGATAAAAACCCTTTAGGTTTTTGAGGTTTTTTGGGTATTTTTTAAATAAAAAATAAAATAAATAAAAAAGACGATTTTAAGGGAAACTGGGGCTGTTTTACAAATTTGGTTTCGAAGTGAAATTTAGCCCTAAGAATTGAAATGATAATTTTCCCTAAGAATTTATTTGAAGGAGGAAACCGTAACACATTTTTTTTGTAATTTTTCAATTAAGAATGGATTAAATATGCATGATGCCATAGTTTTGTTCCTTTTCAATTTAAAGGATGAAAATGCAATTTTTTTGATAAACTTTAAAAATGAGATGCAATATATGATAAATGTAAATTTTTTGGAATCTTTAGAATAAAATGAACTAATTAGAAATGAATAATGCAAAGTCCTTCATTTTGAGTTTTTAAGTTTTAAAACATAGCAAACCACTTCAATTAATTCCAATAAAATCATGGATGATAAAAAATGTAAAAATACATCTGGAACTATTTTTATTTTGGTGAAATATTGCAATGTCACCCTTATAAAAACCAAATAAGTGTTTCACAAAATAAACTCCACAAAGCACAAAACATAATGAATTTCAATATTTCATATGCCAAAAGTTTCTTTGCATAAAATGCTACAAGAATATATATTTTACAATTTTAGGTACCAATACGAATTAATGATTGATTAACAAACTTGTAACCTTGATTTCATTCACGAGTATGTGGTTACTTTATCTCAAAACCAATGTAGCTCTATAATATTTCAAATGAAAGGGCATAGAAAAACTTTAAAATGATCCCAAAATCATCAAATTTGGCTAAAGGATTTGCAAGATATAAAGCAACCAATCTAAGGGACCAATTTGTAAATAAATGAATAAAACACACACTTAAGAATCCTTGCGAGGGGCTTATCTATAATATAGTGATATCCGATGGGCTTTATGAAACTTCCTCAACGATCGGGATCTTCATGTGATTTGACAAAGCTTCAGAACTGTTCCAGAATTTCACTAAGCATGTGGGCTTGGCACATGACTCGCCCTTTGAAATGGAGGGCAGAGATGGGGCTTGGCCGTATTGATCTTTCGACTATGAGATCTCGTAACATCTCTACTGTCAACGGTTGCCGAGCGAAGTTCCTTCAACTGTGATGATGCGGCTATCGAGATGGATCGTGCAATGACACATGGGAGATTTTTCAACTGGTGGGATCGAGAGTTTGGGGTGATAGGGAAGCACATGTAGACCTTCCCTCTTCTTCTCTTCTCCAGTAAAGCGCAAGGTAGAGAGTTGGATATCTCCGATGAAGGTGCTTGGTGGTGATAACATGCATAAAGTAGGGGATGGTGGTGTTGTTGCCATGAAGGGCAGGTGCTTCAGAAGCTAGAGCTCCAATAACTTACTTCTGTCGACAACGGAGAGCTCTACCGGTCGACACATGACCAACTACCGCTAGAGGTGTAGTCGTTGGTTCTCGCAACGATGAGGCTTTCGAGATTCGATGGTGTTGGTCACATGCAGATGAAGTGCGAAGCTCGAGCTAGAGGCTTGGCTATGGTGTAAAGTACAGAAGGGGGGATGGAGCTCCATGCATTGGTGATGGAGTAGGAGCTGATCGATGACATGATCTGAAGGAGAAGAGAATGCAAGGAGGAAGAGAGAATGAGGGCAATGGTGGTCAATTTTGAGGAGTCTTGAATCAAAAGAGAAAGATCAAATGAAGAAGATGATCGAATCGAATTTGGGTTTAATCAGAGTTAGGAGCAGAGAATCCAAAGTATAAAGAAGAATAACTGGAGAAGGGGAAGGAATGGTTTCCTTGTGATGTCGCCTAGATTGTAGTGCTCGTCAGAGCTCCATTGGGTTATGATCTCGAATGCTTGGTGAAGGTGTGAAGCTTACCAACTGCTTAAGGTCAAGATGCAACAATGGAAGTAGAGCTTCCAAGGGATCACATTGGAGGAATGAATGTTGGACATCGTCGCTTACATACCCGTACATCGTGTTGTCATCACAAGGGTGGATGAAGCTGGGCCTCACCTTTTAGATAGGCGGATAAAGGACAAAGAGATTTATTGGTGTGGGTTTTGTGGAAGAGGAGGTAATGCTGATTGGGTCAAAAATTGGTCGATGATGAAGTCGCGGAGAACCTAGAGGGGACTGGATTTGTTGACATGATGCGATGAGGCGTCTATCGTAAGCGAAGGTATCAGAGATTGGGTCACGAAGGGATAAGGGAAGCTGACCGCTAGGGTTGCGAAGAAGGCATATAAAGTTAGGGAAGTTGAGCATTAGGTGAACTGAATTCACCGACGAGGCATGATGTGAGTGGAGGAGAATTAGGTGGTGAAGCGTTTAACTGAGGTAAAATGAGCAAGAGAGCTGGAGCACGAGAAGTGAATGGCTAAGCGCCGTGTGGCACTGATTAGGAACCATTGACCAAAGACATTGGCCTGACCAAAAAATAAATTAATTAAAATTAAAATAAAAGATGATTTTATTAAAAATACAATCAACATGAAAATTGTAGATCACGAGGAGATCCACAACCTCATGTAGACTTTAAAACCAAAACTCATCTGTAAAAACTATTTTTTGAGGAATTTTGTAGGTATAAAATACCAACTATTCAAGGGTTTGTATGTTTTCTTTGATTTTTACTCAATAATATATACTTATAGCAATTTTATAAAAAATCTAAATCTTTTTTTCTAGATTTATAATAATCAAGAAAGAGTTGAAATGAAATAGAGATATGTATTATTTAAAGGTGTGGCGGTCTCCATATACAAGGTCATTTTTATATTTTCATGGCTTTTATAGTTTTTTGGATTTCAGTTTTTATATAAATAGTTAAACTATCATATAAAAAAGAATAAAAAAGAAAATAATGAAAATTCTAAAGTATGTACATCAAATAACATGTCTAAGTTACTATAATTGTACATTATACAATTAGTTGTCAAAACCCAAGTTTCACATATGGACTTTGGTTCTTTTGAATTTAGCCTTGTTTTGTAGATAATTTGGTGCTCATAAATTCAAAGGGGATTATATTTCATAAGATATCTTATGAGGGAGATATTTATATTTTAATTCCCTCTGAAATTAGATTTTATGTTAATTTGCAATATTTACAGATTAGTATTTTTTAAGGATTTTCATGTATTAAGGTTAGCATTATGTACACAATGGAGTTGGTTTCATGTCATTTGAAGTTAATGTGAATTTGTTAATAATATGAGAAGATTGTGCAATATACACAAGTGAATAAATGCACATTTCAACTCCTTATTTTTCTTTTCTACTTGGTTTTATTTCTTGGATTTAATTATGAGTTAATAATATATAATTAGTACAATTTTATTGCTTGAGTTGATTTTATTATTTTGTGTTTTTGCTCAGGCTTTAAGGACAAAACTTTAGAAGTAGCTGAAAGATCGATTCATCATGCATGCATCAACACGCCTTTTTTTTTTCAAAGCCTTCACCAACTTTAGGTAAGGTCGCTACATAAATTCTTATCAAATCCATGTTGAAAGATCCGACAGTTTTTACGTTGGTTGCAGGCTACCTAATGCAACTCTCCTCAAGCTGGGATTCGACAAATCATTTGGCGATCGGAAAAATATTTTGTCCTTCTCACATGCCATGTGTGGAAAAACATATATACCCCCTCCCCCTGTCCCTCAGTCCCTCTCCACATCCACTCCACTGACCCCTACCTCTTCCTCTTTGATCTCCTCCTCTTTCGCCTCCCTCGCAACCTTTGCAGGTCCTCGCCACACTCTCTTCATCTTTGCATCTCCTTATAACACCTCTCTTTCTCATATGAAAGCAAGTGGCAATCATCACTAGGGATGGGACCATCATTGTCAAGGGCACCACGAAGCTCGTATATCAGAGCGATGCCAAGGTCGTCATTGTTGACAACCAGGTTGGCAAAGGCATTACCCTTTGCATCTCCATCAGTCTCAACATTGCTTCCTACATCCAATATGATGCCAGCAAGGAGTCCAACATTCATGCCACAATTGATACTACCATATAGGCCTATACCAAGCTCGACATCATGCATAACAATGCAAGCATTATTGGTGCCCATGCCAATCACATCATCAAAATAGAGAGGTCATAGTTTAAGCATGTAATAGCCACTAACCTTACATGTTCCTTTTATAGGACGAAGCACGCGCCCACATTATGGTCCCCCCTGTAAGGGCTCCATCATCATCACAACAATCGTGGGGTGGAAGGGAGGACCTATGGAGGTTGCGAGGGGAGGCAAAGATGAAGGAGCTTAGAGAGGAAGAGGGAGTTGTCGAGGGAGTGGATGTGAAGAGAGAGAGAGGAGGGAGTATGAGCATACTTTTTTAATTTAATGATTTGTGGGAACAGCAAGCCATTTTCCAACCAATAATGGCTTATTGACACATACCCTATATATGAATGCACCGGTATATAATTTATCTTGAAGCCATGCTTTTGCTCAGAAAATCACTCTCTTTAGGGTGTCCTAGGCACGATTTCACCGATTTATGATGCACAATTTGACTAGTTTCTTGATAATTATATTTATATAAAGTTATTTCTACATATTCTCTATTTAGAATAAATCATCTCTTTCCTTTGCATACTAATATGTTGCTTCATATATTGAGAACGCCGGGTCTCTTCTATAAATTCAAATTTAGGGTTTTAATCACATTCTTCATATTTTTCATGCTTTGTTTGCATTCTTCGTGCATTCATCACGGCTAGGAGCCTCGTCTGAGAATGAGGAGACTCAGATTAATGTCACCTTCTACTTTCTAATGAACAAAGATGGAATTTATGGAATCAATTCAACAAATCCGGTGAGATTTGAATCAAATTCTTGAAAAGTTTTTTTTAGAGAAATGAAGGGCGTCATTCCAAGCTAGGACCCACCATGAAGTATATATATATATTAAATACAAAAAATTACATGTTACATCGTATCACATTTGCCATGATATAGAATGTGCCCTATAATGTTCTATTACATTCTCTGTATAAAATGTCCGCCCTAAAAAAATGGCTTAGCCCTCCAATTTTTTTTGAAAAGATCAAGGATTTCATAAGGTATATGTTTATTTTTATCATTCTTCGTGTCTTTGCTATGCAAATAAATTTCAACTTTAGGAGCTAATATGATTCGAGGTAGATTGGAGTGTGCTCGAAGATTGATGGGCTAGGTAACTGAATACTTTGTCTTTTGTTATGTTGCTAAGTCGAATCAAATCAATTCTTTGATTGTTCATGTTCGTTACATAATGTTCACATACTTTGTCGTGAAAGCTTTTTGTTAATCAATTCTTTTGAAAATTGAAGTTTATTTCTAAAAATGAGTCAACGGATTCATGTATATGCATGATTACTATGATTTACACAAGTTTCGTGACACTTGGATTTAAGTTATAAACTAATTAAAATACGAATTTTGAAAAGCTAGGTTCATCTTAAATTTGATTATGGATAAAAAAATAAATAACGGTATACAAAACGTGCATAGGTGCATTAAAGACAAATGTCAGTACACCCAAGGTGTACTAACGTACTCAAGAAATTTTTAGTATACCTAAGGTCTATAAGCGTGATTATGCTAAGGCCCAAATTGAAACACGTGAACATTTAGACTATGCTTTTAGCATAAGAAATATAAGATATCTGCATGCTTATCAATGGATCCACAAACTATTGTACTCTTGCTTGACATGGATTACTTGGCTTATAGCTCAGATATGCAATGCGCAGGCTTGTCACAAGAAATCCGTATAGCGTGCCAAGCCTAGGTGGTACACGTTTGTCTTGAACAAAAAATGCATGAAACAAATTATTCACAATGCATAGTGTTGGAGTATTTGGTTGTACGCCATATGAGTTGTCGGCGGGTAAATGGATCTCTCCAGGATCCATTTACCCCATCCATATGTTTACTCCTACATCTACCAGTGGTGGAACTTGGAGGCTCTGTGTAGGCTATATAAGGAGCCCCAGACCTCCTGTATCCATTGAGAAAAAGGAATAGAATATCCGCCCCTTTGAGGGCTTCTCCCGTGGTTTCATCCCGCTCCTTAGGGAGTAGGGTTCCACGTAAAAATCTCTTGTTCCATGTTTCATATTTCTAGATTTATGCTCTGTTTATCATTTCCACTCCCGCTTCACATTTTCTAACACACAACATTTGACCATTGACATATTGACTGATCAGAAGATGTTGCCATGTTATGTAGAGGCATAAGGGAGGATTGTTAGTGATGCATTATGATTCCCTATCCATTTATTTCTGATTCGTGGTCTATGTACTTAGTCTACATCGCTTCATAGTCATATACTATGAAGTTTTTTGACGCTCACCTTACCAATGAACGCCCTTTTCCTTTAAGAAAATAAGCATGTAGATTTAAGAAACTTAGTCCTTCTAGGCGATGTGCTTTTCCACATAAGCTAATGTTTTAAAGAATCATTAGGAAACATGACAAAAATGAATTGTTAGGGTAACATTGAAGGATTGCTTAAGACATTGTGCGGTGGCTACATGAAGCTCAATGCAATATCCAAATTTGGAGTGTTCACGTCTCTGAAGTCCAATAAAAGGTGAATGGATTTGTAGCTTGTACTGATTCTCGACGTGGATTAGAACATATAGGACTAAATAAAAATAACAAAGAAAATAGGACAAAACATCAGTAAAGGTTTTCCATTGAAATTGAAAAGAACATTTTTTCTTCGCAATTGAGCCCTCACACTCCTTTTCTATGTTTTCTGGAGTTCAATAATGTGAACCCCTCAGGATCCGGGTACCCGTTTACGACACAATTCGCAACATTCCATATTTTGACATCGCATTATAAGCATAAATTATGGGGAAATTTTTTTTTTTGCGCGGCTAATTTATGACATTCATATCCACAAGCTAATAGAGAAATTTGGCACCAAAATCCTATTTCATTAATTTCCATATGATTTTACAACATTTATAATATCTGTCAATATATATAACATCCCAAAAATTTGACTGAAGAGAAGAAGCATTTTACAATATCAATTAAACTAAAAACTGTAACAAAAACCACATACCGTCTAGTATAGATCTTGTCTTTTGGAACCCTGTATAATTACTGAATAATAGACTCCTTTCCTGCCATGCGTGCAAGGAAGAAAAGGAGTCACAAACGTGAATACAAACCCATAGTTTAAAATAAATAACAAGTAATTTCATGTGCAAAAGAGAGCAAGTAGAAAGGTGGAATAACTAAAATTTACATCTACTTGCGTAAGTAAAAGGGTTTTCAACTGTTTGACATTAAGTTCATTTGTTCTCCCCTTTTTCCCATTCATCCCATATATAAATATATATATATATATATAAAGTTTAGATAAAAGACCCTAACATATAATGATTTCATGTGTTTTAAGATCATGATTTTGGGTCTTGGAGATCATGTTGCGGAACTTAATGGCTACTTTCTTGTCATTGAGATCATGTCATGGGTTTCGATAATGGATTGATATGATGATGATGAATTTGATCCTTAATTCTATTTACTCCTTCTAAGTTAGTGGATAGTCCGTGGTCTTGGTCTGTGTGTAGCCTCACACTATGACTCTAAGGTATTAACTACCTTAGGGTTGGGGGGCCTCCGTAGGCATGCGGTGTTGTGTAATGCATCCTAACTAAGTTCCCAACACGTCCACTAACTCATAGGGATTTCAAACCAGATTAAAGTCACCTCCAATCAACTCAATTTTAATTGTAATTTCCTCCAAACCTTCACTCTAACTCTCTCAGATGTACTCTCAATGATGTAGATATAGATGTAGATACGAATGATCTGGATGTAGAATCGCCGTCTGTTGGCGAAAGAAAACTCAAGCGGTGAAGAAGCCTACAAATGGCTCTTCCGTCTCGCCCTCTAGTTGGAAGGACGGTCCAATAGAGGGATAGGTCTACTCCCCAACTACGCCACTGAGACGGGTGAGAGGGACTTCCCGGGAAGTCGCTCTAGAAAAACAGCCCGACCGGTAACGGGCAACTGAGCTCGTACGAAAAACTGAAAACCAAGGATCCCCCGCCTGGGTATCCTAAAACAGGGTCAGCGGAACTGGTCTAAAGTCTGGATCCCAACGAGGCGTAAAAACACTGCGAGCTCGCGTAAAAACCGAAATGGGATTGGGATCCTAGACCCGCGCACTTGGCGGCCGCTGCCCAAACTGGGCTTCCTTTCTTCCGCCCAGGTGAGGGTCACCGCCCCCTCGCACGGTCCGGTGTAAAAGGCCACCATGACCGGCAATATAATTTATAAGTCATTACCGACTCACAATCAATTTCATTTGCTTGTCTACTTTCCTTCTCAATTCCCTTTTTGAGATTAGTAATACAGATCTAGCTCTCTTCATCTTCAATCTTGGAAATCATTTACCAACTTCATAAAAGAAGAGTATTAATATTTGATACAGATCTAGCTCTCTTAATCTACAATCTTGGAAATCATTTACCAACTTCATAAAAGAAGAGTATTAATATTTGATACAGATCTAGCTCTTTTGATTAATGATTTTATTGATGATTCTAATTCACCATCGGGTAATTGTACTATTATCATGACTTCCCTAACTGTTAACTAGCTCTTAATTTGGGGCTATTATTACAAACGAAATTCTTAAATAAGGAACACTGTACTTGGGGTAAGTCGTCAGTTAATATTCATTGCAGCCATCAACATACTATTAGCTTATAATGATTCTAACTTACTTCTCTGTTGTCTATATTTATAAATATACATAATAATATATATGGAGTTGTTTGCACTTTAACTTTGAGTTTATTATAAGCAATATAACACAAACAATATGATCGAACTTCTATCAACAAGTAATACTATTGAGTTTGAGCAACCAGATTTTGGACAACCAATTATCGGGAACTTCTAAAATTTTATTTCGAAGAAATTTCCATTATCTGGTTCATCTCTGTTACAAATAAATTTTCAATCTTTTACTCTATTATCAGGAGATACTGTATTGTATTAACTCGGATATTTCAGAAAATGTAATATATAATCACATGTAACCTTTCATATTATGATAATTGGAATGTAAATCGCTTGCATGGAGTCTTTTTTTTTATGTAATCCGATTGCAATTGAAGGTTAGTTTAAGGTAAATACATACTCCAGCTAATTAAATCTTATCACTAATATCCTAATATAATTCCATAAGAAGGAGATTCTATAATATCACTTCACAATAATCCATTACTAGGTATTCTTACTAAGAAAATTTGAAATCTTCAACCTATATATATATTTGTTTATTTTGCTCTACAGGTACGTATCTAATTTATAAGTAATAGAGAAATTGAGATATTCAATATATATATTTCAGTTTATACTTTAGCATAGTCGAGATTGAAATTTTCAACACAATATTTTTTTTTTTCAAACAGTAAGTAAGTCAGTAACAGAGCAAGCAAAGGCAGATTTTTTTTTTTTAAGATTTCCAATCTAACTTAAATTTAAGTACAATAACCTTATATATATATTCCTATATATATATCCATATAACTTGAGGAGAAGAACTGGAATCAGATCTATTTTTTTTTTCAAAATTCCAAGTAAGAAAAGATTTATTGTATAAGACACATGCATGGCAGCAAAGGAGGCTAGGGATTGTACCTTTTTGGATTAAAATGACATGCAGTGGTTGATCTGAAGCAAGGAGTAGAAAATGGGCTTGAAATGGAGTGAAAACAACCTCCAGCAATTGCAAGTGCTCCAAGGAAAGAAAGGAATTGCTGGAGAAGTAGCAGCTCCAAGTCTCAGATCAGCACCTTTGGTTTTAATAGCAGCAGCTTCCGCCAATAAAATTTGGAGCTCCTATTGGCTGGAAGGTTTGAAACGAGAGAGAGGATTTAGGGGGAGAAAATGGGAAGGAAGAAGGGAGGAATTATTGCTAGAAATGGGGATTTGGACTCTCTCTCTCGGGTGGGGTTCTCGAAGAGGAAAAAGTGCAAGGGAATTGGGCTATTTATACTAAGAGGGAGGGTTTTGTCTTTTGCCAAGTGGAGACTAATTGTGGCCAAATGGAAAAAGAGTAAGGAATCCAAGTGACATACGTATGGAGGTGTTGTTTAATATATTTTTTTTTTAAATTTTCAACCGAACGAGTCTCCTGCTACAGTTTACTGTAGAAAATAATATATATATATATTAAACTCTTTTTATTTGATACACTTTAAAAATTGACCGTATACGCACATTGAGTGTCAGATTTTAACGCGTAATATCTTGATTTGATCGTCTCTGAACGACGATCAATTTGAGTATAATATTGATATACTTTCGGTTGGGTTTTGAACCCCCGAAATTTTCGGATACGGATTTTGTTTAAGGTTAAATTTTACGATTTAAAATATCAAACGACCTCCGGTTGACGAACGGTCGATTCCGTTGGTCTTGTATCGTTGAATCGGATCGAATGACGGTCTCGATTCGTTTCGCGGTTTCCGAATTTGCGTCGCGGCTTTTCACGACGCGCGTTACGGTGTGACCGATTTTCGGTAAATTTCGCCCGAACGACTTTTGATTCATGATCAATTGGTCGTTTTAGCTTGTTTAGTATTGACCGACAACGTTTTTGGGTTCATTAGACCCAAAATCGGACGAGTTCGGGTTTGCGCGAATTCCCGGATGTTACAATTATAAAAACCTCAAAGGGAGTCTCGTCCTCGAGACTCAGGTCAAGGTTAATAGGTATCTTGTTTGGATTTAATATGGTCATAAAAACCTCAAAGGGTTTTGAACCCATAAAAACCTCAAAGAGAAAACAAGCCATACATTTATCATGTATTTAATTATAAAAGCTTGTTTTGATGCTTACATCAGAAAAGCTGCGGGTATCGTGCCCGCATGTCGGCTTCGGTCTCCCACGTCGCCTCTTTGACGCCGTGTCGGTGCCATAAAACTTTGATCAATGAAATCTCCTTGTTGCGAAGCTTCTTCTCAGCGCGGTCAAGTATCTGGACTGGCTTCTCCTCATAAGTTAGATCCGGCTCTACATCGAGATTCTCGTAACTGATAATGTGTCGAGGGTCGTGGACATACTTCCTCAGATTGGATATGTGGAAAACATCATGAATAGCCGTAAGGTGTGGAGGAAGGGCTACTCGGTATGCCACTTTCCCTACTCTAGCCAGAATCTCAAAAGGTCCAACATATCGCGGCGCCAACTTGCCACGAACACCGAATCTCTGCACTCCCTTCATGGGAGATACACGGAGAAATACCCAATCTCCAACATATAATTTATAGGAATATAATTAGTATGAGATTAAGTTGAACACATATATATCATAATTGAGTGGATGAGGAGAAAATAATTAGATTACCTGAAACTGTAAGTCTCTCCTCCGGCGGTCTGCATAACTCTTCTGGCGGCTCTGTGCCGTCAGAAGCCTCCGCCTCACAAGATCAACAGCTCTCGCAGTCTCCTCCAAGAGATCCACGGAATATAAAGCATGATCACCTACCTCACGCCAACTGAGAGGTGTGAGGCATCTCCGCCCGTATAGGGCCTCGAATGGTGCCATGCCAATACTGGAGTGATAGCTGTTGTTGTACGTGAATTCCACCAAAGGTAAATGGTCCTTCCAGGACCCTTCCCACTCCAAAGTGCATGCACGAAGTAGATCCTCAAGCGTCTGAATGGTGCGCTCACTCTGACCGTCAGTCTGTGGATGATATGCAGAACACATCTTCAGCTCTGTATGTAGCTGACATGAACTGATGCCAATAATGAGATGTAAATCTCGAATCCCTGTCAGACACCACCTCACGTGGTATACCATGCAGCCTGATAATGTTCTGCACATAGAGCTTGGCCAATCTGGATGGAGTATAAGTCGTGTTGACAGGTATGAAATGGGCTGACTTGGTCAACCTATCAACAATGACCCAAATAGAATCATAGCCTCCTGGCGTCTTCGGCAGACCTGTGACAAAATCCATAGAAATGCTCTCCCATTTCCATTCAGGAATGGGGAGAGACTGCAATAATCCTGGCGGTCTCCTGTGCTCAGCCTTGACCATCTGACAGGTCATGCATCTGTTAACATGTAGCGCCACATCGCGCTTCATTCCATCCCACCAAAAATGTCGACGCAGATCATGGTACATCTTCGTGCTACCTGGATGGATAGATAACCGTGAACTGTGTGCCTCATCCAGAATGTCTCTGCGAAGCTGCTCGTCATTGGGTACAACGATCCGTCCCGCATTCCATAAAATAGACTCTGTCACGATAAAATCATCAAATTCATCCTTGATGGCGCGCATGTATCTATCTCGGATCCAAGGATCTGTCTTCTGTCCATCTACAATACGATCCCAAAGACTGCTGTATCGTGGAGGCACGGCGGTAGAAATGGATGCGCTCTCCTGAGGATGCCAATTGGTCAAAGCTGCAAGCGTATCCCACGTGTATAGCCAGTTCGCCGTACTATCAGCATGCACTCTCCTGCTAAGTGCATCAGCCACCACGTTTCCCTTACCGGGATGGTAAGAGATCGTGCAATCATAATCCTTCAGCAGCTCGAGCCATCTGCGCTGTCTCATGTTCAACTCCTTCTGATCAAAGATGTATTTCAGACTCTTGTGATCTGTAAAAATCTCGAAGTTCACCCCATATAGATAATGGCGTCAGATCTTTAAAGCGAAGACAACTGCCGCCAACTCCAAGTCATGTGTGGGGTAATTCCGCTCGTGCGGTCTCAACTGTCGTGATGCGTAAGCAATCACCTGTCCTCTCTGCATCAATACTGCTCCCAGACCTTCCCCAGATGCATCTGTGTAGACTGCATAGTCCTGAGTGCCTGAAGGAAGAGCAAGAATAAGCGTTGTAGTTAATCTCTCCTTTAGTGTCTGGAAAGTCTGCTCACATGAATCGTCCCAAATGAATGGGACTCCCTTCTGCATCAATCGTGTCAATGGACAGACGATTGAAAATCCGCTGACGAAGCGTTTGTAATAGCCCGCTAATCCGAGGAAACTCTGAATCTGAGTAACTGTCTTGGGTTGCTCCCAAGACATGACTGCCTCAATCTTCGCAGGATCAACTGCGATGCCTGCTCCAGAAATGATGTCCTAGAAATGAGACCTGGGATAACCAGAACTCACACTTGCTCAACTTGGCATATAGCTTGTGCTCTCGTAATGTGTCCAAAACAATCCATAGATTATTCGCATGATTCCATTCAATTATTGAATAGATGAGCACATCATCGATGAACACCACTACAAACTTGTCCAAGTATGGACGGAAGATACGGTTCATCATATTCATGAAAGCCGCAGGTGCATTGGTGAGCCTAAACGGCATCACTAGAAACTCGTAGTGTCCATAGCGAGTCATGAAAGCAGACTTCGGAATATCAGACTCTCGAATCCTCAGCTGATGGTAGCCTGAGCGAAGATCGATCTTCGAGAAAACCGAAGATCCCTGGAGCTGGTCAAACAAATCATCGATACGTGGCAAGGGATAACGGTTCTTCACCGTTCTCTTGTTCAGCTGCCTATAATCGATGCACAGTCTCATGGATCCATCATTCTATTTGACAAATAAAACCGGAGCACACCAAGATGAAGTGCTCGGCCTCACGAATCCCAAATCAAGTAACTCATGCAATTGCACCTTCAGCTCTTCTCAACTCAGTCGGTGCCATGTGGTAAGGAGCCACCGAGATCGGCTGTGTATCTGATAGCAATGCGATCTCGAACTCGATCTCTCTCTCAGGAGGTAGTCCTGCTAGCTCATCAGGAAAAACATCTGGATATTCAGATACTACTCGGATGTCTTGTATCATCAGCTCCTGATCAGATACCTCTCGAACGAATGCAAGATATGAATCACAACCCGGATCAACAAGTCGTTGAGCTCCCAACTCGTGACATCGGTAACATCGGATTGGTCGAGTAGATGGAGTGGTCGTGTCTACTTGCTGCGAACCAAATGGTCGAGCGGAATCTGTGCCTCGTTCGGAAAGTGCTCCTCCTAATGTAGTCGATAGAGATGAGCGAGCACTACCCGAAAATGCTTTTTCTCTTCTTGGGATGTACTATGAAAATTAATGAAATTGGTGACATCTGTGGTAATTGAATTCGAATGTCATATTTCCCTTCTCGGACTCACGACAAGTCGGGAGACTGTCTCTATCCGAGAACTTAATGCGATCGGAATAGTAGTACTGCGAATGTGCGTATCGGGGTACCACTGCTCTGATACCAAACTGTGAACCCCTCAGGATCCGGGTACCCGTTTACGACACAATTCGCAACATTCCATATTTTGACATCGCATTATAAGCATAAATTATGGGGAAAAATTTTTTTTTGCGCGGCTAATTTACGACATTCATATCCACAAGCTAATAGAGAAATTTGGCACCAAAATCCTATTTCATTAATTTCCATATGATTTTACAACATTTATAATATCTGTCAATATATATAACATCCCAAAAATTTGACTGAAGAGAAGAAGCATTTTACAATATCAATTAAACTAAAAACTGTAACAAAAACCACATACCGTCTAGTATAGATCTTGTCTTTTGGAACCCTGTATAATTACTGAATAATAGACTCCTTTCCTGCCATGCGTGCAAGGAAGAAAAGGAGTCACAAACGTGAATACAAACCCATAGTTTAAAATAAATAACAAGTAATTTCATGTGCAAAAGAGAGCAAGTAGAAAGGTGGAATAACTAAAATTTACATCTACTTGCGTAAGTAAAAGGGTTTTCAACTGTTTGACATTAAGTTCATTTGTTCTCCCCTTTTTCCCATTCATCCCATATATAAATATATATATATATATAAAGTTTAGATAAAAGACCCTAACATATAATGATTTCATGTGTTTTAAGATCATGATTTTGGGTCTTGGAGATCATGTTGCGGAACTTAATGGCTACTTTCTTGTCATTGAGATCATGTCATGGGTTTCGATAATGGATTGATATGATGATGATGAATTTGATCCTTAATTCTATTTACTCCTTCTAAGTTAGTGGATAGTCCGTGGTCTTGGTCTGTGTGTAGCCTCACACTATGACTCTAAGGTATTAACTACCTTAGGGTTGGGGGGCCTCCGTAGGCATGCGGTGTTGTGTAATGCATCCTAACTAAGTTCCCAACACGTCCACTAACTCATAGGGATTTCAAACCAGATTAAAGTCACCTCCAATCAACTCAATTTTAATTGTAATTTCCTCCAAACCTTCACTCTAACTCTCTCAGATGTACTCTCAATGATGTAGATATAGATGTAGATACGAATGATCTGGATGTAGAATCGCCGTCTGTTGGCGAAAGAAAACTCAAGCGGTGAAGAAGCCTACAAATGGCTCTTCCGTCTCGCCCTCTAGTTGGAAGGACGGTCCAATAGAGGGATAGGTCTACTCCCCAACTACGCCACTGAGACGGGTGAGAGGGACTTCCCGGGAAGTCGCTCTAGAAAAACAGCCCGACCGGTAACGGGCAACCGAGCTCGTACGAAAAACTGAAAACCAAGGATCCCCCGCCTGGGTATCCTAAAACAGGGTCAGCGGAACTGGTCTAAAGTCTGGATCCCAACGAGGCGTAAAAACACTGCGAGCTCGCGTAAAAACCGAAATGGGATTGGGATCCTAGACCCGCGCACTTGGCGGCCGCTGCCCAAACTGGGCTTCCTTTCTTCCGCCCAGGTGAGGGTCACCGCCCCCTCGCACGGTCCGGTGTAAAAGGCCACCATGACCGGCAATATAATTTATAAGTCATTACCGACTCACAATCAATTTCATTTGCTTGTCTACTTTCCTTCTCAATTCCCTTTTTGAGATTAGTAATACAGATCTAGCTCTCTTCATCTTCAATCTTGGAAATCATTTACCAACTTCATAAAAGAAGAGTATTAATATTTGATACAGATCTAGCTCTCTTAATCTACAATCTTGGAAATCATTTACCAACTTCATAAAAGAAGAGTATTAATATTTGATACAGATCTAGCTCTTTTGATTAATGATTTTATTGATGATTCTAATTCACCATCGGGTAATTGTACTATTATCATGACTTCCCTAACTGTTAACTAGCTCTTAATTTGGGGCTATTATTACAAACGAAATTCTTAAATAAGGAACACTGTACTTGGGGTAAGTCGTCAGTTAATATTCATTGCAGCCATCAACATACTATTAGCTTATAATGATTCTAACTTACTTCTCTGTTGTCTATATTTATAAATATACATAATAATATATATGGAGTTGTTTGCACTTTAACTTTGAGTTTATTATAAGCAATATAACACAAACAATATGATCGAACTTCTATCAACAAGTAATACTATTGAGTTTGAGCAACCAGATTTTGGACAACCAATTATCGGGAACTTCTAAAATTTTATTTCGAAGAAATTTCCATTATCTGGTTCATCTCTGTTACAAATAAATTTTCAATCTTTTACTCTATTATCAGGAGATACTGTATTGTATTAACTCGGATATTTCAGAAAATGTAATATATAATCACATGTAACCTTTCATATTATGATAATTGGAATGTAAATCGCTTGCATGGAGTCTTTTTTTTTATGTAATCCGATTGCAATTGAAGGTTAGTTTAAGGTAAATACATACTCCAGCTAATTAAATCTTATCACTAATATCCTAATATAATTCCATAAGAAGGAGATTCTATAATATCACTTCACAATAATCCATTACTAGGTATTCTTACTAAGAAAATTTGAAATCTTCAACCTATATATATATTTGTTTATTTTGCTCTACAGGTACGTATCTAATTTATAAGTAATAGAGAAATTGAGATATTCAATATATATATTTCAGTTTATACTTTAGCATAGTCGAGATTGAAATTTTCAACACAATATTTTTTTTTTCAAACAGTAAGTAAGTCAGTAACAGAGCAAGCAAAGGCAGATTTTTTTTTTTTTTAAGATTTCCAATCTAACTTAAATTTAAGTACAATAACCTTATATATATATTCCTATATATATATCCATATAACTTGAGGAGAAGAACTGGAATCAGATCTATTTTTTTTTTCAAAATTCCAAGTAAGAAAAGATTTATTGTATAAGACACATGCATGGCAGCAAAGGAGGCTAGGGATTGTACCTTTTTGGATTAAAATGACATGCAGTGGTTGATCTGAAGCAAGGAGTAGAAAATGGGCTTGAAATGGAGTGAAAACAACCTCCAGCAATTGCAAGTGCTCCAAGGAAAGAAAGGAATTGCTGGAGAAGTAGCAGCTCCAAGTCTCAGATCAGCACCTTTGGTTTTAATAGCAGCAGCTTCCGCCAATAAAATTTGGAGCTCCTATTGGCTGGAAGGTTTGAAACGAGAGAGAGGATTTAGGGGGAGAAAATGGGAAGGAAGAAGGGAGGAATTATTGCTAGAAATGGGGATTTGGACTCTCTCTCTCGGGTGGGGTTCTCGAAGAGGAAAAAGTGCAAGGGAATTGGGCTATTTATACTAAGAGGGAGGGTTTTGTCTTTTGCCAAGTGGAGACTAATTGTGGCCAAATGGAAAAAGAGTAAGGAATCCAAGTGACATACGTATGGAGGTGTTGTTTAATATATTTTTTTTTTAAATTTTCAACCGAACGAGTCTCCTGCTACAGTTTACTGTAGAAAATAATATATATATATATTAAACTCTTTTTATTTGATACACTTTAAAAATTGACCGTATACGCACATTGAGTGTCAGATTTTAACGCGTAATATCTTGATTTGATCGTCTCTGAACGACGATCAATTTGAGTATAATATTGATATACTTTCGGTTGGGTTTTGAACCCCCGAAATTTTCGGATACGGATTTTGTTTAAGGTTAAATTTTACGATTTAAAATATCAAACGACCTCCGGTTGACGAACGGTCGATTCCGTTGGTCTTGTATCGTTGAATCGGATCGAATGACGGTCTCGATTCGTTTCGCGGTTTCCGAATTTGCGTCGCGGCTTTTCACGACGCGCGTTACGGTGTGACCGATTTTCGGTAAATTTCGCCCGAACGACTTTTGATTCATGATCAATTGGTCGTTTTAGCTTGTTTAGTATTGACCGACAACGTTTTTGGGTTCATTAGACCCAAAATCGGACGAGTTCGGGTTTGCGCGAATTCCCGGATGTTACAATTATAAAAACCTCAAAGGGAGTCTCGTCCTCGAGACTCAGGTCAAGGTTAATAGGTATCTTGTTTGGATTTAATATGGTCATAAAAACCTCAAAGGGTTTTGAACCCATAAAAACCTCAAAGAGAAAACAAGCCATACATTTATCATGTATTTAATTATAAAAGCTTGTTTTGATGCTTACATCAGAAAAGCTGCGGGTATCGTGCCCGCATGTCGGCTTCGGTCTCCCACGTCGCCTCTTTGACGCCGTGTCGGTGCCATAAAACTTTGATCAATGAAATCTCCTTGTTGCGAAGCTTCTTCTCAGCGCGGTCAAGTATCTGGACTGGCTTCTCCTCATAAGTTAGATCCGGCTCTACATCGAGATTCTCGTAACTGATAATGTGTCGAGGGTCGTGGACATACTTCCTCAGATTGGATATGTGGAAAACATCATGAATAGCCGTAAGGTGTGGAGGAAGGGCTACTCGGTATGCCACTTTCCCTACTCTAGCCAGAATCTCAAAAGGTCCAACATATCGCGGCGCCAACTTGCCACGAACACCGAATCTCTGCACTCCCTTCATGGGAGATACACGGAGAAATACCCAATCTCCAACATATAATTTATAGGAATATAATTAGTATGAGATTAAGTTGAACACATATATATCATAATTGAGTGGATGAGGAGAAAATAATTAGATTACCTGAAACTGTAAGTCTCTCCTCCGGCGGTCTGCATAACTCTTCTGGCGGCTCTGTGCCGTCAGAAGCCTCCGCCTCACAAGATCAACAGCTCTCGCAGTCTCCTCCAAGAGATCCACGGAATATAAAGCATGATCACCTACCTCACGCCAACTGAGAGGTGTGAGGCATCTCCGCCCGTATAGGGCCTCGAATGGTGCCATGCCAATACTGGAGTGATAGCTGTTGTTGTACGTGAATTCCACCAAAGGTAAATGGTCCTTCCAGGACCCTTCCCACTCCAAAGTGCATGCACGAAGTAGATCCTCAAGCGTCTGAATGGTGCGCTCACTCTGACCGTCAGTCTGTGGATGATATGCAGAACACATCTTCAGCTCTGTATGTAGCTGACATGAACTGATGCCAATAATGAGATGTAAATCTCGAATCCCTGTCAGACACCACCTCACGTGGTATACCATGCAGCCTGATAATGTTCTGCACATAGAGCTTGGCCAATCTGGATGGAGTATAAGTCGTGTTGACAGGTATGAAATGGGCTGACTTGGTCAACCTATCAACAATGACCCAAATAGAATCATAGCCTCCTGGCGTCTTCGGCAGACCTGTGACAAAATCCATAGAAATGCTCTCCCATTTCCATTCAGGAATGGGGAGAGACTGCAATAATCCTGGCGGTCTCCTGTGCTCAGCCTTGACCATCTGACAGGTCATGCATCTGTTAACATGTAGCGCCACATCGCGCTTCATTCCATCCCACCAAAAATGTCGACGCAGATCATGGTACATCTTCGTGCTACCTGGATGGATAGATAACCGTGAACTGTGTGCCTCATCCAGAATGTCTCTGCGAAGCTGCTCGTCATTGGGTACAACGATCCGTCCCGCATTCCATAAAATAGACTCTGTCACGATAAAATCATCAAATTCATCCTTGATGGCGCGCATGTATCTATCTCGGATCCAAGGATCTGTCTTCTGTCCATCTACAATACGATCCCAAAGACTGCTGTATCGTGGAGGCACGGCGGTAGAAATGGATGCGCTCTCCTGAGGATGCCAATTGGTCAAAGCTGCAAGCGTATCCCACGTGTATAGCCAGTTCGCCGTACTATCAGCATGCACTCTCCTGCTAAGTGCATCAGCCACCACGTTTCCCTTACCGGGATGGTAAGAGATCGTGCAATCATAATCCTTCAGCAGCTCGAGCCATCTGCGCTGTCTCATGTTCAACTCCTTCTGATCAAAGATGTATTTCAGACTCTTGTGATCTGTAAAAATCTCGAAGTTCACCCCATATAGATAATGGCGTCAGATCTTTAAAGCGAAGACAACTGCCGCCAACTCCAAGTCATGTGTGGGGTAATTCCGCTCGTGCGGTCTCAACTGTCGTGATGCGTAAGCAATCACCTGTCCTCTCTGCATCAATACTGCTCCCAGACCTTCCCCAGATGCATCTGTGTAGACTGCATAGTCCTGAGTGCCTGAAGGAAGAGCAAGAATAAGCGTTGTAGTTAATCTCTCCTTTAGTGTCTGGAAAGTCTGCTCACATGAATCGTCCCAAATGAATGGGACTCCCTTCTGCATCAATCGTGTCAATGGACAGACGATTGAAAATCCGCTGACGAAGCGTTTGTAATAGCCCGCTAATCCGAGGAAACTCTGAATCTGAGTAACTGTCTTGGGTTGCTCCCAAGACATGACTGCCTCAATCTTCGCAGGATCAACTGCGATGCCTGCTCCAGAAATGATGTCCTAGAAATGAGACCTGGGATAACCAGAACTCACACTTGCTCAACTTGGCATATAGCTTGTGCTCTCGTAATGTGTCCAAAACAATCCATAGATTATTCGCATGATTCCATTCAATTATTGAATAGATGAGCACATCATCGATGAACACCACTACAAACTTGTCCAAGTATGGACGGAAGATACGGTTCATCATATTCATGAAAGCCGCAGGTGCATTGGTGAGCCTAAACGGCATCACTAGAAACTCGTAGTGTCCATAGCGAGTCATGAAAGCAGACTTCGGAATATCAGACTCTCGAATCCTCAGCTGATGGTAGCCTGAGCGAAGATCGATCTTCGAGAAAACCGAAGATCCCTGGAGCTGGTCAAACAAATCATCGATACGTGGCAAGGGATAACGGTTCTTCACCGTTCTCTTGTTCAGCTGCCTATAATCGATGCACAGTCTCATGGATCCATCATTCTATTTGACAAATAAAACCGGAGCACACCAAGATGAAGTGCTCGGCCTCACGAATCCCAAATCAAGTAACTCATGCAATTGCACCTTCAGCTCTTCTCAACTCAGTCGGTGCCATGTGGTAAGGAGCCACCGAGATCGGCTGTGTATCTGATAGCAATGCGATCTCGAACTCGATCTCTCTCTCAGGAGGTAGTCCTGCTAGCTCATCAGGAAAAACATCTGGATATTCAGATACTACTCGGATGTCTTGTATCATCAGCTCCTGATCAGATACCTCTCGAACGAATGCAAGATATGAATCACAACCCGGATCAACAAGTCGTTGAGCTCCCAACTCGTGACATCGGTAACATCGGATTGGTCGAGTAGATGGAGTGGTCGTGTCTACTTGCTGCGAACCAAATGGTCGAGCGGAATCTGTGCCTCGTTCGGAAAGTGCTCCTCCTAATGTAGTCGATAGAGATGAGCGAGCACTACCCGAAAATGCTTTTTCTCTTCTTGGGATGTACTATGAAAATTAATGAAATTGGTGACATCTGTGGTAATTGAATTCGAATGTCATATTTCCCTTCTCGGACTCACGACAAGTCGGGAGACTGTCTCTATCCGAGAACTTAATGCGATCGGAATAGTAGTACTGCGAATGTGCGTATCGGGGTACCACTGCTCTGATACCAAACTGTGAACCCCTCAGGATCCGGGTACCCGTTTACGACACAATTCGCAACATTCCATATTTTGACATCGCATTATAAGCATAAATTATGGGGAAAAATTTTTTTTTGCGCGGCTAATTTATGACATTCATATCCACAAGCTAATAGAGAAATTTGGCACCAAAATCCTATTTCATTAATTTCCATATGATTTTACAACATTTATAATATCTGTCAATATATATAACATCCCAAAAATTTGACTGAAGAGAAGAAGCATTTTACAATATCAATTAAACTAAAAACTGTAACAAAAACCACATACCGTCTAGTATAGATCTTGTCTTTTGGAACCCTGTATAATTACTGAATAATAGACTCCTTTCCTGCCATGCGTGCAAGGAAGAAAAGGAGTCACAAACGTGAATACAAACCCATAGTTTAAAATAAATAACAAGTAATTTCATGTGCAAAAGAGAGCAAGTAGAAAGGTGGAATAACTAAAATTTACATCTACTTGCGTAAGTAAAAGGGTTTTCAACTGTTTGACATTAAGTTCATTTGTTCTCCCCTTTTTCCCATTCATCCCATATATAAATATATATATATATATATAAAGTTTAGATAAAAGACCCTAACATATAATGATTTCATGTGTTTTAAGATCATGATTTTGGGTCTTGGAGATCATGTTGCGGAACTTAATGGCTACTTTCTTGTCATTGAGATCATGTCATGGGTTTCGATAATGGATTGATATGATGATGATGAATTTGATCCTTAATTCTATTTACTCCTTCTAAGTTAGTGGATAGTCCGTGGTCTTGGTCTGTGTGTAGCCTCACACTATGACTCTAAGGTATTAACTACCTTAGGGTTGGGGGGCCTCCGTAGGCATGCGGTGTTGTGTAATGCATCCTAACTAAGTTCCCAACACGTCCACTAACTCATAGGGATTTCAAACCAGATTAAAGTCACCTCCAATCAACTCAATTTTAATTGTAATTTCCTCCAAACCTTCACTCTAACTCTCTCAGATGTACTCTCAATGATGTAGATATAGATGTAGATACGAATGATCTGGATGTAGAATCGCCGTCTGTTGGCGAAAGAAAACTCAAGCGGTGAAGAAGCCTACAAATGGCTCTTCCGTCTCGCCCTCTAGTTGGAAGGACGGTCCAATAGAGGGATAGGTCTACTCCCCAACTACGCCACTGAGACGGGTGAGAGGGACTTCCCGGGAAGTCGCTCTAGAAAAACAGCCCGACCGGTAACGGGCAACTGAGCTCGTACGAAAAACTGAAAACCAAGGATCCCCCGCCTGGGTATCCTAAAACAGGGTCAGCGGAACTGGTCTAAAGTCTGGATCCCAACGAGGCGTAAAAACACTGCGAGCTCGCGTAAAAACCGAAATGGGATTGGGATCCTAGACCCGCGCACTTGGCGGCCGCTGCCCAAACTGGGCTTCCTTTCTTCCGCCCAGGTGAGGGTCACCGCCCCCTCGCACGGTCCGGTGTAAAAGGCCACCATGACCGGCAATATAATTTATAAGTCATTACCGACTCACAATCAATTTCATTTGCTTGTCTACTTTCCTTCTCAATTCCCTTTTTGAGATTAGTAATACAGATCTAGCTCTCTTCATCTTCAATCTTGGAAATCATTTACCAACTTCATAAAAGAAGAGTATTAATATTTGATACAGATCTAGCTCTCTTAATCTACAATCTTGGAAATCATTTACCAACTTCATAAAAGAAGAGTATTAATATTTGATACAGATCTAGCTCTTTTGATTAATGATTTTATTGATGATTCTAATTCACCATCGGGTAATTGTACTATTATCATGACTTCCCTAACTGTTAACTAGCTCTTAATTTGGGGCTATTATTACAAACGAAATTCTTAAATAAGGAACACTGTACTTGGGGTAAGTCGTCAGTTAATATTCATTGCAGCCATCAACATACTATTAGCTTATAATGATTCTAACTTACTTCTCTGTTGTCTATATTTATAAATATACATAATAATATATATGGAGTTGTTTGCACTTTAACTTTGAGTTTATTATAAGCAATATAACACAAACAATATGATCGAACTTCTATCAACAAGTAATACTATTGAGTTTGAGCAACCAGATTTTGGACAACCAATTATCGGGAACTTCTAAAATTTTATTTCGAAGAAATTTCCATTATCTGGTTCATCTCTGTTACAAATAAATTTTCAATCTTTTACTCTATTATCAGGAGATACTGTATTGTATTAACTCGGATATTTCAGAAAATGTAATATATAATCACATGTAACCTTTCATATTATGATAATTGGAATGTAAATCGCTTGCATGGAGTCTTTTTTTTTATGTAATCCGATTGCAATTGAAGGTTAGTTTAAGGTAAATACATACTCCAGCTAATTAAATCTTATCACTAATATCCTAATATAATTCCATAAGAAGGAGATTCTATAATATCACTTCCCAATAATCCATTACTAGGTATTCTTACTAAGAAAATTTGAAATCTTCAACCTATATATATATTTGTTTATTTTGCTCTACAGGTACGTATCTAATTTATAAGTAATAGAGAAATTGAGATATTCAATATATATATTTCAGTTTATACTGTAGCATAGTCGAGATTGAAATTTTCAACACAATATTTTTTTTTTCAAACAGTAAGTAAGTCAGTAACAGAGCAAGAGCAAGCAAAGGCAGATTTTTTTTTTTTTAAGATTTCCAATCTAACTTAAATTTAAGTACAATAACCTTATATATATATTCCTATATATATATCCATATAACTTGAGGAGAAGAACTGGAATCAGATCTATTTTTTTTTTTTCAAAATTCCAAGTAAGAAAAGATTTATTGTATAAGACACATGCATGGCAGCAAAGGAGGCTAGGGATTGTACCTTTTTGGATTAAAATGACATGCAGTGGTTGATCTGAAGCAAGGAGTAGAAAATGGGCTTGAAATGGAGTGAAAACAACCTCCAGCAATTGCAAGTGCTCCAAGGAAAGAAAGGAATTGCTGGAGAAGTAGCAGCTCCAAGTCTCAGATCAGCACCTTTGGTTTTAATAGCAGCAGCTTCCGCCAATAAAATTTGGAGCTCCTATTGGCTGGAAGGTTTGAAACGAGAGAGAGGATTTAGGGGGAGAAAATGGGAAGGAAGAAGGGAGGAATTATTGCTAGAAATGGGGATTTGGACTCTCTCTCTCGGGTGGGGTTCTCGAAGAGGAAAAAGTGCAAGGGAATTGGGCTATTTATACTAAGAGGGAGGGTTTTGTCTTTTGCCAAGTGGAGACTAATTGTGGCCAAATGGAAAAAGAGTAAGGAATCCAAGTGACATACGTATGGAGGTGTTGTTTAATATATTTTTTTTTTAAATTTTCAACCGAACGAGTCTCCTGCTACAGTTTACTGTAGAAAATAATATATATATATATTAAACTCTTTTTATTTGATACACTTTAAAAATTGACCGTATACGCACATTGAGTGTCAGATTTTAACGCGTAATATCTTGATTTGATCGTCTCTGAACGACGATCAATTTGAGTATAATATTGATATACTTTCGGTTGGGTTTTGAACCCCCGAAATTTTCGGATACGGATTTTGTTTAAGGTTAAATTTTACGATTTAAAATATCAAACGACCTCCGGTTGACGAACGGTCGATTC
This sequence comes from Ottelia alismoides, assembly GCA_037367405.1. Lineage (NCBI taxonomy): Eukaryota > Viridiplantae > Streptophyta > Magnoliopsida > Alismatales > Hydrocharitaceae > Ottelia > Ottelia alismoides. Next base: position 445,710 of record JAZKJV010009007.1, read on the forward strand.
CGTTGGTCTTGTATCGTTGAATCGGATCGAATGACGGTCTCGATTCGTTTCGCGGTTTCCGAATTTGCGTCGCGGCTTTTCACGGCGCGCGTTACGGTGTGACCGATTTTCGGTAAATTTCGCCCGAACGACTTTTGATTCATGATCAATTGGTCGTTTTAGCTTGTTTAGTATTGACCGACAACGTTTTTGGGTTCATTAGACCCAAAATCGGACGAGTTCGGGTTTGCGCGAATTCCCGGATGTTACAAATAAGCACCCATGAACCATCATACGGTCGACATCTAATCATCGCTAATCGTTTCTTTTTTCAGTACGATGTAGTTTGATAGTTCTTTTTTTGTTTTTTCTTTTCTAGCTTGATGTAAATGTAAATGAATATACTTTGGATGGTTTATTTATATCTTCAATGCTTATTTTTTTTAATAAATGATAGTTCATTTCCTTACAATATTTTCTACTTTAGTTGGTTGTTTATTAAACAACATTATTGCTGAATAATCAAATCTAGTAAATGAGAGGATCCAATGATATGAAAATGGAGTGGTAACAACGTTATCTCGACCTTGGAGGGTATAAAAGTGTGATGTCCACGGTGAGTATAGGGCTTCTTATATAGGGGCTTGAGGTAGTTAATTGACTTCTCAAACTCCTTCAGATTTTCATATCATGCCTTTATTAAATATTGCCATTGTCATTTATTTTTTTAATTCAATTTTAATGTAGATTGGCTACTATTTTATTGAACATTGACCATTCACCTTACTTCTAATACACTACCATGCATTTAAATCCGATTGGCATAATTGGGTTCTAATTTTTCAATTCTTAAATTTCAATTCAGTAACCTTGGACATGAGTTTATTTAATTTATTACATATTTATTTAGTGAATTGAAATCTCACTTTGATTTAATTTATCGTAATGTTCTTAGTTGAATGCATAATTACTTCAATTGAACTGCTGATGTTTTTCAAATGCCCTCAAATTGATATTGGTTTCAACTGATTAATAGAATTTTAATCTGATGTTGGACTTTCTAGATCTGGTAGTTTCTATAAAATGTCTAGATATAACTCGGATTAAGCTAATTCATATATATTGTTTCTTTGCAGTACCTTTGCAAGTACGAAGAAACAAATTGGTGATTGTAGAGGGAAAAGAATGAATTGCACTAATGAGAGGCCCTCAACTTCTCTTATATAGGAGAGGAACCTATTCGGCAAATTACCAGACAAAGACAAAATAAATAGAAAATAAGTAAAACAATACTAAAGATAACAAATATCTCAATACTCCCCCTCAACCTGGAGCGTAGATATCGATCAGACTCAGCTTGGAACATCTCTGATAAGGCCCTCTGGCTAGGGCCTTAGTAAGAACATCTACTGTCTGGTCCCTAGAGCTGAAATGCGTAGTGGTAGTAAGACCTTTCTGTATCATGTCAAGTGTAGTGACAGTCCAGCTTTATGTGCTTCATCCTCTCATGAAAGGTTGGGTTGTTGATAATAAAAAGTACAACCTAATTGTCACATTGGAGGTGCATGAGAAGAGGTACCTCTATAGTCAGGTCAGGAAGAACAGATCTGACCCACATCATCTTTGTGCTAGCCTGCGTCATGGCCTTGTATTCTGACTCAGCACTCGATCTGGCAACTACGTTCTGCTTCTTGCCCTTCCATGAAACTAGGGAATTCCCTATGAACACAACACAACCTGATGTAGACTTCTTATCCTTTGGACACCCAACATAATCTGCATCTGCACATGCTGTAACTGAAAGAGATGTGCCTCTGTTGAAAAGAAGTCCCGTACCAGGTGAAGTCTTTAGATATCTCAAAATCATATGTACTGCTTCCATATGTGCATGTCTGGGCTGCTCCATAAACTGACTCACTTTGCTTACGACAAAGGATATGTCGGGCCTGGTAATAGTCACTTATAATAGCTTGCCAACAAGCTCCTTGTGCCTTCTCTTGTCGACCTCCTTAGTGTCATCATCATAGAGCTTCATGCTTGAGTCAATAGGAGTAGTGGCATGTCTGCAATATGCCATGCCTGTCTCTAAAAGAAGATTTGTAACATACTTCCTCTGGGTCATCACAAGACCTTGCTGGTTCCTGGCAAACTCCAGTCCAAGGAAGTAACGTAGATGCCCAAGGTCCTTGGTCACAAACTACTGGCTTAGGAAGTCCTTGGCATCCTGAAGGCCCTGCTCGTCATCCCCTGTAACAATAACGTGATTAACATAAACAAGAATGACAACAATACCTCTATGGGTCCTCTGCACAAACAAAGAGTGATCGGCCGTCGATCGTACAAATTCCTGCTGCTCTATCAAATCCGAGAGCTTTTCGAACCATGCTCTTGGACTCTGCTTAAGGCCATAGATAGCCTTGTCTAGTCTGTAAACCTTCTGATACTTCCCCTCAATAGCAAACCCAGGTGGCTGCTGCATGTAGACCTCCTCTTGTAGATCACCATAGAGGAAGACATTCTTTACATCAAGCTGTTAAAGAGACCAATCTCGTGTCACAGTAACAGAAAGTAGAATACACAGGATAGAATGCATAGCAACTGAGGGAAAGTATTCTGATAGTCTACCCCATATGTCTGGGTGAACCCACGTGCCACAAGTCTCTCCTTATAGCGATCTACACTGCCATCTGCATGGTATTTCACAGTGAACACCCTGCATCCCACAACGGATGCGCCAACTGAAGCAGAAACAAGACACCACGTACCGCATGACTGTAGCACAACCAACTCCTCCATGGCTGACCTCCCGTGACCGTCCTGAATAGCCTCCTGATATGTCCGTGGTATCTATACGACATATAGTGCTAAGGTAAACCTCTTGAAATCCTCTAACAACCTGCTCAAGGAAATCTGGGCTGCAGGAGGATAAGTAGCACACTTTCGTTTCGGCTTGCATATAGCAATCAGTACATCAAGATCATCTGCCAAGTCTGTGACTTGTGAGTTCCCCTCTTGAGAGGGCACCTGCTCACCCTGTATGGAATCCTGCTGCACAGACAACTCAGTAGTGCCATCCGTAGAAACAATGTGCTCATTACATACCTGAGGCATGCTAAATGATGGGTGATGCAGCGTGGAATCAGAATATATGGCTGCATTAAGTTAAAATTTTATCCGTCAATTTTATTTACGTTTATTTAAGTTGTCGCAATTTTAATTTAAAATAACGAGATCGCGTGTGATCTCCAAATTAGTAGTCAACTTTAAATTTGAATTTCAAATTAGTCGGTTAGTCGGTTAGAGTCAATTTAGGATAATTAGTTTTCAATTTAAATTTGATTCCTATTCTTGTAATCCCATCCCTCCTATATAAAGGGATGGTGGTTCATTGTTTTTAAACAGTTCAGTTCAGATGATATGAAAAATTGAGATTTATCTCTATCTCCCTCTCTCTTCTCCTTCTCCCACGCGATCTACGCGTTTCTTCTTCCTCAAATCTCTCGTTCTCCGACGAGCTTTCTCTTCTCAATCCTCCAATTTCTTCTACCAAACAATCTCCACCGATCAAATTTTTTATTTTTTTGTCGACGCGCCAATTTCGTTTTGCATCTTTTGGAATCAGAATATAGGGCTGCATTAAGTTAAATTTTTATCCGTCAATTTTATTTACGTTTATTTAAGTTGTCGTAATTTTAATTTAAAATAACGAGATCGCGTGTGATCTCCAAATTAGTAGTCAACTTTAAATTTGAATTTCAAATTAGTCGGTTAGTCGGTTAGAGTCAATTTAGGTTAATTAGTTGTTTTTCTATTTTTGTAATATCATCCCTCCTATATAAAGGGATGATGGTCCATTGTTTTAGTTAGTTCAGTATTTATAAAATTGAGAATTATTCTCTATCTCCTCTCCTTCTCCCTCTCCCCACGCGTGATCTGCACGTTCTTCCTCCCTAATCCCTCGTGTTCCCGACGAGTTTCTTCTTCTCAATCCCTCTATTATCTTCTTCCACCGAAAATCCACAAAAAAATTATTTCCACCAACGTTCATATTTTTTCAATTCGCATCAATTTGTATCAGAGCATGGCCTACAGATCGTTCTCACGATCTGACGATCCGTCCAGGCGCTCGTACCGACATACATCAAGGGACCATCGTTCATCCGAAAAAAAACGACGAGCTATCTCTGCCATCGACGCCTACAACAAGGAGACGGAGCGCATGCTACGTGATTTGTAAACCAACTTTCATTCCATGTTTCGAGATCTTATGGCGGACTTCGCGGCCTTACGCGCCGCCCAATCAAAGCCTCCAACCATCGAAGCCGATGTCCTGAGTTTTGACGAAGAAAGCTTCGCTGTGGAGGAAGACCGCTGTCCAGGCCGTGTTAGAGGAAAAACAGGCCGAAACGCTTGCTGTCCAGGAGGTTTCAGATCATCCGCCATCGCCGATATCATCCCCGATGACAGTTCCAACCCCGCTGCCGCCTGACCTTAACAGCCCCGCACCCTCAGGCCCCCTTCCCACAACCTCGGCGGCCCCAATCCAACCCCCAGACCCGCCAACGCCCACCCCGGCTTCCCCAACCCTCGCCGCACTACCACAGTCCGCCCCCCTGCGCACCACCGCCTTCCCCTCCCCCGCTACCCTCCCACGACCCTGCGCCCATACCTCCTCCCGCGCGTCAATCCACACCACCATCAACACCCCCTTCCGCCGCCACCCCCTCAAAATCAACCCCAGCCCCTCCAGCCACCATCCTCGCACCTCCGGCGAGTCCCATTCCCCCACCAGCTTCCTCGCGGGACCCCCCACCAACCTCGCGCTCCCAGAAAAACCCCTGGCTGCCGCCCCCTGTCCCGATGCTCTCACCACCCCAACAGACCTTCCAGCCCCGTCGCCCCCCAGCCAACCCTGCACCGTCGCCACCGCCTTCCTTCGCCCCTAGCTCTTCTGATGCAGAACATACCCTTCCCCGCAGCCCTCGATTCCGCCTAATATTCCCGGCGACCTTCCACAGATCGCCCCTTCACGGCCCCCGCATCACCACGCACTACCACCAGCAAGAATACACGTGCGGTCGGCCTCGCGAACTCGCGCGCAACGTCGCGACCACACACCGCAACCCTCGTCGATGGGATCGGCGCCACCCCTGGAATCGGCGCCTGCCAAGAGCCCTAGCAAGAGGCCTAACAAGAGATCCGAAATCTAAGGGGCTCGAATCCCCTGAAATGTGGGATTGGGAGTTACCTTGGAAAATTTACAAGAAGAGGCCCCCATGCAGGAGTTTTTATTTAAAGGGAAAAGCTAAGGGCCCCTCTCACAATATTGGTTTAATGGAAGGGGTATGAAAATTGCCATTAAACCCTCTGCTGCGGAAATATTTAAAGAAGAGGGCTGAAAGGAAGAAATCTGGGGACCCTCCTTATCCAAATAGGACTAGGACCTTGGGCTTCCCCTATTTAAGGGCCTCATGGCTTCATTCAGTAGACACATCTCCTCCTCTACTCTCATTGTGTCATTGCTTTGCTATGGATTCTCCATGGGCCATGCCTCATCAATTTTTCAATCATCACAATGAGAAGACCGAATTCATGGAGACGCCACCATTTGCGCCATACATGTTCTTCAACCACGAAGGCCGCGTCACCAATGCCCACGTCGCACGCGTATGGATTCCGTCATTCGCTGCACATCAATTCTTCCAGGGGATGACTGAGAACGCGGATTTGAAATTATCAACCTCCAAGCCTGCAGATCCTGCAATTCGTCAGGAGACGAATTTTTAAAAGCAGAGGAGAGTTGATGCAGCGTGGAATCAGAATATAGGGCTGCATTAAGTTAAATTTTTATCCGTCAATTTTATTTACGTTTATTTAAGTTGTCGCAATTTTAATTTAAAATAACGAGATCGCGTGTGATCTCCAAATTAGTAGTCAACTTTAAATTTGAATTTCAAATTAGTCGGTTAGTCGGTTAGAGTCAATTTAGGATAATTAGTTGTTTTTCTATTTTTGTAATATCATCCCTCCTATATAAAGGGATGATGGTCCATTGTTTTAGTTAGTTCAGTATTTATAAAATTGAGAATTTTCCTCTCCTTCTCCCTCTCCCCACACGTGATCTGCACGTTCTTCCTCCCTAATCCCTCGTGTTCCCAACGAGTTTCTTCTTCTCAATCCCTCTATTATCTTCTTCCACCGAAAATCCACAAAAAAATTATTTCCACCAACGTTCATATTTTTTCAATCCGCATCAATGGGCAAGACCTGTGAGCAGGGGAATAGAGCGAGGTCTGCGAGTAAAAACACGTGGCAAAAACTGAGTCACAATAGAAGGTGGAACTACTGGTGGTAGTGGTGGTGGTGGTGGTGTAACAGTATGAGGTGAAGGCATGCATCGTCAGAGTCAGATGGGGCCAATGTGTCACCTGTAGAAGAAATATACATGGCATACTCAAAGAAAGTGATGTCAATACTAACAAAGTACTTCCGCCTGAGCGGATCAAAGCAGCAGTACCTTTTCTTGGTACGAGAGTAGCCAACAAAAACACACTTGACAACTCTTGGAGAGAGCTTGTCACGACCAGGAGATACATCATGAACAAATGCAACAGAACCAAATACACGAGGTGTAAGGGAGAAAAGATCCTTCTCGGGAAACACAATCGAGAAAGGAATATTCTCTCCCAGCACAGACGAGGGCATGCGGTTCACAAGATAGCATGCAGTAAGGACAACATCTCCCCGGTAAGCATGAGGAGCATGACTCTGTATCATCAAGGTTCTTGTCACATCAAGTAAATGATGGTGTTTGCGCTCGGCAACACCGTTCTGCTGGGAAGTATAAGCACATGAGGTCTGATGAACAATGTCCAGAGATCTAAGGAACTTAGAAAGCTGTAAAGTGCAGAACTCTAAATATTATCAGAATGAAGATATTTGACTTTTGCAGAAAAATATTCCTTATCTCATTAATAAAATATTTGATCACATATCCAGTCTCAGATTTATTTTCAATAAAAAGACCCAAGAAAGTCTAGAAAAATCATCGACAACAACTAGATAGAAACGATATCCCTGGTGATCAGGATCACAACTCGGACCCCAAATGTCTAAATATAGGAGCTCAAATGGCTGAGAATTGCTCCGACTCTGACGAGATGGAAAAGAGGAATGGTGATGCTTCCCTAGCTATCATGCTTCACACTGAAAAAATGATCTCGTAGAGATTTGAGGGAGAATATGACACAACTTCTGCAGAGGAAGGTGGCCAAAACGAAGGTGCCTCAGATATGGTGAGATTGGTCCAGTGGGTATAGTAGAAACACCAGTATGAGGAGGTTGGACCAGTCTGTAAAGCCCTTGCTGCTCACGGCCACATCCAATCACCCTGCCCGTAAGTATGTCCTGAAACACAAGTGACAAAGGGTCAAAAACTGCATGAAATTGCATGACAATGCAGATGCTTAGTAATATGACTAATGGAAAATAAATTCATCTGAAATCAGGAGCATATAAAACATTCTGAAGATGCATATATGACGTCAAATGCGCCTCACCCTGTCCTATAACTGGTAGGTGGTCACCATTAGCAATGGCAACCCATCTGCCAGGTGGTATGGTCTTGTAGGACATGAACTATGCTCTGTCGTCATGCAAGTGGTGTGAAGCACCAGAGTTAATCCACTCTGTCATGACAACACCGATACTACCAGTAAAGCATAGGTGATACATGAGGAGCTCGAAGGGGCTCTGGCTGTGGCTGCAATATTTGTAATGGTGGTGCCAATAGTAGGAGTCATGATCTCTCGAATACGAGAGACAATATCATCCATGCGAGGATCAACCTAGGAAGCTGTAGTCACTGAAGGCACAATCCATTCAGCTACACGACCAGAAACACGATATCCATGCTTCTGGCAGCATGCATCCTTCATGTCCAGACCAACGACAATAAGTGCAAGGGCCACGTTGGCGTCCACTGCCTCTGCCACGAGGGGTGCATCCTTTGGACTGGATCGTCCCTCCTCAGCCACGAGAAGCGACCATCATGAAGAGGGCGGAGAAGTGGATGTAGAAGGCATGATAATCCATCTGAGACGGCTATAGGCCTCCTCTATGGGAGGTATGATAGCTCCGGTTAGAAGCTTAGTACGCGCAGCATCATACTCTGTATCAAGGCCAGTCACGAAGACTCCAACTATCATGGAGTTCCTATACATTTTCTGCTACTCAGTAGATGTAGTAGCAGGCATGTAGCTATGAAGCTTCTCAAACATGTCACAGAGCGAAGAGTAGTACACGTGCAGAGGACGACCATTCTGCTTGGTGTAATAGATATCAAACTGTAGTTGAAGAATCTTGGCCTCATTCTTTGCTTGAGCATAGGTGGATGCAAAAGTATCCCACATCGCCTTTGGCGGTGGGCTGATTCAGAATATCATTGGCTATCTTCGTGGTGAGGGTCCCATAAAGCCAAACCCGCGCATACACGTCATCTTGCTTCTAAGAAGCATTAGCCCCAGTCTTATCCGTTGGCTCTGGATCTATCGGGATATGCTTCTTTTTGTTGCACTGCATGAGGTTGAGAAACTGCATGGACCACAATTCATAGTTGGTCCCATCCATCTTAATGATGAGAGCCGGGCCCTTGAAGGCTCCGGATGAAAAAATACCACCCTTGTTCTCTGACATGATGGAAAAACGTCCGAACAACGGAACTCAACTGGGGAGTAGACCGATATGAACGAGTCTACATGATGATTCAGAGGATTGGTTGTACATGTAGACTTATATAACCATTCTCATCAATCTCCGCTGCTTGCTAGGGTCGGAAAACGCGATTTAAACGTCTGAAATCACATTTTTCCGGTCAAAATCAGACCGATTCAGACTACAAATCGAGCCACAGAGGTGCACAGAGGCGCATGGGAGGGCCGACAGCGGTCCAGGAGGTCCGGGGGGAGGCCTGGGCAGCCTGACAGCTACCCGGACGGCCGGAGGGGCCCGACAGCGGCCGGGGGCGGCCAGAAGCAGCCAGGTGCAGCGGCCCGGGCAGCTTGGGGAGGCGGTCTGGGTAGCTGGGGGCGACGGAAGGGGCCGACGACGGTCGGGGAGGGAAAGGGGGCGCATGTAGATTTAAGGTTTTGGTGGGATAAGGGAACTCCGGTTTAGGACCGTCGCTCCGATACCATGCAGAGAGAAATGAATGAATTGCACTTATGAGATGCCCTCGGGTTCTCTTATATAGGAAAGAAACCTATTGGGCAAATTACAGGACGAAAATAAAATAAATAGAAAATAAGAAAAACAATAATAAAGATAACAAATATTTTAACAGTGATTATATATTAGGCACAATATACAACATGTTTATTTGCTGCTAATTCCATTCGCACAATAGATATTGTTGATTTGACTTTTGATTCATGTTTTTATTCCAGGAAATTGCTCAACTTAGATATGTGTTGTGCCCCGGCCATATGAAGGAGAACAAATTTTGGGATATATATTTTCTGCTTGTAAAAAATTATATCTCTCGGTAAGTGATATTCCTTTGGTTTGTATAATTGTTTCTGTCCCAAACTTTGAAGGTTAATATAAATAATCGCAATACCATTCGAAACTAGTATTGGCTAAGAAAATTGCACTAAAAGAGGCTTACCATCTAATATTGTTAGCTTTTCTTGATGTAATCCAATCTTTCGCTGCATTTCCAGATTGATGAAATAGCTCATCTCATGATGTTCTCATGGGCTCTATATGGGGTTCACGTGCTACAGTTGATATAGTTTACATCAAAATTGGGAGAAATGTAATCCTATCCTCTCCTCTTGGCGGACATACAAGTAATACACAAAATTGCAGTCATTTCACTCTCTCATTTAAGTACAGGAGGCCTTTGAGGGGTATATCAAAAAATGGTTCCTCTCGCTCACACAGATTTATTAAAAGAGAAATCTCTCACTTTTTTTTTGATCGAGAAGCTTTGGGTAGTCTCCCAAGTTGGGAGATACCGCACTAGTATATTCAATACTAAAGATTAAACAAGAGTTACATTAGCGAGAAGCCTAGAACTTGTAAAGGGCTTTACAATGCAAAAGAACACTCTCTGAATAGAACCTCTGGTTCTTGAAAATAACATCATTTCTACCCAGCCACAAAGCCCACAGGCTCGCGAAGGCCGGAGACATGTCGTCCTAGGATCCGCACCCCACCCTTCGGATCGAGAGCCAAAAAGCCGCAGCATCGTCATGCACAAGCCATGTCAAACCCAGTTCTCTCCAGACTGCAGTCGATAGGGGGCATTTGAAGAAGATATGAGCCGCATCCTCCTGCTGACACTGACACCTGTCGCACATCGTGTCCTGCGCCCCAAAGAGGCGAGCCCTCCTAACCTTGTCACATAGGCGGTCTCTCCTCAAGCACCACAGAAAAACCTTGACCCTACAAGGGATCTCGGCAGCCCAAATCAACCTTAAGTCATGCAGTAACTCCACATCCTGGCCCTCCTCCGGTTCCCGCAGCTCCTCGTATGCCTTTCTCATTGAGAATTTCCCACCCAACCATTCAAAGTGGGTCCGCTTGCTCCGCCGTGTGCGTCGGAAAATATCATCTATCTCAGGCAACTCCGATTGCATCATGAGAAACTCATCCAGCCTTTGGTCGGAAAAATCACACAAAAACTCCGGTGCCCACGTGCCGGACACCACGACCTGCCTGAGTAAGACATCCCGCGAGGCCGCCAGAGCGAATAACCTCGGGAATCTAACGCAGAGCTTCCCCTCCCCAGATCAATCGTCAACCCACAAGCGGAAATCTCTCACTTTCTGGTGTTATAGTAAGAAATAATACTCTAAGGAGCTTAATGATGGTGTTTGATTATACCTACATCTGATTGCTATTTTGATCAGTTCGGATGGGTTTCTCCACCTACCAGACTTATGAAAACCTTTGAGTTATATGGATATGTTCGTAGGTGGATTATTACTCTATGCGTCTAAGGCCTAAGAAGAAAACTGTCGTGGAGTAGCATCCATGATGCACTTTTTTCCTTGATGGCTATTTCAATTTATGATATATCAGCTGTTGGGCGTCTCCTGAACCATTCCTTTGTAATGATTGCTTGAAGGAAGAAATGCTGTGAGTGTAAAATCTCAGTCAAATGACTTACCTTAGTGGGAGGAGGTGCTGACTCAAAAGAGAGTTGTTTCCGTTGAACCTGAAGTTGGAACCGAAAATCTTGAGGAACATGAACAAGTACCGACGTAGTCTCTAAGATGGTGGGAGGCCAAGACACAAGAGTACCTGTGCTAGAAACAAATGGGATACACTCAAAGAAGGTAACATCCACTTGATTTAGTATTTTTCTAACTTGGACCGTAGTAACGATATCCCTTTTGAGTTCTAGCATAGCCAAAGAAAACACATTTGACTGCTCTGGCTATCAACTTTTCCCTACCCGGATCAATAATATAGACAAAGGCAACATGCTAGAATACTTTGGGAGGAATATGGAACACTTTTGTTCCAAGTTAGAGATCCTTAATGGGAACCGTTCATCAATAGAGGAGAAGGGCATGCTGAGAAAGGCAACTGTAAGTATCACATCCCCTAATATAAGCTGGGAATATGATAGTACATGAGGAATGAATACGCAGTATCGAGAAAATGTCGATGTCTTCGTTCGATAACCTTACTTTGCTGTGAGATATGAGCATACATAGTTTGATGTATAATCCTTTGAGAGGGGAAAACCTGCACATCTTGTGAGGGAAACTCTTTGGCGTTATCGGGTCGAAAAGTTTTCACATTGGCACCAAATTGATTTTTTTATTCATTGATAAATTTGACCACATAGAGTAAACATTAGACTTATCTTTTTGTGAAAAGCTCCACAAACACGAGAAAAATCATCAATAAAAGAAAGATAATATCAATTCCCTAAAGGGTCCAGATATTGAGTGGTTCCCCAAATATCAAGATGGACTAGTTTAAACAAAACAATAGAATGGATAATACTCAAAATAGGGAAAAAACTTGAGTGATGCCTCCCTAGTTGGCATACCTTACACTATATGTTTACAATGGGAGGGAGCTTGGAAGAACTTGATGAAGTTTTTGATAAAAAGGATGGCCTAAGAGCTGCTACGATAAATCTCCCAAAGAAGTTGAGAACTAAGTCCCAGAGCAAGCACTAGTACCCGAGGATTAAATTAAGTGATAGACACCCCTTCTTCATGACCGAACAAATCATCCTCCTGGTTAAGATGCTGATGCGGAACAAAAAAACAAGAAGGGATGAGAAGAGAAATTAGAACCGCGACACGCCTCGCGTGGTTGAAAGAGGAACGAGGTTGAGAGGAGAAACCCTAGATATTGGGGGAGAGGAGGATAATGGTGGAGGCTCTCTCCAAACCCAGAACTCAATTTTAATTCATAACTTCATCCCCCTTACAATAAACTACCTTCCTTTTTATATATGAGGGGTGGGATGACAAAATTAGAAAGAGAATTAAATTTAAATTAAATAAATCATAATTGACTCTAAATGACTCCCTAATTTGACTCTAACATTATCTTCCGAAAATGTTGAGATTACAATCAATCTCAATTTATTTAATGTAAATAAAAATAACCAATCAACTAATTTAGGATGAAAAACCCTAATTTTTAAAAATTCCCCGATCGGCAATTGCTTCAATCGATTCGAGAAATATTGCATTAGTTCTCCATCACGGAAAAAAATGTCTCTTGACGAATTGTTCAATCTTCAGTCCGTCATTGAAGAATGTGATATGAAATCATGGCTTCAATTTTCCCAATTTTAGCCATTTTCCATGCTCTGGTACCACTTGACGCTAATAAAATACGCTAGACACCGTTAAATATAGTTTGAAAATTGAGTTCCTTGCAAATTTGATTCACGGATAATATGTTGATAGTAAATTCAGAGACATATAAATTATTGGAAAGCTTGATGTTTAAGGTGAGGTGACCCCCCTCTTCTCGTGATAGAGGATAATCTTCAATTTGCAACTTGGATAGTTGACCTTGCACTTTGGAGTTGCATTTGTTGAAGTATGTTCTTCTCTTCTTAGAAATGAGTAGAAGATCCGGCATCAACTAACCAATCCGTATCAGGAATATTTTTAACTAAATCAACACAAATACCTAAGTGGGTGACGACTGTTTCATTGTGATCATCTTTTTGTGCACTTGTAGATTCTCCAAGTTTGAGCTTGTTTAGGCGATGCATTAAGTTCTTGAAATCCTTTTTAGGGACTATCACAGATTGGTTGTCACTGTTAGTGTTGACGACGAGTAACATTTTTTGCTACAACAGACTGTCTCAGTATGCTCAAGTTTTCCACAGAATGTGCTCTGGCTTGTGTTGCATCATTTTCTTTGCATAGTATTATAACGCCCACGTCTTCTATATGTGAAACGTCCTCCTTGTTCGAAAGGAATAGTAAGGGCAGTGGTTTGTCCATGAATATCTGGAGTGGTGGTGCTATTTACATGGCTAAGATTGCTATATACTTCTTCTAGTGTGTGTAGTGCTGATCTTGAGAAACAACATAGCTAGTGTCAAGCCCAACAAGGAATACTATAACTGCCATGTGTTGCGATATTCCTTTCGTTTCGGACATGCATATCCTAGAATACATAATATACTTTCAAACAATGATTCAACTGAGAGAATCCGCTAAGAAACATCCTTCTTGCTTCAAGTTCATCATGTCATAATGTCCAAAACATCCTACTTGAGTTCTTATCTTGCTCATATGCTACTTTCAATATAGTCTACATATCGTATGCATTTTCATAAAATATTTCTCATCAGATATCCTATTAATGACACTAACCATTATCCAAGAACAAACCATCCCATCATCTTGTCCTACATGATGTTTTCCTCTGTTTTGACAACAAGCTCTGACTCGAGAAGTATACATTCTTTGTGTTCCCTCTTATGATTATTAGGAACTTCCTCAATCAGTTGGGATAATTTATCTCATCCAATTTTGGGATTGAGCTAAATGTGCATGCACTCCATTGTATCCATGAGTTGTTACTATTGTTTCTGATATTCTTTTACTTTGTTAGTACCTTCTTGTACCCACTTCAATGGTCTAGTGGTAGTGCATTGTGCCTACAACCTAAAAGATCAGGGTTCAAATCCCTCCTTGTGGAGGTTGCATAAGGTAGCCAACAACTATCACAAAAAACAATCGGATCTTTTAGCATGGATTTAAGCAAAAATCCATGTACTCGACCATACTTGAAGTGGGAGAAGGCTTTGCCATTTACCATTTTTTGTTAGTACTTGTAATGGAAATTGAGAAATATATGTATGGATCATTCCGTGGTATGAAGGATGCTTCGAAAACACATGTGCAAAATGTGTAAAACTTGTACCGGTTGATTAACGATAAAACTAGATCGACAGAGGATGTAGGAGGCTAGCAGAGGAAGGCCATATTGGTTGTTGGTCAACTGCTGAGGCCCGTGGGGGCTTCAGTGGGAGGCCCTTGTGGACAATGATGGAGCCTCTTGTGGGGGTGGGGGCAGAGTGGGGACCTGATTCTAAAACTTCCCTCCGTTCTCTTGATGAAGATGCATAGTTTCCTTTATCCTTGTTACTTTACCCCATGCATAGTAGAAGCCAACTTAAAACTTGTATCACTTTCTTGAACACTTACGAAAGTATTTTACCTGTGATCAGAATGATACACAGTTTGGTCATCTATAATACAATATGGTAAAAATAACTAGAAAAGCCTTTTTTAAATATGTAATCAATTTGAAAACATGCTTAGTGATAGAAAGAGCCTACAGATTCTTCATCTTCCTCGTAAGCTTCCTGTTGTTGTCGATGGGGAGAGGGGGAACCTCGTTCTAAAATTTCCTTCCGTACTCGATGAAGATACATAATTTCCTTTATCCTTGTTACTTTATACTGGGCAGAGTAGAAGCCTACTTACAACTTGTATCACTTTCTTGAACACTCTCATGAAAGTATTTTACCTCTGATTAGGAAGGATTCACACCTTGGTTATCTATAATTTAATATGATACAAATAACTAGAAAAGCCTTTTTATATATGTAATCAATTTGAAGACATGCTTAGTGATAGAAAGAGCCTGATTCTTAATCTTCCTCGTAAGCTTCCTGTTGTCAATGATGGTTCCGTCTCATTTCCTCTTTCATGTTCACATCATGTAAAGTAGTCTCCTCGCACTCCTCCAACTCTATGTCAGTGGGCTGTGCACCTGTTCTAAGAGGAATTACCTCTAATTTGCGACATTGTTCCTGTTGAAATCTAGATTGCGGAAGCGAATCGATAAACGGAGCAATAAAATAAAGAAAGATAAAAATTGAACTCTTGGGATTTTACGTGGAACCCTACTCCCTAAGGAGCGGGATGAAATCACGGGAGAATGCCTCAAAGGACCAGATCTTCTTATTAGAATTTCTCAATGAGTACTGGGGGTGTGGGGTTCCTTATATAGCCCCACAGACAGACCAGAGTCCCATATATAGTAGATGTGAGACTAAGCATGAGTGGGTGGTAAATGGATCATGGAGAGATCCAATTACCACTCTATTACATATTTTAACACTCCCCCTCAAGTTGGAATTGAGAAAGCTGCAACTTGCAACAAAAAGAAAATGTATACATCACATCTTCGCACGATACATCAAAGAAGAATATATGTCCACTACTGGTAGAAGACCTCGCTCGATGACGAGTCCGTGACTTTCAGGCCACTGGAACGTATTCTCTGCCATGCTTGTAGAGTCGCTGCAATATCAGGCCACCGGAACATATTTCTGTCACGTCTGGAGAAGAATCGTAGTAGAAGAAGAAAGTCCAATGCGGAGTGATAGTCAAGGATATAGACACCCCCAACGAAGAAGTTGATGCTCGGTGAAGATAGATGATAGCAATAACAGTCTGGAGTGATGGCCGGCCAGTCATAGAAGGGTAGTAGAAGTCCTGAAGAATTCATCTCCGACTCCCTCTTTCTCCCTTGATAGAATACGAGCATGTATCAAGTTGGGAGAAAAATAAAACCTTTTTTTGCAGCTGGTTCCTTCTTTTTTTTCTCCGTTATTCTATCTTTTTTTCGTATGACTATTTTTTATACTCCATCCTCCTTTTTTTTCTTGAAACCGATCCTTTTTCCTTTTTTTGCACAAATCATTCTTTATTTTTTGTAGCTGTCTCCTTTTTTTAGCTGTTTACTCCTTTTTTTTCCGCTATTCTTTCTCATTTTTTCTCTCAAAATACCTTTTTCTTCTTTTTTTTTCTTTTCAAATAGCAGCAGTCTACCCTTTTTCATATATACAAATGCAGCTCAACACAGTTGGGCCTGCATTCTTCCTCTCTCGCTCTTTTTTTGGAGGCCCGCTGGGCCAAATCTTTGCATTTCCCCTTTTCTTCTTGTTAGAAAATAGGAATGCGGAAGCGTATCAGAGAATAAAGAAATAAAAATTATTGAACACCGGGATTTACGTAGAACCCTATTCCCTAAGGAGCGGCATGAAACCAGGGGAGAACGCCTCAAAGGGCTGATTTATGCATTGCACTTTCTCAATGGATACAGGAGGTATGGGGCTCCTTATATAGCCTCCAAGTCCCACCACTGGTAGATGTGAGACTAAACACATGGATGGGGAAAATGGATCCTGGAGATATCCATTTACCCATCTACAACATAAGAGACACACAACTAAATACTCCAACGCTCCCCCTCAAGCTGGAGCATGCAATGCCCAGCTTGGACAAACAGAAAAGAAACTCAACTCACGCTACATGACACTACAAACAATATCAACTCAACGCACATAACTATCGACTGTTGTCGAGGACATTGCTTCTCATGCCGTGTAGGTGAGGAGGACATACGGGCTAGAGTGTGAGTCAACTGAATCTCCTCGTCGGAGAGCATGTGCTCTGGATTTGCGCTTGTCAGAGTTACTGCAACTGAAATGAGTCTCCTTGTCGAAGTACTCTGGCCCGCCACAACATGCTGCTCCATCTCTGAAAAAGGACCGAACTGAAAAAGCCATGGAGTGCAATCTTCTTCGGAGTCCACGGTCGCTGGAGAATGGAGTCTGAAGAAGTCCCCTCGTCGGAGAACTGAGTCTCTCCCATCTGGCTCAGAGAATGGTACTCTAATCTAGAGTACCTATGATACCACATGAAACCCTTGCCTACGTGGCATAGGGAATGGTCCTCTACTCTGGAGTTCCTATGGCTTACATGAAAACTCTGGCTGAAACAACGAGAATGATGGGGACCACGACAAATGATGGCATACATGTGCACATCTGAAAAGACCGCATACATGTGTGTGTCTGAAACTGATGACTTAGAACCAATCATCGACTCTGAATAACTGATCATCTGTAGAGTCTGGAAAATGGCTGGTCTGGAGAATCTGACATCTGAATGGACCTGTGACTCTACACAATACTCCCCCTTTCTCCAATACATGTCGGAATGACAATCGTCGAACAAGTTGAGAGAAGACAATAAAAGGGGGTCAACAAAACCAAATAAGCCGTCACATTTTCGGCTTTTCTTCTCAATTTTTTTCGGCTATTTTTATTCATTTTTTAATAGCCGTCATTCATTTTCTTCTTCTTTTTTTACGCCGTTCATTTTCCAAAATTTATTTTTTTCCAGCTTTAAAAATCCTTTTTTAACAATTTTTTAAAGCTATTTCAAATTTTTTTACGACATTTTCTTCTCACATTTTTTGAACTTTTTTCGTAAACATGTGTACGGCTTTTTATTTGTACACGCCTTTTTCGAAAACACACCCCCTTTTCTATCAACATTTTTTTGAACTTTTGCGCCCCCCTTTTTTATTCAAATGCTAGGCCGCCCTCTTTTATTTTTCGCCCACTGTTGGGTACTCTTTTTTTTTTCTTTTTTTTTAATATGTGGACCCTGCCAACTTGGGCTCTACAGTGGTTTTTTTATATAAAAGAAGCCCAATAGGCCTCAAGGGCAGTACGGTTCCCTTTTGCGGAACCTGTCGACTGAGGAACGCTATGACAAAAGAAGGGTACCCTAATAAAAACCCTATATAGTCTCCTCAAAATAGGGTTTCAAAAGAAAACCCTAGAATTTGATCATACCTTGCAGCATATTATCTTTATAGAATGATCTCTAAGAACATCAAAATCGAACCTCAAACAAAAATTAACAATACAAAATCCTCGAGAATCAACCCGCTCTGATACCATGTTAGAAAATAGGATTGCAGAAGCATATCAGAGAATAAAGAAATAAAAATTATTGAACATCGAGATTTACGTGGAACCCTACTCCCTAAGGAGAGGGATGAAACCATGGGAGAACGCCTCAAAGGGCTGATTTATGCATTGCACTTTCTCAATGGATACAGGAGGTCTGGGGCTCCTTGTATAGCCTCCACAGAGCCTCCAAGTCCCACCACCGGTAGATGTGGGACTAAACAATGGGATAAATGGATCCTAGAGATATCCATTTATCCATCTACAACATAAGAGGCGCACAACCAAATACTCCAACACTTCTTTTTTTTCAAGTAACAGAGATACAAATTCAATAGACGACACTTATCCCTTCGAGAATAGGGTTTCAATGTGAACTCTTTTCTTCTTCTGTTGAGATCATCGTCGCCGCCTTTCAGGGACAAAGGGGATGTGTCACCATGCTGTCGTACTGGAGAATTCAGTTCGAGGAGCAGTGTAGGCTGCTTCTTAGAGGAGTCATGCACGAGAGATGTGCTCGCTCGAGGGGAGATGGTGCTCTTCCACGTGGAGCTGCGCCATGGGGGGGACCGTCGTAGCCTCGCCTGGAGTCTTAAGGGGTTTGCTCGTGCCATGGGGCTACGCCAACTTGAGGTGTCGATGCGATGTGGTCTTGCGTGAGGGATTCAGAGAGGAGATTCGCCTAGATGTTGGGCCGCCACCGACCTAGTTGATAACTGGAGTTGGGCAAGGGATCTTTACTGGAAACTTTGCTGCCGCCGACTGGAGTATTTGCCTCCGTTGCTGCCACGACATAGAAGAGGATGCATGGTGAGTTTTTTTTGCGTGTAGCTTGGGCCTAGATGCCACCACGGAGGCTCCTTCTTCGAATCACGACGAAAGAACCCAACCCTGCTTAGGATTTCAGAGGCCATAACTGCTGCCCGTGGACGATGACCTGGAGTGCGTGTATGCAGGAGATGCTGCTGCATCATTCTGGGGCTATAGGACTGCTTCTTCTCCCAACACCTTCGTGCGTAGAGTAACAACATCAAGGGTTCTTGGAGATGTTCACGCTGCCAATAAGATGTAGAAACTTAAAGAAGCCATGCGCCTTCAGATCGCAACAAATGACTATCTAATGATGATCTTTAGAACCAGGAGATGGGCATGATTAGGGTTTCATGAAACCCTAAAACTCTCAAACAAATCACAAAAAAAAAGAACCTGAAAATAACCCTAAGAATGACTTGCTCTGATACCATGTTGAAATCTAGATTGCAAAAGCGAATCGATAAACAAAGCAATAAAATAAAGAAAGATAAACTTCGAACTCTTTGGATTTTACGTGGAACCCTACTCCCTAAGGAGCAGGATGAAACCACAGGAGAAAGCCTCAAATGGTCGAATCTTTTTATTAGAATTTCTGAATGAGTACATGGGGTGTGGGGCTCCTTATGAAGTCCCACAGAATAGAGTCCCACATATAATAGATGTGGGGCTAAACATGAGTGTCTGGTAAATGGATCGTGGAGAGATCCAATTACCATTCTATTACATACTTTAACAGTTCCAAAAATAGTACCCCAAATTCGAGGAACTCTAAATTGAAAGGAATATAAAGGGAACTCCTCATAAAAGAAGAAAATGAGGAATGGAAAATAAAAGAACGACAATTTAAGATGCTTTTAAGGGATCATTACAATCTCTTGCCCAAAGTTAATAAATATAATACAATATGATAAAAGCAACTAGAAAGGCCTTTTTAATATATGTAATCAATTTGAAGACCTGCTTAGTGATAGAAAGAGCTTGCGGATTCCTTCATCTTGTAGGCTTCTTGTTGTGGATGATGCTGGTTCCGTCTCATTTCCTCTTCCATGTTCACATCATGCAAAGTAGTCTCCTCAAACTCCTCCATTCATGTCAGCAGGTTGTGCATGTTAGCCATGTGGGCCCGAGGCGAACCATTCCTACAATAAATGTTATTGTAATATTATCAATAAAAATTATTGATTTATTTCACTCCATGTCTGAGAATTAAAATAAATGAATGCACTATAGGGTCCCTTAGTACAATTAGGGTTATGTACCATGGCCATCTTAATGATCATACATCTGTTGATTCAATTGTTGAATCATAGAGGCTGGTTCTTGGATGAGTATCTAAAGAGTTAGATTGATGATTCGTCAAGCACCATCAAATGATTGTTAAGAGATGATCTCCAGCCTGAGATGGAGATGGCAATCCTTTCTCTGTAGGCTGACTTCTAAACGACCTCTTGATGTTGGTCCTCTATATAGGATTAGAGATTCAGAGGTGTCAGATAAGTTAGATCAAAAAGTTGACTTAATGAGACGAGATAACCAAGTCATATGTCGTATACTGTCACGATATAGGTATGCATTTTTTGATCGGAGACAGATGTATTGCTATATGTCTAAGTGTGTACATTTGACAGACCGATATGTTGATGGCCTAATCAAGGTCTATACATCGGCGAGCTGGTGTGCATACGAGGATATATGAGTAATACGATCTCTCAAAGGGATCATACATGCTCACTTGTGAACCGGAAGACATAAGCTCACTCATGAGGTATTTGGGGCAGATTAAATTCTATGCATGGTCGTCTTGCTTTGGAAGCATGACACGAATTTGCAGGTATGATATATGCTTTTGGAAAGTATATGATCGATACCAACTCCCAATAACCGAATGAGAAACTTAGTAATAAAACTCTGAAGATGACAATGTAAAATTGATCTTTATCTTTGGGTTTATTCTAGGTCTTCCAGTATGCCGGATGTACACGTATTAGGAATACCTTAGGGTGGTGTGATCATAAACGATTGTATAAACATGACGCTTCTATTCCGAGTGAGTGATGAAACAAGTCTGGATTTTAGTGACTCCTCTTATTAGAGAAGTGATCTGATCTTGGTTCAAATGTTGGACATTAATCTAAATGTGATTCAGATGCAATGACAAGATTAGATCTACAGTCTTGATTTAATCAAGCATCTATGAGAGGTCTCCAAGATCTGGATTTGAGATGTGATCTCAATATCCAAGTCACTATACATGGAATGTACAATCCTCCTATCCTTATCTCCAATTATCCGCGGAGAAAGTGCATTATTCTCGAAAGAGTTCAAGAATAATTCCATTGATAAATGTGTATCCAAGCATTGAGGAATAGATAATTAAATGTGATTTAATTATCATGAATAATGTGAATTTGATTCATATTATTAGATGCATGAGAATTATGATTCAATATAATTAAACGTTATTTAGTTTATCATTGATATGTATAATATGGATAACACTATCCATATTAATCATATATATATTATAAATATGATTTATAGTATATTAGAGAGATCTATTTGTAAATAACACTATCGCTTTGACCGCTCGTGGATCTTCATCTCCTTCAGTGCGCCTCGCTCGTGAAGAAGACATCGGATCTCGTGTGACGAGACCAGGAGATTCACCACTTGGATTATCAACTTGTATTGCGAGGAGCACACATTTCATCAACGCGCTCGCAAACGTCTCCTTCGTCGAATCGGACTTGAGACATGATGTCTCTTACTTTAGAGACATGGTCGTAACCACACTTCAAGAGGTATTCCGATATCTACTTTGTACTTTAGATGAAACAATCTAAGAAGTCTTCGGTTTCATCGCTTTTAAAATTTTTTGAATTCCACGCACCAAGCAACTAGTGCGACTGTCGCTCCCGATTGCATATAATGCGATCTTCACGCTTTCGTGATGCGCTTAAGGTTCTCTCCATAACCTTCAAGTGGGTATCAGAGCCTTGTTCGAGGTCTTGGATGTGATCTGAAACCCTAGGTGATCATGGTTCATGTTTCGGATGCACGAGAATCATTGTTTTTGCTTTGGATGCAAGATTTGAATTGGTTTTTTGCTTAAATAAAAATATACTGGTTGTGCACTGTTTGGACGTATTTTTTGGTTATTAAAATGTATTTAGAATGTCTAAATTTGTCCCAAAAATAATAACCTAATATTGGTACCAAAAGTATATGAAAAAGATTCGATGAGTTCCCGTCGTGAAAATTGTTTTGCATGTATTCGCGGATCTGTAAGGAAATTAATTTTGCTTACTATTTTCCCGTCATGAAATATGAAATAAACACTTGAATTAAGTAGATAATCAAACCAGCAAACCGATCTATTTTATTTCGCGCGATTCCAACTCCGTTTGCCCTAGATATTCCATATTTAGTAGAGATGGGTCGGAAGATGATTAGATCATCAAATCTCTTTACTTAATGTGTTTATAATTCAATAGAAATCATGAATTTACCTTGATTAATTATGATGCCTAATAATTATGAAAATTATTTATAATCATCATAGGCCATTGAATGTATGTTTCATGAAAACCCGAGTTACAATAATTGTAGGACAATCTTTACATGCAAAACATTGTTACTTGAATATGATTGAGGATTTATTTAGCGAATCTTCTTATAATATTAATCAAAACGGTTTTGATAAATATTATATGGTATAACTTCGATTGAAGGTCGAATATCATCTCAAATACAAAATGATCAAATCACATTACCCTGACCTGAGGCGGATATGGTGTTTAGTCGGGGATCCTTGGGGTAACGGGTTGCTCCGTGAGCGGTCTATCCCACACCCTGTGCGTACTGGTCATGACAACGGGTAAGGAAAAGATAATGTTTGAAAAAATCATGATGTATTTTTCTAATTACTAAATTTGAATAATACATACTTTGATCCTTCAAGTAACAATCAAGTTTGTTTGTTGGTTGATTGAATTGGACTGATAATTGATTTAATATGATTAAATTAATTTTATCCAATTAAAACACTCTATTATGAATAGAGTAGTATTTTCCATGAAAGAATTAATTATGTGAATATGATTCGTAATAATTAATTTAAATTTAAACACGATATGGATGATCACATAAGTGACATCAATGGTCTTCTGTCAAGGCGAAGAGTTCCATCGCTATGAATTGTATGTAGGAGACGCCTGTCCGAAGTGACAGCTCCAGCATACAAGTGCACATGGATCGAGCTCTTTGCTTCTCGAAAGAGTAAGGTTGTATACGTAGTGATCCCAATATTAGTTCCTCATATTATCGGGACGATATTGGATTGCGCATATCGAGTTCTATTCCTGTTGACGGTTGGTTCAACTAACGACGGGTCAACATTGCCTTCGGGATGGTGGGCTCGGGTGTTAAAGACCGAATTGGGAATACAAGTTGGACTTGAAAGGCGGAATGTGTTCCCGCTTCTTTTTACCCGAGTTACAACTTCTCATATTATCAGGATGTAACAAAGGTAGAAAAGGAGATCTCAGTTCTTGCTAGAGATATAGCGGTATATATATCTCTTGTTTTGGAAGTGATCAAGGTAATGAATTCTCAAAGATGAAAAAGCAAGACTAATTTGATTAAAAATCCTTATTTAAGAATTTAATTTTGAATATATAATTATTTATATGTTCTAATATAGTGCATTCTTAATTTCAGATAATGAAGTCCATGAACCCACTCACCAGGCTTCTGGAGGTCAACCAGTTGATCGGGCCAAACTGGGATTGGATCTGTAATTTGGATCTTCTCCTTTCTGCATGCCGCATATCTTATGTGCTGTCTAAGGACAAGCTTGTAAACCTTAAGATGCCGGAAAAAATCACAATGAAAAATATGATGAAGATCATACATTGGTCATGTATTATATTCTGGTTCTCTCTCCAATGTGCTTCATAAGCAATATGTGGAGATGGATAATTACTAGGATATAAAGATGAATCTCAAGGGGATGTTCGGTGATGTGAACCGCACTCAGCATTATAATGTTATGAAAGAACTTAGTCACTGTAAAATGCAGGAATTGACTTCAGTTAGTGAACTTGTACTCAAAATGTTTGAGTACCTCTCTGCACTGGAAATACTCAGGACTAAGATGGATGCAAATATGCAGTTCGACTTCATTATGCTGTCTCTGCCCAAGTCTTTCAATAACTTTGTGTTGTCATTCCACATGAACAAGATGAATTGGTCTAATGTTGAGTTAATGGCTTCATTAAAGTCTGCATAAGACGTAATGAAGAAAGATAATTCCACTAGTAGTGCAATGGTTGCATAGGTCAAAGGGAAGCGCGGGCGGAAGAAAGGATCTCGGAAGGGCCCGACCTAGAAGAGAGAGAAGAAGAGTTAAGATGTTGGCTCATCTTCTAATGCTTCCGCACCGGTGGTATCAAAGAAGATCGATGTGTGTCATTACTGCAAGAAGCCGAGGCACTAGAAGCGTAATTTCCCTGATTACCTAGAATCTGCTGATGAAGGTAAAGCCCCAACTTGTATGAATTCTACTCTCATCATTGAAATCAATTTTCTCGTAGGACGAGAAGGTAGTTTGATCATCGATTATGATGCTTCTGTTCATGTGTGCAATTTGTTACATCTATATCAGGAAAGTAGGAATTTTGATGAATGAGAGATAGTCATTTAGATGAGATCTGATGCAACTATTATACCATATTTTTTCATAACACATCTTTTTTTAACATACTTCGAGATGCCAAATATGTATTTTTTTCATCTTTGAATGCTAACTTCAGAGTTCGGAATCTTCATAGTTAGAATCTTTATATAACCATCTTGTTATCTTTTCCTAAGCCAACTTGACTGTAACTATTAGGTAGGGCCTTGCATATTAACAAACTTTAGAGTTCTTTTCCTTGCATATCTTTTCTTGGCTTTCCTAGGCTTTACATATTAATACATTACATTGCATCATTTTAACTCACAAGACACTAGAAGTTTGTTCTTTTCTAGAACTCTCTTATTACTTCTCTCTACTACAAGGAGTATGTGTGGCTGTATGTGTGGTAGGTTGTTAACAACTTTACAAGCCTTTGACTATAACTATTTTTCTACTATTAGTCTAGACGTAGGTTGTACTTATGAATGCTACATGATTTCTTGGTGTTAATTAATTTGATTGTGTCTCGTATATCATACATTTTACGATCACAAGCCCTACTATGCATTTATTTTTCATACATGTTAAAATATTCGTGCTTGTGTGTGTCTTATTTTATTTTTAAATAAAAGTATCATTATTCTTTTGAGAATTGACGGAAAAATTGAATGCAAAAATTTAACTGTGTACTGAAATATGAAATTTCACTCTGGACGGTCATCGATATGATGATCGAAATCATTATTTTAAGGCACTGAACATTATAACATCTTATTATAAGCAAAAAAACTTGTATTTATGTCTCTTTTATTGATTAAACAACATTATAAATCTTAAATTTTGAAAAAAAAGTTTTCAAGTCCAATTTCCGGTCATCGATATGAAATATGAAATATGAAATATGAAATTTCACTCTGGACGACCATCGATATGATGACCGAAATCATTATTTTAAGGCACTGAACATTATAACATCTTATTATAAGCAAAAAACTTGTATTTACGTCTCTTTTATTGATTAAACAACATTAGAAATCTTAAATTTTGAAAAAATTGAGTTTTCAAGTCATTTTCCCAATTTTCGACCATTTCACCGAAATTCCGTCGAAATTCCACCGAAATTCCTTTTTCGGGCTTATCGAAACGAAACCGAAATCCGATATTTGAGGCCTTGATCTTAGTACTTAAAAAATGTCTTTATATTTCAGATGTCAAAAGGAACCTTATATATGTATCTAAGTTTGTTTGAAATGGATCTTCGTTTCTGTTCTCTAATAAACTTGTCATAAATCATTATGATAAATAGATTGCGGATGGTGTTTTGACTTCTTGTGGACTCTATGAATTGTGCATTTATGAAAATGTTATGAATGTCACTGCCACTAATTATTTTCTGGGGATATGCAGAAGAGACTGCAATATATATCTTGAATAAGATTCTTAGAAAGTATGTAACTAAAACTCCTCACGAGCTTTGGTATGGAGCCAAATCTAGTGTTAGATACTTAAGGATTCGGGGTTGATTGGTCCATGCGAAGAACGTGGACACAAGTAAGCTAGAATCTCCACTCGTGCGTGCTATTTCATTGGGTATATTAAGGATGGTATTGGATATCAGCTTTATGACCTTGAGACTAAGAGGGTATTCGTCTCTAGAGATGTAAAATTTCTGAAGGATGACTTCCTTAAGAGTCAATACAAAAATGAAATAAAGGGACTCATTAAATCCGCTGAGGATACTGAGTTTCCTGAACCAGAAACATAAGAAGTAAATGAAGGTGTAACAACCGTACCTCTTCGAAGGAGTTCGAGGGTGGTTGCACCACCTGAAAGGTACGGATTCCATGTATCAGGTGAAACTGACAATGATCCATCTTCATTTGATGAAGCACTTGCGGATCATGACTTGGATAGATGGATGCTAACAATGAAGTCAGAAATGACTCCATGCACAGGAACGATGTATGGACCCTAGAGGATCCACCTAAAGGGTAAAACCAATTGGGTGTAAATGGATCTTCAAGAGAAAAAGGGGTCTTGATAGGAAGATATAGACCTTCAAGGCACGACTCGTAGCTAAGGGCTATACACAGAGAGAAGGCATCGACTACGATGAGACATTCTCTCTTGTGGCTACTTCAATGGATACCTCGAGGAGGATATCTGCATGGAGCAGTCACAGGGCTTCATAACCGAGGAAGACAAAGTATGCAAGATGAAGAAATCCATCTATGGGGTCAAACAAGCTTCTCGTAGCTGGACCATCAGATTCGACGAAATCATAAAAGTTATGGTTTTGTGCAGATGCCTGATGAACCGTGTCTTTACAAGAAGCTTAGCGGGATCGCCATTGTGTTCATCGTGCTTTATGTAGATGACATTCTTATAATTGGGAATGATACATGGATGCCGACCAGTGTTAAGATTTGGTTGTCCCATACTTTCGAGATTGGAGAAGCCTCTTACATCTTGGGTCTGAAGCTGTTCAGAAATCGAGAAAAGAGGATTTTGGGATTGTCACAACATGGGTACATTAAGATCTTTGAGCGTTTCCATATAGAGAACTCCAAGAAAGACTACCTTCCCTTGATACATGGTATTCACCTGTCCACTGTTGTAGAAGTCCTCAGATTGGCCCGATTAGTAGGTCCGATTGATCTAGTCAATGGGGTGACCGACTGAGTATTAACTAACTCCGACTAGGCTGACTAGTCGATCGTTTTTTGCTTTGAGATACCATATTTTTTATTTTTGTGTTTTTTTAAAATAAACTTATTCTAATACGCTTAATGCTTTTATTTAGATTCAGTTACTTCATTTTTTCATTATGATAATATAAAAATTATATAAATATATGTAATATATAAGAATATATATATATATGATTTATATACTTAAAATAATTTAAAAATTCAAGGCCGATTAAAGTCCGACTAAATCCGATTATTTGCCCGACTGCCGATTAATCCTTAGTGACCCAATCGACTGAGAATCGACTACCGAGTTTTGCAACCTTGCACCTGTCTAAAGGGATGGCTCCTCAAAGTGTTGATGATAAGAAAGCCATGGCTGGATGCCCCTACACATCAGCTGTAGGAAGCTTAATGTAAACCATGATGTGCACAAAGCCAGATATCTGCCATGCAATGGGAGTGCTAAGCCGTTACCAATCCTGCTATGAAGAGCAACATTGGAAGGCTGTGAAGAACTTCTCCAATGCGGACACAAGATTATATCTTGGTCTATGGAGATGGTGATCTCCAAGTCTTAAGATACACAGATTCTGACTTCCAGTCTGATATTGATGATTGAAAATTGACATCAGGGTTTGTTTTCCTGTTGAACGGTAGTGCTGTGAGCTAGAGAAATAAGAAGCAAGACACTACAACCGATTCAACAACGGAAGCCGAATATGTTGCCACATCGGATGCTGCAAAGGAGGCAGTGTGGTTGCGCAAGTTCATCCTGTAGCTTGGCGTAGTTTCCTCTGATACTCCCATCCCGCTACTAAGGTTTGAAAAAACTAAAGGCGGAACGAGGTGTTTTCCTCAGAATCGAGGCGAGGCATAGCCTCGAGGTGGTCGAGACGTAAGCTTCAGTTTATAGAGAAAACTATGGATAAAACTATAATTATTTATATGTCAATGTAATTATATGTTCTCTTCCCAACATATAATACTTAACACTATAAGATATGATGAAATAATAGAGATAAGAACCTCAAAATATAAGATAGAACAACATCATATCCCTTTCTACACATTTTCATCCAATCAAAAAATGAATTCATCATCAATAAATGTTGTGAAAGAATTAAACAATACATATCTATTTGAAATATTATTGTAATTAAAAGTGCGATTAAATATACGCCGAAGGAATTTATTTTATATGTCTAACATATAATATATGATCGTGAGAGAAATCGTGAATCCTATCCAGTTCAAACAAATCTTTAAAGAATTATTGTAATAAAAGTACGATTAAATATATGTCGAATTGTTGATATGCCTTGAATCCTAAAAATCTGACCACTGTTGAAGAATTGTGTATGCACCTCTCCTGTCGTACCATACCCCAACAAGACTGGGGTCTCGCTGCCCGGTCAGCGAGCCTAGGGGGAGGAGGGTCTAGGAGGGAGCAGGTGCGCCCCCCCCTGCGGGGGTGTGGGGGCAGCGCTCCCGGCAAAAAATTTCAAGAGCGGTTCTATTTGTATTTGGGTATATGGATATTTCTATTTTGAGCACGAAAGAAACATCAGATTTAGGCATAATAATAGTTAGACATAATTAATAGTAAATATGAAGCAGTTTGCTTAATTAGTTAGACATAATTAATAGTAAATATGAAGTTATGGGCACGAAAGAAGCATCAAATTTATGCATTTAACTTGTATAATCATTATCCTAAACAAGTATATATTTATACGCTTCTCAAACCACCATATAAACCATTAAAATCATAAAAAAACTTCAAAAAAACAAAAACGCCTCGAAAAACGCCTCGACCGCCTCGAGGCAGAACGTCTCGAGGCTACGCCTCAGCCACTTGAGGCGCACGCCTCACTGGACAGGGTCGAGGTGCATGCCTCGTGGCTAAAAAGGACCGCCTCACCTTGAGGCGTATGACTTGACCGCCTCGAGGCACGTTTTTTAATACCATGCCCGCTACTCTGCGATAACACAAGAGCCATATCTCAGGAGAAGGAACCTAGATGACATCAAAAGAGCAAGCACTTGGAAAGGAGATACCACATTATTCGGGAGATACAAAAACGTGGTGACATCGTCATCACCAAGGTGGCCTCTGCCGACAACGTTGTTGATCCGCTTACCAAACCTTTGACACATGAGGTTTTCGACCATCATGTAATGAGTATGGGTTTAAGGATTGTACCTGAATGGTTCCGAGGGCTTGTGGGAGATCGTTAGCCATGTGAGCAAGAGGCGAACCATTCCAACAATAAATGTTATTGTAATGCTTGATATTTCAATAAAATTATCGATTTATTTCACTCCCTATCTTAGAAATAAACAAGATCCTAAATGTCAGTTTCGGTAACCATTTCGGCGACTGATCGAAACGGAATTTCGGTTGAATTTCGATTGAAATTTCGGTCATTTCGGCCATTTCGTTATTTCGTTAGAATTTTGATTTCGACTGGATATTCAACAGAATTCGACTGAATTTCACTGAAATTTAATGCCATGGAATTAAAATAAGTGAATGCACTATAAGGTCCCTTGGTACAGTTATGGTTATGTACCATGACCATCTTAATGATCATACAACTGTCGATTCAATTGTTGAATTATAGTGGATGGTGCTTGGGCGAATATCTAAAGAATTAGATTGAGGACTCATCAAGCACCGTCAAGTGATTGTTAAGAGATGATCTCCAGCCTGAGAAGGAGAGTGCAATCCTTTCTCTGTAGGCTGACTTCTTACTGACCTCTTGATGCGGGTGCTCTACATAGGAATAGAGATTTAGAGGTGTCAGATAAGTTAGGTCAAAGAGTTGACTTAACGAGATCTAGATAACCAAGTCCTATGTTGTATACTTTCACGATATAGGCATGCATCCTCTGATCGAAGACAGATGTATTGCTATATGTCTTAGTATGTACATTTGATCGAACGATATGTTGATGATCTAATCAAGGTCTATACACCGACGAGCTGGTGTGTATACGAGGACATATGGGTAATACTATCTCTCAAATGGATCATACATGTTCACTTGTGAACTGGAAGACATGAGCTCACTCATGAGGTGTTTGTGACTAATCAAATTCCATGCATGGTCGTCTTGCTTTGGAAGCATGACAAGAATTTACAGGTATGATATATGCTTTTGAAAAGTATATGATCGATACCATCTCCCAATAACCGAATGAGAAACTTAGTGATAAAACCTGTAAGATGACAATGTAAAATTGATCTTTATCTTCGGGTTTATCCTAGGCCTTCCAGTATGCAGGATGTGCAAGTATTAGGAATACCTGAGGGTGATGTGATCATAAACGATTGTATAACCATGATGCTTCCATTCCGAGGGAGTCATGAAACAAGTCTGGATTTTAGTGACTCCTCTTATTGGAGAAGTGATCTGATCTTGGTCCAAATGTTGGACATTAATCTTAATGTGAATTAGATGCAATGAGAAGATTAGATCTACGGTCTTGATTTAATCAGTCATCTATGGGAGGTCCTCGAGATCTGGATTTGAGATGTGATCTCAATATCCAAGTCACTATATGTGGAATATACAATCGCCCCATCCTTATCTCCAAGTATCCGCGGAGAAAGCATATTATTCTTGAAAGAGTTCAAAAATAATTCCATTGATAAATGTGTATTCAGGCATTGAGAAATAGATAATCAGATGTGATTTAATTATCACGAATAATGTGAATTTGATTCATATTATGTAGACGCATGGATATGAATAATGTGGATAGCACTATCCATATTAATCATGTATATTATAAATATGATTTATAATATATTAGATGGAGCTATTTGTAAATAACATTTATAGTTTAAATGTTGATGCGAATTGGATTCACATTGGGTATTTAATTAAAAATGTAATTTACATTTTATTTTGGGTTGTGATTCCAATGGCATGATTGATACTTGACAAATTAATTTATAATTATTTTTGTGAAATAATTTACAACAAAAGTTGTAATATTGAAGGATTATGCGAGATACCATATCTCACATAATTGGAAAAGGAAGACACCTTCCTTGTGAGGAGGGTGGACGACCACCTTGAGTCCTAATTCAAGTGTGGCCGGTCCACTCCTCATCAGGAGGGGGCTTTGCCTCTTTCTTATTCATTCATTGCTTATTGATTTGATTGGATTAATTTATATTGATAATTACTCAATATAATTTAATTTAATTTTATTAATTATTGTTGTGTTTTTACAACAAAATCATTACCATTGAAAGAAACACAATTCAATCTCCACCATTGGATTTATGTTGTACATGGATTGAGATCCATGGACTACCAAAATATTATAAAAGAAGAGACAACCCTAGCTCTTCATTGACAATTGAATAGCATCTCTCTCTCTCCCTCTCATATTCTCATACACGCCCCTTCTCTTCATCAAGAGTGGCTGTCCACCTCTTGCCCTAGAGAAGATTGCTGTATTCGTCACACCATTGTGCCGCCGCTTCGAGCGCTCGTGGATCTCCGTCTCCTTCGGTGCACCTCGCTCGTGAAGAAGACGTCGGATCTCGTGTGACGAGATCCGAAGATTCACCTCTTGGATTATCAACTTGGATTACGAGGAGCACACGTTTCATTAACGTGCTCGCAAGCGTCTCCTTCGTCGGATCGGACTTGAGATAGGAGGTCTGTTACTTTAGAGACACGTTCGTAACCACGCTTCAAGAGGTAATCCAATATTTACTTTGTGGCTTACATGAAATGATCCAAGAAATGTTCTTGGATCATGTGGTTCCATTGCTTTTAAAATTTTTTAAATTTCACTGCACCGAGCAACTAGTACGACTAGTTGCTCTCGATCGCATACGACGCGATCTTCACGTTTCCATGATGCGCTTAAGGTTCCCTCCATAACCTTCAGTGCACCCGATCTAGGAGAACAAAATGCCTCTAATTTGCGCCATTGTTTCAAAGATAGTCCCCAAGATTCAGGGAACTCTACATTGAAAAGAATATAAAGGCGACCCCTCATAAACGAAGAAAATGAGGAAAGCAAATTGAAAGAACAACAATTCAAAATGCTTTTAAGCGATAGTTACAGTGTTGCCCAAGATTAATGGATGTCCAATTAAATCCCAAAAATAAACTCAATATTTTCCCCTTAAACTCTAATGCATGAAAAAAATGAGGTTTCATTAAATAGCTGGAACAAGATACAAAATGTTTGCATGCACAAATTAGTTCCCACACATAAAGGCTGGAAAGAGAAGAAATAAAGAACAATTACGAAAAGATACAAAGTCTAGGGGGAGGGCTGGTAGTGTTGTTGGCAGCATGGAGGGAGGGGTGGGGGTGGTTATCTGTATGGGGGGGGGGTGACATTTGATACCAAGTTGAATGGTATAGAGATTATCTTATTAGAATATGGTACACTCGGAGTACTTATGAAGGGTTAGGGTTACAAAAGAGTCATCATACAAAGAGAAGTATATCATATCTTTCAGTAAGTAGAATGTCAAAATAACACTCAACACACCTTCCTCCGTCCTTCCTCTAGCAGAAATATAAAGCTGTACTCACCCTTTGTACGATGGTGGACACATCATTTAGGACAACACTTCACATCCACCTTCATGTTGATGTGGTCGTGCTTGCTGACATGGATTTTGTGTCATCCCCATCGATGTCGGTTCGCAACCACAACCTTGAGATTTAAGAATATTCAGCCCATGAGCTTCGAGAGGATGAAGCGACATGGAAATGATAGGGAGAGGGAGATGACTCATGCTCTGTGGCGAGCCCGTGAGGGAATGTGAGCGTCATGTCGGTCTTCAATCGGAGAGGGGAAGGAATGGAGGGCCTCCAACAACAAGGTGAGGGAGAAGGATTGGATGGTCACCAAAAACAAGGAAGGGAGGGCCACCAACAACAAGGTGGGGGAGATGGAATGTAGGGTCACCGAAAACAAGGAAGGGAGGGAGGAAGATGGTTGGCAGATTGTGAGCCATCATAAGCGCGACCCTCGATGTTTTAGATGCGGTGCTCGTGGCCGCAGAGCATTTTATTGCTCACCGCCTATGCGTTGTTTTCACAGCGACATTGGAGGTTGTTGTCAGTTCGAGTGCTTGGTGAATCATACTCCTCATCCAGAGAAGGCCGTCTCATCTTGCTTTGTCTCGAAGCTTGCTCCCCTTTCGATAAAGTTTCTGTGAGCCATTCTTTCACGGATGTCGTTGGAGAAAAAGTGTTTCGGGTGCGTAACGTTCCATTCCACTCAAGGACAATGGAAGCCTTGAAACCCGTGCTCCAGTAATGTGGAGTTGTTATGCAGATTTTGTTCGATTAATGAAGCCTAGGATCGAATGCATCTTTCACTTTTGTGGAAGTCGTCGACGCCTACATTGTGTCCACCATTGTTGTTTGTTCTCTATCTGTCAGCCGTGCTATGTTCAAGCTCGTGGCGAAGGTGGTTTCCCCTCCTCCCTGTCGGAGAGCCTTCCTGATGACCCGTCGAGCTTGCAATCCAAGTTGGAGTACGAGCCCTCGCTGGTTGCTGATGGGCTACATTTGGAAAAAGCTAGATAGTCGGTGACTGAGGCGTTATACCTAGTGAGTCAAATTTGAGTACGCATTCAAACATTCTAACCTTGGTGAAATTGTCAGCAATTAATCTCCAGCAACAACCTTTTTTGGAATCCTTTGATCATGTTCCCTCGCATGATCTTTAAGAGCCAATGTCATCCACTCTCGAGCCGTTGCTTCCGGGTGTCAAGGGTCCTTTTACACCCTTGGCAAGAGGGCCCCTTAGTTTGTCAGTTTTGCTGGCGGAGAAGGACCCAACCTGAATTTGTGGAGGATCTGATTATCTCTCAAGTCATGGTTTGTCTCTGGTCAGTCCCAACAAAGAGTCTCTTTCATGTATTTTTATACTCGCCCCTATTGGTTTTTTGGTGATCTGCCACGTCGCTAACATGGGTTCCTCTTTTTGGGTTGGTTCCACATAGTAGGAACTACGTTAATAGAAATATGGATCTCCGATGAGACTTTAAGCTTAGTTTTGAAGATAACTTCGGATATACCCTTTGCTGGTTTGTCGTCGGGGGTGATGGCTGAAGTCTCTCAGCCCTTGCTTGCCTTCGTCGAACACTCTTCTGATGTAGAACATGCCACTTTGTTGGTCCCGTTGGTATTAGTTGCCTTAGCTGCAAGCCTGCAAGCTCCTTAAGCACCTCCAACTGGGAGAAATTAAATGCAAAGAGGGTTAAG
The DNA here is from genome assembly GCA_037367405.1 of Ottelia alismoides. Lineage (NCBI taxonomy): Eukaryota > Viridiplantae > Streptophyta > Magnoliopsida > Alismatales > Hydrocharitaceae > Ottelia > Ottelia alismoides. The sequence continues at coordinate 480,405 of JAZKJV010009007.1, forward strand.
CATTACAGGGCTAGGAGGAAGCACTGTTCTCTTAGACCTTCATCGTTTGGCGCTCCGGGGATGACTTCCTCCCATGTAAACCTGGGACTGCAAAACTCCATGGAAAAAAATGGTCATATCTAGCTTCGTAGGAGTAGTTCTGATCACATGATCAAAATGGAGAATCAATGAAGCATCTGACATGGAATGTGAGGGGTCTAGAAACCTAGAGAAATGACGATGTGTGGGTTCTTTGTTTCAATCTTGTCTTTGTGATATTGTTCAGCTCCAGGAAACAAAGCTTCACGGGTGGACTATTGTGCTTTGGAACTCTTTGGATGTTCATTACAACTCTGCTTTCAGTGCCTAAATGCCATTGGCTTGGCTCTGTGGGGGGGGGGGTATTATAGCATTGGAAGGATTCAACTTTCTCACTACTCTCTGAGGTAAGGGGAGATATGTGCAAAAGGTGCATCTCCAAAGTTGCCTCAATGACTCTTCTTTGGTGCGGTCTTGCGTCTACGGTCCTGCGTTGCCAACCCACAAGGCTGAATTGCTGTCAGAATTAAGAGGTGCACATATGAGTTTCACGGCGCTTCCATGGTTGGTTGATGGTGACTTTAACGTTTCTCTCCTCTCTACAGATCACTCTCGCCTCTGGGGGGGGTGTACAAAATCCAGGATCCGTTGATTTTGTTGACTTGGTTGATGATATGTTATTGGAGGTTATTGATGCATCAAATACTTGCTTCAGCTGAAGGAACTCAAGTTCGTACTCCCAAATTGATCGCTTTATAGCAACCTCTGAACTTTTGAAGTTGTTTCCACTTTCATCAGCTTCATCACGACCTCGCTCTCGTTTGGATCATACTCCCTTGATATAGGATTTTGGCATGAATGTTGCACCTCGAACCTTCCTCGGATTTGAGAAGTCATGGTTGCTGGAAGAGAACTTCAGGGAGATGGTGTCTGCCCATTGGTGTGCTACAGAATGTTCTGGGTCTGCAGCTTCGCGTTTGGCCAATAGACTGATCTCTCTACATAGCAGACTTTGCGCATACAAGAAGGAGGTCCATGAGCGAAGAGTGGCATGCGGCTTTGCAACCGAATATGAAGTGGCGAGGTTAGACCTTATTGAAGACTCCAGAAACCTGAGCATTCTCGAGTTACATGAGAGGGCGACTTGGCAAAAAGCTATCGCTGGTGAGGACAAGAAGCAACCAATCAAATGGCATAAAGGTCCGAACATGCTTGGGTTAAGAGGAGACACAACATTATCCAATCCGTGCTGATTATTGATAGGCGGTTGAAGGAAATCGGGAGACGGATAGATCGCTTGCAGACTACTACCATGATTTCTCTCGCATCTATCCCAGGTGCGAGGAATTACTATTGAAAAGATGAATGCGATAATATGAGGGATGAATGTAGATGGAGCTCCTGGTCTAGATGGCTTCCATGTCCTTTTCTTTCGAGAATTTTAGAAGTTGGTGGGATTGGATGTGCATGAGGTGGTAGAGGTGTTTGTGTGGGGCAACTTCAACTTTAACATGGTAAGCAAGGCTCTCCTTTTTCTTCTACCAAGAAGGAGGTCCCTGAAAGGATGGAGGACTTTCGTCCTGTTGCACTTTTTAATGCCATTTATTTAATTATTGCAAAAGTCTTGGTAAACAGACCAAATGTTATGGATAAAATTATTTCTTCGATCCAATCCGCTTTCATCCATGGGAGGCTGATTAGTGATAGTTTGGCTACCGTCACAAAGATTATAGCGGACTGGATAAGATGACATGTCATTCTAGGGGCCTCCTTTGGAAGGTGGATTTCTTAAAGGCCTAAGACAATGGACTGACGCTTTTTTTAGTATGTATGGATAGAAAATAATGAGTTTCTTATTCGTGAGGCCTTAGAGTTCTCTTATATAGAGTAGAAACCTATTTGGAAAAATTACATAATATAGAATGAAAGAAGAGGAAATACATAAAATAAATAAAAGATAACTAATATCTCAATACTCCCCCTCGAGCTGGAGCATAGATATCAATCATGCTCAGCTTAGAACATCTTTGGAATGACCCTTTAACTAGGGTCTTGGTGAACACTTCTTCTCTCTGTTCTCCTGAATTGTGACATGAGAGGTGGAGATGAAGCTCTTTCGAATCATGTCACGAATGTAGTGACAGTCTACCTCAATATGCTTGATCCTCTTATGGAATGCTGGGTTATTTGTAATGAAAAGAACAACCTGGTTGTCGCATTGGAGATGCATGGAAAGAGGGACCTCAATATCTAGGTCAGTTAGAATGGATCTGGCCCATATCATCTCTGTACTCCCCTGTGTTATGGCTCTGTACTTTGACTCTGCACTCGATGTGGCAACCGCATTTTGCTTCTTGCTCTTCCATGACACCAAGGAGCTCCCTATAAACAATGCAAACCCGAGGTAGACTTCTTGTCCTTGGGACATCCCACATAATTTGCATCTGATCATGCTATGATGGCAAGGGATGTTACTCTGCTAAATAAATGATCAGTGTCAAGAGAAGTCTTTAGATACCTCATAATCATATGGACTGCATCCATATATGCCTGTCTAGGCTGCTCCATGAACTGACTCACTCTGCTCAGTACAAATGATGTATATGGCACGGTGATGGTTACATATAGGAGCTTCCTAACTAGCTCCATGGGCTTCCTCTTGTGTGCCTCCTCCATGCCATTATCATATAACTTCATGCTCGGCCTCGGGTCCATGGGAGTAGTGGCAGGTCTGCAATATGCTACGTCGTCTGATAGAGAAGATCTGTAACATACTTCCTTTTGGTCATAACAAGACCTTGTTGGTTCCTGGCGAAGTCACGTACAATGAAGTAACGTAGATCGCCTAGGTTCTTGGTTATAAATTTTGACCAAGGAAATCCTTGGCTGCTCGAATGCCCTGCACATCATCCCCTGTGATAATGTTATCGTCAACATAAACCGGTATAACTCCTAATTGTTCAATTGCTAATCCCATCCCCTACAGATCTCTAACGACACGAGGACCCTAATTGTTACAAATTAAAGATAGGAACCCATATTGGGATCAGATCCATAGATGAGGACCCAATCTGTAAATTACCCTAGAAACAATGTGCTCAATACATACATGGGGCATACTGGATGATGAGGAAGGCCCATGAGTAGGGGGAACTGTGGGAGGCATGCGAACATAGAAACGTGGCAACACTCAGGCCAAGGTAGTAGATGGTCGTGGAGTAGCCACATGAGTATGTGGAGGTGGTGGTGGTGGATGTGGAGGGTCTGGAGGTGGTGGTACCATAGGAGGCACATATACCTCCTCTCCATAGTCAGACGGAGTCAACCTGTCACGTGTAGGAGAGAAACATAACATACTCAAAAAAGGTGACATCAACACTGACATAGTACTTCTGTTTAACGTGGTCGAAGTAACAACCCCTTCTGGGTACGCGAGTAGCCTATAAAGACACACTTGACAGCTATAGGGGAGAGCTTGTCACGACCGGGAGTCAGGTGGTAAACAAAGGTGACAAAGTCAAACACTCAGGGTGTAAGGGAGAATAGGTCCTTCTCGGGAAATGCAATCAAGAAAAGGATCTTATCTCCTAAGACAAAAGGTGACATTCGGCTCACCAAGTAGCAAGCAACGAGAACTGCTTCATCTCAAAAAAGAGTGTGGAGCACGACTTTGGATCAAAATTGTCTTGTCACATCAAAGAAGTGATGGTATTTGTGTTCGGCAATATCAATCTGCCAAGAAGTGTAAGCAGACGATGCCTGGTCTATGATGCCAAGAGACTTGAAGAACTCAGAAAGCTATAATGTGTAGAACTCTAAGGCACTGTCAGAGCGAATAAACTTAACAATAGTAGAGAAAATATTCTTTGTTTCAATAATAAAAGATTTAAATACATACCCAACTTCAAACTTGTTTTCAAAGAAAAATCGAGAAAAATCATTCACCGCTACAAGATAAAACCAGTGTCCCTGGTGATAAGGAACACGATTGGAACCCAAAATGTCAAAATGGACAAGTCAAATAAATGATTGTTGTTACGACTTTGACAAGCAAGAAAAGAACGATGATGCTTCACAAGCTAGAAAGCCTCACACTGGAAGGTAAGAATGCATTGAGATCTGTGAGAGGACATGACACAACTTCTGCAGAGAAAGGTGGACAAAACGAAAATGCCATATATGTGATGAGATTGATCCCATAGGAATGGTAGAGGCATCTGCAAATGGAGACCGGACGCGTCTGTAGTGCCTCCTCTGCATGGCCACGTCCAATCACCTTGTCCATGAGTATGTCCTGAAACACAAGAGAAGATAAGTAAAAAATGGTACGACAATGCATATCCTTAGTGATCTGACTAATAGAAAGTAAATTCATCTAAAAATTAGGTGTATATTGCATATTCTGTAGGTGAATGGACGACGTCAAATGAACATCCCATGTTCTCTCATAGGTAAATGTACCCCATTCGCAATGATGACCGATATAGCGGGGGTATGGATCTATATCACTAAACTGCACTCTGTCTCCGCATAGATGGTAAAAGCATAGGTTATACATGAGGAGCTCGAAAATGCTCTGGCAGAGGTTGCAACTTCCGGGGAACTTGTAGTGGTACCGACAACATGAGTCATTATCTCCCTCAGACAGGAGACGATGTCATCAAGTCGCAAATATGTAGAAGGGGTCGAACTGTCAGGAGGCTCTGATTGCTCAGTTTCACGAGCAGAAGCAGGGTATCCGTGCTTCTGATAGCATGTATCCTCAGAATGACCAGGACGACGACACTAGATGCATGGGCTACGCTGACTCCTGCCTCCTCTACCACGGGGACTACATCTTCAAAATTGAGTGGAGCCTCCCATGCCGCGAGATGCGGCCATTGCTGAGGAGGTATGTGTGGTGGCCGGAGGTGGGGCAATGATCCTACTGAGTCGACTATGTGCTTCCTCCATAGGAGGTATAACTGCACCCGTAATAAGCTATGTGAGCGCTACCTCGTACTCAGGGTCTAGAGCAACCAAGAAAACTCCTCTATCTGCTGCTCAATAGTTGTGGTCACGAGCATGAAGCTGTGAAGCTTCTCGAACATGCGATGAAACGAAGAGTAGAAACTATGCAGAGGACGACCATTCTACTTGGTCATATAGATGTCAAACTGCAACTGAAGAATCTTGGCCTCATTCTTTGCTTGGCCATATATGGCTGCCGGGATATCCCACATTACCTTTGAAGGATACTGAAAAAATCCTCAAGCGCATCACGGAAGCGTGATGATCGCATCAAATGCGATCGAGAGCGACTAGTCACACTAGTTGCTCGATGCAACGGAAATTAAAAACTTTCTATGTGACGAAACCACATGATCCAAGAACACTTCTAGGATCGTTTCGTCTAAACCACAAACAAGTAATAGGATTACCTCTCGAAGCGTGGTTGCGATCGAGTCTCTAAACAAAGAGACCTCCTATCTCAAGTCCGATCCGACGGAGGAGACGCTTGCGAGCGCGGGGATGAATCGCGTGCTCATCGCAATCCATGTTGATGATCCAAGCTACGGATCTCCTGATCTCGACAAACGAGATACGACGTCTTCTTCACGAGCAAGGCACACCGAAGTAGACGGAGATCCACGAGCAAACAATCGGGCAACATAACGACGACACTGCGGCGATGGAGGATCTCTCTAGGGCATCCATGGTGGACGGCCACATGAGAGATAGAGAGAATGGATGTGTAGAGAAAAAGAGAGAGAGAGAGAGAGCATTCGTTGATTCAAGTGTATAGAAGAGTAAGGGATGCCTCTTCTTATATAGGGTTCTGGGAGTCCATGGATCCCAATCCGTGGACAACACACAATCAACGAATGAGATTGATTGTGTCACTTTCAACGGCTAGGATTGTTGTTGCTAAAACACAACAACAATTGATTTAATTTGAATTAATTCATATTGATAAATCAACATAATTAATTCCAACTTAAATCACATTTGACTAGAGAAGAGATAATGAGAAGACTAAACCAATCCCCTAAAATAAGGGGACGGCTACCATCATCTCATGGGATCTCAATATCTCATGAGATCTCATTATCTCATGAGATCTCATTATCTCATGATTATATCATGATTTCTTGTCGATAATATTTTCACAAAAAATAATTCCAAATTACCTTTTGGAAAATATCAATCAAGCCATTGAAAAAATGTGAATCTCATTCACAACCCAAAACTAAATGTAATTATATTTTCAATTAATCATTTAATGTGAATCCCATTCACATTAACAATTAATCAACAAATATAAAACACAATATGCCTCTCTCTTATATATTATAAATCACATTTATAATATATATAATTAATATAGATAGTGCTATCCACATTATTCATATCCATGATAACTAAAATCACATTTAATCATCTTGGATCTCTTTTCTCATGTACCCAAATAACATGAATCACATTCACATTATTCATATCTTTGTTAATTAAATCACATTTAATTATCTCGGATAACTCTCCTTATAATATGAATCAAAATCATATTATTCATGGTAATTGAATCACATTTAATTATCACTTTTCTCGATGCTTGGATACATATATCAACAATAAAATTATCCGTGAACTCTTTCAAGGATAATGCGCTTTCTCTGCGGATACTTGGAGATAAGGACAGGGCGATTGTATTGTTCCACGTATAGTGACTTGGATATTGAGATCACATCTCAAATCCAGATCTCGGGCCTCCCACAGATGCTTGATTAAATCAAGACCGCAAATCTAATCTTCTCATTGCATTTGAATCTCATTCAGATCAATGTCCAACATTTGGACCAAGATCAGATCACTTCTCTACTGAGAGGAGTCACTAAAATCAGACCCGTTTCATCACTCCCTAGGAATGGAAGCGTCATGGTTATACAATCGTTTATGATCACATCACCCTCAGGTATTCCCAACACCTGTACATCCTGCATACTGGAAGACTCAGAATAAACCCGAAGTATTAGCTCAACTTTATACTGTCTACTTCAGGGTTTTATCAGTAAGTTTCTCATTTGATCATTGGGAGTCGGTATTGATCATACACTTTCCAAAAACATATATCATACCTAGGTCTTGATCATATACTTTCCAAAAGTATATATCAAACCTTACAAATTCAGTCAAGCTTCCAAAGCGAGACAACCGTGCACGGGATCTGATTCTTCCCAATATCTCATGAGTAAGCTCATGTCTTCCGGTTTAGTAGTGAACCTGTATGATCCCTTTGAGAGATCGTATCACTCATATGCCCTTATATGCACACCAGCGCGTCGGTGTATAGACCTTGGTTAGGTCATCAACCTATTGGTCTGCCAAATGTACATACTCAGACATATAGTAACACATCTGTCTCCGGTCAGAGGATGCGTGCCTGTATCGTAACAACATACGATATAGGATTTTGGTTATCTCAATCTCGTTAAGTCAACTCTTTGACCTAACTAATCTGATACCTCTGAATCTCTATTCCCATGCAGAGGACTTGCATCAAGAGGTCGGTCAGATATCAGCCTATGTGAGAAAGGATTGCCATCTCCTACTCAGGCTGGAGATCATCTCTTAACAATCATTTGACGGTGCTTGATGAGTTCTCAATCTAACCTTTTAGATATTCATCTAAGCACTAGCCTCTATGATTCAATAGTTGAATCAACAGCTGTATGATTATTAAGATGGCCATGGTACATAACCCTAATTGTACTAAGGGACCTATTATGCAAATTATTTATTCTTCATTTCAAATCAGGGAATGACATTTGCAATAACATTTATTGCATAATGGCTCGCCGTGAGCTCACATGTCCAACAATCTCCCACTAGCCCAAAGAGCCATTAATGGGCTAATCATTTAAACCCACACTCATGTGACAATCATAGGCTATTTAGAAAATAGCTAGGTAAGCTGATCAGTCACTCTGTTCCCGCGAGACTACGCCAAGTCCTTTTACGACACTTGCATATCCCCAGAAACAGTGCTTGCATCTAATGCGAATGTTGCATCTTATGCAACCAATACTCAATCTTGTCAGTTATAGTGTCCTTGACACTATAGCTTAACAATTATTGTAACCAGTATTTCCATAATCCTTATCAGAATACTCTTATTCCTGGAGATCACTATCTCTTAAGGTATCCACAATTAAGACCTTTTAGATCTCTATCTATAAAGTCTTAAGTTTTGAAGATAAGATTTTGAAATCACTATCTCGAAAATCTTGTCATCTATGAAGATTTTGTTATTACTGCAATCAAGTGTTTTCTCTTCATAGTTGGATTAGCAACACTTTACTACTCCCACTGCATGGCAGATATCTGGCTTTTGTACACATCTAGCATACACTCAGCTTCTCATAACTGATGCACAAGTGCAAGCAGTTCTAGCATTCACTTCCTCAACTTTTTGAGGTGTTATCCCTTCAGATAGGTCAGTACCATATCTTAAGGGAGGGAAGCCTTCCTTGGGATTTTCTAAGAATGGAATATGTCCAAGGTGTATTACAAATGTGACGGTCCCAATAGCCTCTTTTCTTTGCTTCTGAACACCTTCAGAACTAAGATCTAAGAGGTATCCTTGAAATCATATTTCAATATATGGAATAGCCAGTCCATAAAACACTTATTATCATCCTTATATCATTTTAAAATGATTAGGATATTATCTACATTTAGCACGATGAACACAATAGCACTCCCACTATGCTTCACATGGTTCATCAAGATTTTATCTGAAATCATAACATTTATAATTTCATCAAATCTTATGTTCCAGCTTCAAGAAGCTTATTTGAGTCCATAGATGGATTTCTTTAGCTTGCACATCTTGCTTTCCTCAACATGAAGCCCTGGGGCTACTTCATGTAAATTTCCTTAGAGAGGCATTCATAGAGGAATGCAATCTTGACTTTCATCTCGAAGATGTCAAAGCCAAGTTGTGTAGCTACAATTAGCAATATTCTGATGGGTATAAGCATGGTTACTGAAGAGCAAGTCTCATCGCAAGCAATGTCTTCTCTTCCGGTGTGTAGCTCATGGCTACGAGCCGTGCTTTGAAGGTCTCTACCTTCTCATCAGGTTCCCTTTCTCTTGAAGATCCATTTACTCCTTAATGGGTCTAACCCTTATCGGTGGATCCTCGAGGGTCCATATACAACACTTGTATATGAAGTCTACCTTAGACTTTTATTGCTAACATCCATCTTTCCATGTCATGATCCTCAGGAGTTTCATCACATGAAGTCCGATCATTATCAGACTTAACTGACACATGGAATACATCCTCAAACTCATTTGAAGAGGTATTAGTGCTTCATCTTTAATTATCGAGGAAAATTCCTTAGTAACGTCGCTAGAAAAAAATTTTCTTCAAATAAGCCACAAATATTTTTTTTTCTGTGTATACTGTAGAGATATCGCATACAATGTGCGCTATATAATAGCGCATCTGTTTTATGCGTTTTCTGTAGGTAGCGCAGACAATTCCTGCGATATGCCCTTAACGAAAAATAAATTACAGAGAGCGAACGAAGGGTCACTTACGCAACCCTTCGTTCGCTCTCTGTCTTCGTTTCTTTCTGTCCGCGCGAGCATCTCCGCCCAGCCTCCTCTCGCCGCCTACCAGCGTCCCCGGCTCCGCAGAGCATCGTCTTCGCCGCCGCGGCTGCCACAGGCGACCCCGCACCTCCGCCCAGGCGTCCCCGCACCTCCGCCCAACATCCTCTCCGTCGCTGCTGCCGCTGCCTCCCCGCGACCTCCGCCCAGCTTCATCTCCGGCGCCGCTGCCGAATCTCTTCCCCTCTGCCGCTGCCGCCACTGCCTTGCAAGAGTAATGGTTTTGACGTTTTTTAGTTAGGGTTCTTTATCTGTTATGCTTAATCATTTTGTAGTTGGACATTGTGATTTTGTATGACCTAAGACCATGCGAATATAATTTATAGGATGTCAATGGATTCCATATTTTGCGTGTTTGAGTTGAAGAGTCATAATGAAGACTCTTGTTCTACTGTCAAGCGAAGTCTGCGATTGAGAAAATCCATGTCGTATGAAGAGTTATTGGATTTGGTTTGTAAGAAGTTTTCATTGGATAGGAGCACTTACAACGTGAAGATATCGCTGCATTGGAAATGGTTCAGTGATGACGTCCATTGCAGATGATGATGATGTAGACAATGTTTTCCTTTATGCTGAGACTTATGCAAAGTCGTCTCCCGTAGAGATGGTAGTAGAAGCATCTTTGATTGAATTCGGAACCGAGCAGCGCGCCTTTGAACATCACAGTGTGCCCACATTTGCAGATCTATCTAACGACGAGGCACCTATTATGGCACACAATGATGCGAGAACATTTATTGGCGAGTCTCTGATGAGGGAAGGGGATCGCGTTCTGAATGACTGTCCTCCAGAGGTCACTGATGATGAGATAGAGAATGAAACCGATGAAGCTGAAGATGTCGGGCAGGATGTAACAAATGATTCCGAAATTGTCTCTTCAATACCCTTCTTCAATGTTTTAGGCGGTGACGGCCTCGCAAATTTCGAAGATAATTTTCGAAAGGAAAGTGCCATTGACAGCATTACTGATGAACTACGAAAGGGTTGCACTTTCAAAATGAAAGATGACCTTGTTTTTTGTGTGAAAAGGTACCACATTTTCTCCCATTAAGCGTTCAAGTATTGCAGGCCACTGATCAACATAGACGTTATACACTTGTACGGAAAATATACGCAAAAATTACTGATTGCTTGTGGGATTGATGGTGATAACCATATTGTCCCCCTTGCCTTTGCCATTGTGGACAAGGAATCTGCGCCAACTTGGAAGTGGTTTCTTTCTCTATTGCGTATCAAGGTTATTGGGATGCATCCGGGTCCCATTTGCATTATTTCAGATCGCCATCCAGGTATAAAGTCTGCAATGAATGATGTTGATGTTGACTTGCTACCACCATTTGCACATTGGCGTTTTTGTTCGCGACATGTGGCTAGCAATTTCAACACTGTTTTTAAGAACGGTTCCATGAAAAATATTGTGACTGCAGCTGCCTTACAGACATCCTCTAAGAAATTTGCATACTTCATGAGAAAATTGAGAGAATGGAATAGAGACGTAAGTAGATGGTTTGAAAGTCATGATTGTCCAAAAGAGCAGTGGACTTTGGCTTACGATGGTGGTTTTAGATTTGGTCAATCAACCACCAATCTCAGTGAGAGTTACAATGCCGTTCTGAAGGACGCGCGATGTTTGCCCATTTCAGCACTTATTGAAAAAACATTCTACAATTGCATTTTGTATATCAATAAACGCAAAGAAGAAGTTGCCGCCGCCATTGCTAATGGGAAGAAATACACTGCATGGGCTTCTGCAAAACTACAAGCATGGAGTTCTTTTGCAAATGGGCACAATGTCACAGAAATACAATGTGCTCCTGATTTACTCTTTCAGGTTGTTACATGTGCTAGGCGTACACAGTACGGCATGAGAGGCCGCAAAAAATATACGGTTTTGATAAACAAAGGCACATGCACATGCCAGAAATGGCAAACCTATCGGATTCCTTGTTCGCATGCAATGGCTGTTATGTCGCAAAGGCGTTCTGTAGTGGACTCTTACATAGGTGAGTGGTACACTTGGGAGTACCAGTTAAAGGTGTACCAAGAAATTTTTTTTCCCTTGGGCGATAGGGATACATGGGTGCCTATGTCGTATCCTAAATTGAGATCGGACAAGAAGTTAAAGCGGAGTAAAGGGAGACCTAAGTCCACCAGAATCCATAATGAGATGGATATTAGAGTAGCAATGCAAAAAAATAAATGTGGTTTATGTGGGACTTTGGGACATAGCAAGCGCACGTGTCCAAAGAAAAATTCAGGAGCGTCTTCATCAACTACAGGACGTACAACATATCGAAACAAAATAGATGTGGAACATGTGGTCAGGAAGGGCATAATAAGAGAAAATGTAACGGCCATAGTAAGTTTTATATGTAACTCTTAAAAAAATTGTTATGTTTAATGCTTCTTCTATTTGTGATATCTTTTTCTGTTTACGTTGTAACATATTTGTGATATCTTTGTGTGTTGTAGATGGATCCAGGCCCGATTGACGCTTCTGTACTGACACTACAGCACCGACATCGCTCACGCCGAGTTTGGGAGGGCGATGTAAGTTACGAATTTCTATTTATTTCAAAGATAGTTATTATGTTCGTTTCACCTCATATCATAATTATTATGCAGGTTTCATCATGGCTACGTTGTCGGCGAAGGGAGAAGCAAGTACGACATATACCACTGGATGAGCGGATCCGCCCATTTGTTGTGCAGGCAGGTTTTGGTGGAGTTACTGAGTTGGAGTTCATAGCCTTGGACTGGCATCTTATTACTGCCTTGGTGGAGCGATGGAGGCCGGAAACACATACATTTCATATGGCCAACGGGGAGATGTCGATTACTCTTCAGGATGTAGCTGTGTTGATGGGATTGAGAGTAGATGGCATGACGGTGACCGGTGCCACATCGACTGTAGGGAAATGGGCTGATGTTTGCGAACAGTTACTTGGTGTTCGCCCATTGGAGAACGAGATCCAAGGCTCGAGAGTGCTAGCAAGTTGGTTGTATCAGTCATTTGCACATGTGCCTGACCATGCAGATGAGGTGACATTGATACGTCATGCCATGGCGTACATCCTGCAGCTCCTTGGAGGTGTCTTATTCACGGAGAAGAGCGGATCGTTGATATCGATTATAACATTACCGTTTTTATCCGATCTTGATGTTACTGGTACTTTCAGCTGGGGATCTGCCACGTTGGCTTATTTGTACATGCATCTTTGTTACGCTGCAGACATGGGAACTGAGGAGATAGGAGGTTATGTTATCCTTTTACAGCTTTGGGCGTGGGAGCACTTTCCCCATATAGCCCCTGTCATTAGATTGAGGCCCCAATGGCACGGGCGACCATTAGGTGTTCGGTGGAGGGCGGACTTTGAGAATAGACGGCAACCAACACACGTTGTTCGCCCATATCGTGATGCATTTGATATGCAATCGCCAGAGCAGGTATATTTTTTTTGGAAAATTTATTGTTTTCAATTATCCATGGAGTATTGTAATTCTGGTATGTGCAGGTTTTGTGGATGCCGTATGGGAGCGACATCTTGGAAGGGCTTCCACATTATTGCCTCGATGGTTAGCATGTTTGGACGTCACGTGTACCTCTTATTTACTTCCACGTGGTCGAATACTACTTTCCCGACCGTGTCGTACGCCAATTCGGTGGATGACAGAGTATTCCAGCTCCCTGCGACACTGATGAGGTGTTACATGCGATCGATCTACGGGGTAAGGTGGATGTAGATTGGAGAGAGAAGCTTGTTGACCACATCAATGCTTGGATGTCTCGACACGATAGAGTTCTCCACATAGACCAATCAATTGGGGTTAGCACAACTCCGGATTACATGGGTTGGTATCTCCGCATCACCAGAAGATACATGGGGAGATTAGGTGCAATCCTAGCCTACAATGTAAGTATACGTAACGCAAATATATTTCGCTTACTTGTTGTTATGTAAATTCACATTTATTTCAATTTTTCAGATGCAAAGATGGGATCTTGTTATGAATTTAGGAGGAAGAGATCCTGGCCACTACCAGTATAGTGACATAGCACAAGAGACCAAGGCCGAGATGGAGCGTTCATTAGCAACTCAATTTGTAGATGCTATGATCTTGAACGAGGAGTACACGCAGCAAGAGGACATCCAAGATAGAGGAAGAGGACGTGGAAGAGGAAGAGGTCAGGCTAGGGCACAACAATATGCTCATAGACGAGGTCGGGCTAGGGCACAACAACAACAAGATTTTGCACATGGCGACAACTTGGAGGAGGGACACCAGGATATGGATGACGTTCCTGACTTTGTTTTAGAGACACAGTTTGTCACACCGACTGTTGAACCTCGAACCGGCGAGATGTCAACTCCACAAGCTCCTGCAAGGAACATTAGAGGTGAAGAAGCTCAACATGCGTATGCTGCATTGACACCGCCACCTGCGCCCACCTTCGAAGAGGAAGAAGGCATTGGAAGTTCTCAACAACATGATCTTGATCTCCGATTTGGAAGGACTGCATACCAAAGGAGGAGGAAGAGATAATATGTAATGTAAACAAAATTTGTCAATGTAGTCTTACTTTTTTGTATTGTACCCCTCATGTACTCATTTTGGATGCAATGAAGACTATTTATGGACGTCTATTCAAACAATCTTCAAATTTTGTACATATCTTATGGATGAAGAAGTATAGTCATTACAATTCTCAGTGTTGTGGTTATGTTCTGTCCAAGCTTCTGCCTCCCTTTATTTTTTTTGGCCACATAGCAGAGTATAACGCAGCTATTCTATGCGCTATAGGCTGCCTCCCTTTATTTTTTTGGCCGAGTAGCAGACTATAACGTAGCTATTCTCTGCGCTATAGGTAGAACACGCACAGAAAGTCTGCGCTAACGTAAAGCGCATAGAATAAATGCGTCTTCATATAGCACACAGAAAGTCTGCGATATGCGTACAGTATTCGAAGAAAAAAAATTTTTCGGCTTAGTTGGAGAATACTGTTTTCCAACTACGTCTCTTAGGAATTTTTCTCTTAATTATCCTTTTAGTTTCCGATTTCAGGAGCCTCATCAAGATTAAATGAGTTCCTTTACTTCATTTTCATCTTGATTCTCAAGAGAGTCATCCTCTAAGAATCACATTCTTTGAGATGAGATCTTTTAAGAATCTCAGGGTTATAAAGTAGGTATCCAATACCATCCTTTATTTTCCGAATGAAGTAGCACAATCAGTGCTCGATTCCAGCTTACTTTCATGAAAACTTTTTAAGGACATATAATGTAGTCTCTACTACATATATACCAGGAAACTAAGAGGAAATTATGCTAAAATTCATCATTGATCAAATCATGTTACACATGATCCAATTGTATCTCCCTACAACTCTATTGAGTTTAGGTGTGTTGGGAGGATCGAGATAGAAATGATATTCATATCTCCATAAGGTATTCTTTGAATTTATCTAACAGGTACAAGCTACCTAGGTTAGATCAAATTCATTTCATCATTCTTCAAAGTTTGGTTCTTAACCAAAATTATGAAATCTTTGAACATTTCAAAGTTTTCTTAGGTGAAGAGAAGAAATCTCATATCATACATAATCATCAATAGATATCACATATCCATAATGTTTACTATGATATAGATGATCCACATACATCAATATGTATGAGATCTTGAATACCTTGACATCTTACACCTTTCCCAAAAGAAGGGTGTATTGGACATTTTACTTTAAATACAATATTCATAAGTATGTAAGATTTGAAATTTTAGACATTCTAAAGTTTCATATCTTACTAGTCCATTGATCTCATCAACAAACATATGTCCAAAACTTGATGCCAGATCATTGTCAAATGATCTTCATCCTCCTATTGATCTTTTAAGGTTCAACTTTCAGTATTAGAAATCTTAATGAACCATTCATTAATTTTCTAATTTTATGGAGTCCACTAGATGTTAGATTAGTATCTGAAATATATCCATCATAACTCTTTATGATAGGTTTATTCCAGAATTCATGTTTATTTCCAACACTTAAGAACAAACAATGAGTGTATTCTAATATCTAGGTCATAGAGACATTCTATAAGACTAAGGGCTCTCCCACTGAGAATATGAGGTCCATTTATCCAATAGAGATTGTTGCAACAATTGCATCAATATCCATGTGGATAACTATAAACCTTAAGATCAAATTTTTCGGTTTTCTAAAACATATGTGTTAGAGTATTTGGAGCATGCGTCACTTATGTAATAGGTGGGTAAATGGATCCCTCCAAGATCCATTTACCCCACCACTGAGTTTAGTCCCATACCGCCTAGTGGTGGGACTTGGAGGCTCTCTGGAAGCTATATAAGGAGCCCCAGGCCTCCTGTAACAGATGAGAAAGTTCAATAGAATATCCGCCCCTTAGAGGGCTTCTCCCGTGGTTTCATCCCGCTCCTCACGGAATAGGGTTCCACGTTAAATCCCGTTCTTCTTTTTGTTGTTTATCATTTTATTCCATGTTCGCTTCCGCTTCCGATTTTCTAACATGGTATCAGAGCGGGTTCGTTCCTCGAGGATTTGTATGTTCATTATCTTTTCCGAGATTCGAGAGTTTTTTTCTTCGGGAGATTTTATTTTGCAACCACAATTGCTCCGGTTCAATATCATGTTCTAGGGTTTTCTATTGAAACCCTATTTTCTGGAGTTTTGTTCATGATCGATGAAATTTGTTGCTGCGGCTCGGTCCAAGATGTAGTGAGCCCTAGTTCGAGAGTTTCCAGCGGTGGTGCACGCACCCCAGGACGATCCCCAGGACGATCTTCTGACCTTGATAGATCTGTCCTAGCAGTCCCAGATCCATTCCCAACTGCTCCAGCATGCCCCAGATCTCCAGGCAGCATATACGGGAACCTCTGGCCAGAGGTTCAACCTTCATCGCATGGAGAAACGCGGCTCTTGGCGATGAGCCCTATCGATTTCTGGCGGAGCCCTATTCCCACAGACGCGTGCCCAGGCATGCGATCCTCCAGGCTGCGCAACAACCGTTGCAGCACTCCAGGAGGCGATACCCAGGCTCTCTCCAAATCCAAGGCAGTGCGCGCAGTCCTCCTGCCCTTGCGCCCCTCCAGGAGGTGCGAAACCTCCAGACGGCGCTGCCTTCTCCTCCTCGCCGATGTTGGCAGCCACTAGACGGAGCCCAGGCCCCGGCCTCGACCCTGGCATCAGACCTCCCCGCGCGAGACGGCCTCTGCAGTTGATATGTCAACTCCTTGGTGGCCCTCAACTCCATCGCAACTCCTTGGCGGCGGCGCGTGACCTAGCAAATCCATCACAAACAGTCCCAGGCGCATGGCTATGTCACGCGCGATCGAAGAACCTCTTGGCGGTGCGGAACCTCCAAGGTATCAGCGCTAGCGGGCGGCAGACCTCTACCTCCCCGTTCCCCGATCTCCTACGACGAGAGAGATCACACCTCCTCCTCCCTCATCTAAATGGCGGCGCGCCTGTGTTGTGGCCAAGCCCTATCGGGGGCGGCTTGCGGCGTGTGAAGGGGTTCTCAACCAGGGAACCCTATTTGTGTTAACCCTTTTTTGCCCCCTTCCCACAAACGACCGTTTAAAAAAAATATATATTGTTGTAAATGCCCAAATGGGCTGCCAGTCAGACGATTAAAAAAAAAAGAGGGAGAGAGATTTAAAAAAAAAGAGAGAGAGAGTGAAATGCCCATGTGGGCTATGAAAAAAAATGTGAGTTTGCTTTGAAAAAAAAAGAAGAAGAAGAAAAGGGAAAAGAAAGAGAAAGCTGAAAAAAAATGAGAGAATGAAATGGCTTAAAAAATGCATGAAAAGCTGAAAAATAAATGTCAACGGCTTAAAAAAAAAGATGACGGCTTACAAAAATTTTTGAAAATGAAAAGCCGCAAGTATGTTTTTTCCCCTTCTATCTTGTCTTCTCCCAACGTTGTGATGTTCATTTTCCGACAAGTATGGGAGAAAGGGGGAGTATATATAGAGAGTCACAGGTCTTGTTCCAAGATTCAGATGACAGCTTTTCCAGACCGATCAGATGTTCAGACTCTACTAATCTCATATTCAGACTCGACGATGACGCAAGCCAATCATTTGTCATTCTTGTTGGTCGGCCAGAGCTTTCATGTAAGCCATAGGGACTCCAAAGCAGAGGACCATTCCCTATGCCATTGACGGCAAGGGTTTTCATGTGGTATCATAGGGACTCCACAGTAGAGTACCATTCTCTGAGCCAGATAGACAATCCAGCCCCGTTCGTCCTCCTCACATGCACGCCATGAGAAGCAACGTCCTCGACTGCAGCAGCTGTGCGTGTTGGGTTGATATTGTCTGTAGTGTCATGTATTGTGAGTTGAGTTTCTTTCTGTTTGTCCAAGCTGAGCATTGCATGCTCCAGCTTGAGGGGGAGTGTTAGAGTATTTGGAGCATGCGTCACTTATGTAATAGGTGGGTAAATGGATCCCTCCAAGATCCATTTACCCCACCACTGAGTTTAGTCCCATACCGCCTAGTGGTGGGACTTGGAGGCCCTGTGGAAGCTATATAAGGAGCCCCAGGCCTCCTGTAACAGATGAGAAAGTTCAATAGAATATCCGCCCCTTAGAGGGCTTCTCCCGTGGTTTCTTCCCGCTCCTCACGGAATAGGGTTCCACGTTAAATCCCGTTCTTCTTTTTGTTGTTTATCATTTTATTCCATGTTCGCTTCCGCTTCCGATTTTCTAACAATATGTAACAATTGCAAGTGTCATTAGAAGAATGAGATATAATTATTAGACTTTAATCTTATCTTATAAGAAAGTCAATTTCAATAATTAAATGTAGATTATTCTGGTGCTCTATCCGAGTCCTTCTCTAAGGATTCTAGACAGACTTGATAGTCATACTATCAACACACCAACTTATTGCAGTATTGGCATTCATCCAACTCTTTGGATGTCATATGAAAGTCACAGAAGTAGGTCAACTCTTTGACTTTCCTTCTTACTTGGGTCCGACCCATGCTTCCACTGCGCTCCCTTCATCTATAAACAACCATTGCTTAAGACTAAGGATCTCTTATGTTAAATTCAAAAGAATTCAATGTAAGAGCATTTCAACATTTATACATGATTCATTAAATTCATACAATATGAATATTATGAAGCTTCATGAATGACTAGAGTATAGACAATAGAATGATGACATTCATCGTATCTACATCCATCTAAACTCTTAAAACATTGGTTCAGGTAGGTATTCAAACATTTTGAATACATCATCTCTTATAGAGCTACCATTCTGCATGATGCAGTGAATCATGTCATTCATGATTAAAATGTCTAGAGCACATATGTATGCCAGAATATCTTCTTTGATTTTATAAGGATTATTCGACAATTACGATCACCATCGAAATGTCACTTCCAAAGTACACTCGATGAAAGATCAAGACTATAGAGACATACAAACCCTAAGGTGATGTCTTATTGTCTTATTTAATTGTCATTCCTTATTATGTTGAAGAAACTTGCACATTGCAACCACATACATTATGTGTCCAACTGCAAGTACAATATCTGGATCATGAGTCCAATCCATGATATTTTACTGGTTATTATTGAGTATAACATTGAGTGGGGTTTAATGAAGGATTATCTGAAATAAGAAATTTGCGTAAGTGTATATATTTTTATATATATACATATTCTACTTTGATTTAGGAGTTTTTATATCAAAGTTGTCTTGCCTTGTCAACACTGAAAGTTCATTCCCTTAATCACTTTCAATGTAAGAGATATACTTACCATTATATCTCAAGCAAGATCTGGGATCTCCTTCCTTATCTTTGTTACATCCCAATAATATGAGAACCTGTAACTCGGATAAAAAGAAGCGGGAACACATTCCGCCTTACAAGTCCAACTTGCATCTCCCAATTCGGTCTTTAACACCCGGGCCCACCACCCCTAAGGTGATGTTGACCTGTCATTAATTGAACCAACCGTCAACATGCTTAATACTCGCTATACGCAATCCAATATCGCCCCAATAATATGAGGACCCGATATTGGAGTCACTACGTATACGGCCTTACTCTTTCGAGAAGCGAAGAGCCCGATCCAAATGGATTGCATGCAGGAGTTGTCACTTCGGACAGACGTCTCCTTACATACAATATCTGGCGACGGAACCCTTCGCCTTGACGGGAGACCATGGATGTCACTTATGTGATCCTCCATATCATATTCAAATTCTAATTAATCATTATGAATCATATTTATTATGATTAATTCTTTCAAGGGAAATAACAACTCTATTCGTAATAGATTGTTTTAATTTTAATTAAATTCCAATTAATTTAATCATATTAAATTAATGATCCAGTTAATATCCAACAAACATTCTTAATTGTTACTTGAATTATGGTATTATCTCAAATACGTATTATTTCGAATTTTAATATCATGATCTCTCAGACATCATTCGTTCCCTACCCGCTGTCATGGCCAGTACCGGCGGGAGTGGGACGGACCGCAACCGGTTCGACCCGCTACCCCAGTGATCCCCGACTAGACACCATATCCGCCTCGGGAAAAAGCAATGCCGAATCAATCACTTTGTACTTGAGATTATCATCGGTCTTAACCGAAATTATAACATATAATATTCATCAAAACCATTTTGATAATATTATAAGGAGATTTGCTAAACAAATCCCCAACCCTATTCAAGCAACAAGGTCTTGCATGTAAAAGTTATTCTACAACTATTGTAGGATAAACTAAAGTTTTCATGAAAATAATGTTTGTTGGAATGGATATCAAGCAACCAATTGGTGATCTAGATCTAATATAATCATTCGTTGGTTGAGTCAATGTCATTTAAGGGAATAAATATTGTTCTAATATTTCTCAAATATTATCCACAATTATTCCAGGAAATTAACTATTAATTTCGCAATTTTTCTTAAACGACAATCACAAGGTTTTGGATAATGATGCAATTTTCAGCAGTGACCCTCACTAACTAAAAATAGCATATCTCATTCATTTTAAATCCAAATTAAGCAAAATCAATTTCCAGAGTTTGATAACTTGATTTAAAAACGAAACCATGTGATAAACACGCATTTCCAGGCTTTTTAAAACCGTAATTAACATCTTAATTACGTCTCTAATCGCCATCCCCGAAACGGTGGACATATGGTCAATAAAACGATCATATCTTGAGCAAACGGAATCCAAATTATGCAAACTCAAATCCTACTGTTTTCTTAATTAATGGGGAACATTTTCCAATTTAAAATTTCGTGTTTATACATTTTAAACAGGGCCGAAATTTTATCACAAGACAGAGCTGCGAAAATTGAAATGCTAAAATCTTCACAAATCCAAACGAGCCCAAATCTTCGTAGGTTCATGGATCTCATCCCAAACCTTCGACAACCTGGCTCTGATACCACTTGAAGGATACGGAAAAAATCCTCAAGCGCATCACAGAAGCGTGATGATCGCATCGAATGCGATCAGGAGCGACTAGTCGCACTAGTTGCTCGATGCAGCGGAAATTAAAAATTTTCTATGTGACGAAACCACATGATCCAAGAACACTTCTAGGATCGTTTCGTCTAAACCACAAACAAGTAATAGGATTACCTCTTGCAGCGTGGTTGCGATCGAGTCTCTAAACAAAGAGACCTCCTGTCTCAAGTCCGATCCGATGGAGTTGTTGTTGGTAAAACACAACAACAATTGATTTAATTTGAATTAATTCATATTGATAAATCAACATAATTAATTCCAACTTAAATCAAATTTGACTAAAGAAGAGATAACGAGAAGACTAAACCAATCCCCTAAAATAAGGGGACGGCTACCATCATCTCATGAGATCTCAATATCTCATGAGATCTCATTATCTCATGAGATCTCATTATCTCATGATTATATCATGATCTCTTGTCGATAATATTTTCACAAAAAATAATTCCAAATTACCTTTTGGAAAATATCAATCAAGCCATTGAAAAAAATGTGAATCTCATTCACAACCCAAAACTAAATGTAATTATATTTTCAATTAATCATTCAATGTGAATCCCATTCACATTAACAATTAATCAATAAATATAAAACACAATATTCCTCTCTCTTATATATTTTAAATCACATTTATAATATATATGATTAATATGGATAGTGCTATCTACATTATTCATATCCATGATAATTAAATCACATTTAATCATCTTGGATCTCTTTTCTCATGTGCCCAAATAACATGAATCACATTCACATTATTCATATCTTTGTTAATTAAATCACATTTAATTATCTCAGATAACTCTCCTTATAATATGAATCAAATTCATATTATTCATGATAATTAAATCACATTTAATTATCACTTTTCTCGATGCTTGGATACATATATCAACAATAAAATTATCCATGAACTCTTTCAAGGATAATGTGCTTTCTCCGCGGATACTTGGAGATAAGGACATGGCGATTGTATTGTTCCACGTATAGTGACTTGGATATTGAGATCACATCTCAAATCCAGATCTCGGGCCTCCCACAGATGCTTGATTAAATCAAGACCGCAAATCTAATCTTCTCATTGCATCTGAATCTCATTCAGATCAATGTCCAACATTTGGACCAAGATCAGATGACTTCTCTACTGAGAGGAGTCACTAAAACCAGACCCGTTTCATCACTCCCTAGGAATGGAAGCGTCATGGTTATACAATCATTTATGATCACATCACCCTCAGGTATTCCCAACACCTGTACATCCTGCATACTGGAAGACTCAGAATAAACCCGAAGTATTAGCTCAACTTTATACTGTCTACTTCAGGGTTTTATCAGTAAGTTTCTCATTTGATCATTGGGAGTCGGTATTGATCATACACTTTCCAAAAACATATATCATACCTAGATCTTGATCATATACTTTCCAAAAGTATATATCAAACCTTACAAATTCAGTCAAGCTTCTAAAGCGAGACGACCATGCACGGGATTTGATTCTTCCCAATATCTCATGAGTGAGCTCATGTCTTCCGGTTCAGTAGTGAATCTGTATGATCCCTTTGAGAGATCGTATTACTCATATGCCCTTATATGCACACCAGCGCGACGGTGTATAGACTTTGGTTAGGTCATCAACCTATTGGTCTGCCAAATGTACATACTCAGACATATAGTAACACATCTGTCTCCGGTCAGAGGACGCGTGCCTGTATAGTGACAACATACGATATAGGACTTTGGTTCTCTCGATCTCGTTAAGTCAACTCTTTGACCTAACTAATCTGACACCTCTGAATCTCTATTCCCATGCAGATGACTTGCATCAAGAGGTCGGTCAGATATCAGCCTATGTGAGAAAGGACTGCCATCTCCTACTCAGGCTGGAGATCATCTCTTAACAATCATTTAACGGTGCTTGATGAGTCCTCAATCTAACCTTTTAGATATTCATCCAAGCACCAGCCTCTATGATTCAATAGTTGAATCAACAGCTGTATGATTATTAAGATGGCCATGGTACATAACCCTAATTGTACTAAGGGACCTATTATGCAAATTATTTATTCTTCATTTCAGATCAGGGAATGATATTTGCAATAACATTTATTGCATAATGGTTCGCCGTGGGCTCGCATGTCCAACAACCTTGGCGGTGGATTGGTTTACAATGTCATTGGCAATCCCCGTGGTAAGAATACAAGAGAGACAAATACATGCGCACGTGTCGTCTTGCTTCCATGAAGCATTCTCAATCTTATTGTCGGCTCCGGCTGTGTCAGAATGTGCTCCTTGTTAATGCACTGTGTGAGGATTAAGAACTGCATGTACCACAACTCATAATTAGTCCCATCCATCTTCACGATGGGAGCTGGGCCCTTGAATGCATCGGATGAAGAGAAGACACCACTCTTGCTCTCTAACATGATGAAGAAAAAGAGGCTGAAACAAAACTCGACAGGGGTAGTAGACGATCTGAGCAAGTCTACATGATCATATAGAGGATTGGTTGTACATGTAGACTCATACAACCATCCTTGTCAATCCTCGATCTACACTAGGGTCGGAAAATGTGATTTATAGGTCTAAAATTACTTTTTTCGGTCAAAATCAGAATGTACAACAGATCTGGGTGGCATCGAAGAGGATAAGAAGGCCCTTCGGGGGCTTATCAGTGAGTAAGAAGCGCCCTAGGGAGCTGGCGGAGGTGTAGGTGCCCAATGGTAGGTTGGGTGACGCTGAAGAAGGGCCTAGGTGGCCCTACGACGATACGAGGTGGCCTGCAGCAGGCGGCAACACTAAAACCCTTGGAAGGGCTGGGGGGCGGCGGCGTACGGCCTGTGGAGGGTCCTCGACGGTGTGTGAGGCAAAGAGAGGGGGTGATAGGTGGGTTTAGGGCACGAGGTACGAGAACTTCGATCTAGGACTGTCGCTTTGATACCATGTGTAGAGAAAATAATGAGTTTCTTATTTGATGTAGCCATGGAATTAAAAATCGCGCCTCAGGGCGCTCGAGGCGTACGCCTCGAGGCGAGGCGGCCCATTTCGCCCTGGGGTGTACGCCTTGGCAGTTTCCAGTGAGACGGTCGCCTCACTCATGAAAAACGTTGCGAGGCGTCACCGCCTCAAGGCGGTTTGAGGCGTTGGCTGAGGTGATTTGATTTTAAGTGGGCCACGTGCAGTGCACGTGACCCACTTTACTAACCCTCCTCTCCCCCAATTGCCGAATTCCATATCGACCTCCCCCTTTCGACTTCGAGCGAAAAGCCCTAACGAGCTCCTCCTCCTGACGCCGGCGACGTCGACCACATCTGGAGCTGCCCCAAGGCTCGCAACCACCTTTCGGCGTCAGAGATCTCTTCTCCAAGCTCGCGAGCTCCTCCATTCGCCACCGCCTCTTCCTTTTACCCCATCAGGTTCACCGTCCATCGCCATTTTCAATTTTTTTTCATTTTTTTGTTACTTATTATATCTTAGTAACTCGTTTGAGGACCTGAATCGTAGACCTTAGTATATAGGATGCAAGTAGTATATAGGATGCAACCTGTTATTAAAAATCTACAGAAACTCATGGTCATTAACATGGTCATTAACTGAGAACAAGAAATTAACAAGAAAATGGTCATTAACATGGAATTAAATGGTCATCCTATATACAACTTGTTATTTTCTTGTTCTCAGTTATCTCTATATGATCTTAGTATATAGGATGCAAGTAGATTTACATTTATCTGCAGTTGATCTGCTTGCATTTTTTCTACAGAAACACAGATATATGCAGCCATTTCCTATATAAACATGCATGTCTAGATATCAAGTATTTCATTATTTGTTCATTATTTCATTATTTATTTGCCGAAGTGACATAGTTGTTCATTATTTCATTATTTCATTATCTGCAGTTGTTCATTATTGTTCTGCCAACACTGCCATTTCCATTTCCTAGATAGGATGCAGTTTATCTGCAGTTGTTCATTATAGATTGACTATGCACAACTTTTGCTCAATTCACCAACCGAGTGACCAATCTGACCAGTCGACTGAGCTCAATGGTTCATATGATTGATATATTTTTCATCGATTGAAATATTTTCTCGTTAACTAATGTTGGTAATGAACACTTGATTTAACGGATAATGTCTGCTATATCCAATGAACACATCTTTTCATGATTTTACATAATTTGGTACCATCTTCTTATGCATCTGATTGGATCCAATAGGTGATTAACATGTTTTATTTATGATGCAATGTGCTATAAATTTCAGAAATGCCGAGAGCTAACAAGAGAGGCATGAAAGATTCTGAAGGAGGTCGAAGTGACCCCGGCTGGAAATATTGTGTTCCAGTCGAAATGGAGGAGTCTCAGAAGGGAAAAGGTTATCTTTACGTACAATGCAATTTCTGTGCTAAGCGGATTACAGGTGGCATTGCGAGACTCAAGCACCACCTTGCAAAAACTGGGAAAAATGTTAAAGCATGTCCAAAAGTCCCAGTAGAAGTATCAAATGAAATGAAGTGTTTACTGGCAAGGCTTGAAGAGAGAAATAGAAAAGCAGTGGAAGAGATGGAAGAACTTTGCAAATTGGGTGCTTATGAAATGGAAACACCTCATGGGAGCAATGAACATCAAACAATGACAGGAGGATCCAACAGTGTGAAGCAAGTGAGAGGTCCTATGGACTTATTTGTTGGTGCATCCGGTTTGGGAGGTCCCACGATTGGAACTAGCAACATAAATGAGAAGCAAGTTCAGACAACATTGAATTCATCATGGAAGAAAGAAGAGAGAACTCGTGTTTGTCGTGATATTGGAAGATTTTTCTTTGAAAATGGATTGGCATTCAATTGTGCAAATAGCACATCATTATAAACAATGCTCCATTCTGTGGGAGCATTTGGGAGGGGATTGGAGCATCCAACCGCATACGAGTTGAGATCTTGGATACTGAGGGAGGAAGTGAATAACATTGGCAATTTGATGAAAGCGGCAAAAGCTTCTTGGGCGGAGACGGGTTGTAGCATCATGTCTGATGGTTGGACAGACACGAAAGGTCGTTCACTTATCAATTTTTTGGTGAACAATCCAAGTGAGACTTGGTTCTTGAAGTCCATAGATGCATCTGACAAAACAAAGAGTGCACATTTACTTTTTTCCCTGCTCGATGATGTAGTTGAGGAGGTCGGTGAGAGCAATGTCGTGCAAGTTATTACTGACAATGCCTCAAACTACAAGGCAGCTGGAAAATTGTTGATGGAGAAAAGAAAACATTTATATTGGATCCCTTGTGCTGCTCACTGCATTGATTTGATGTTAGAAGATATTTTGAAAATGCCTTTGCTTGCCTCTGTTTTCAAAAGTGCGAAAAAAGTTATCAACTACATTTATGCTCATGGTTGGGTTTTGGCCATGATCAGATCAAAGATTGGGGGAGATTTGATCCGTCCTGCTATTACACGTTTTGCTACGACTTTCCTTACATTGCAGAGATTGATTGTTGTAAGGGACTCTCTCGAGTCTTTTTTTACTTCCTATGCATGGAAGAGGAGTCCATATTCCACCAAGCCCCAAGGGCCAAGTGCATGCAACACAATTTTGAGACGGAAATCCTTTTGGCCGGGTGTTGCCTTTGTGATTAACACAACTAAGATATTGGTCATGGTCTTACGAGTGGTTGATTCAGAAAAATATCCCCCAATGGGATTCATTTATGAAGCCATGGATAGGGCCTAGGAACAAATTGCACTTGCATTGAGCAATGAAGAAGAAAAATACAAGCCATTTTGGGACATTGTGGATTCTAGATGGGATCGCCAACTTCATACTCATTTGCTTGCTGCAGCCTACTTTCTCAATCCCCAATATCAATACGTCTCCTCATTTTCCACACACACCGAGATAAAGATTGGATTGTATGCTTGCATGGAGAGGTTGATAAGCGATCCCTTGGAGAGGGAGAAAGTGGATCTACAGATAGATGCTTTCAGGAGTGCACAAGGTTTGTTTGGATATTCTAATGCTATAAATACACGCAAGAAGAGGAGTCCTGGTAATGTATTCCTCTAGAGTCTCAATTTATTATTCTTTGCTTTTCATTATTATATCTAACCATATCTTATGAATTTACGACCATCATCAACTGATTGGTGGAGGGCATTTGGAGATGATACTCCTGAGCTGACCAAGTTTGCCAAAAAAGTTTTGAGTTTGACATGTAGTGCATTTGGTTGTGAACGCAATTGGAGTTCATTTAATTAGGTAGTATTTTGACTTGAGTAGGTCATAAACCTATTCTCTAATTATATATATTTGAAGCTTGTCCATGTATATTGGGTAGGTACATACGAAGAGGAGAAATCGTCTCACACAAGCAAAACTCAATGATTTGGTTTATGTGATGTTCAACTTGAAGTTGAAGCAGAGGGAGGTCAAGCAAAAGACTGTAGAGGATCCCCTATGCTTGGAAGATGTGGATTCTAGTGATGAGTGGATTTCAGAGCATCAAACATGTGAACATGATGCATATCATGAGCTTGATGCAAATACTCCTATGGAGGTGGATGCTGCGGAAGCTGAGGAAGAACAAGATGATTCTCGTAGGAAGAAGAGAAAGAAAGGTAAATGTGATGTTAAACTTATTTCATTAGAATAAAAATACAATATACTAACAAAGTAACAAATAACAATGGTATTGTATAATACATGTAAAGCTGTGGTTGATATTGATGAGGACGAGGTTCATACTAGAGATGATGTTAGCGATGGAGATGATGATGAAGAAAATCTAAACTACATGGATGATTCATTGGATGATCCAATGAGCAGTAGTGAATCAGAGGATGATAGTCTTGTTGTCGCTGTTAGAGTTCACGACAATGATTAGAAGATCTCTAGGAGTTTAGATTACGAGCATGAATCGACATTCTACTTTTTGAATTAGAAATAGGATTTGAAATCTAGAAGTTGGAACTTATTATGTTTTGTACTCTCTATTTTGTCTTGCATTTAATTCTAACATTTGGTACACTACAAGTTTACGAGTCTAAGACAACGATGGATTGCATTTGAATTCCTCTACTTGCTTTATATACTTCAAGATATGTGTTATTGTATTGCTTTCTTAATATTTATACAATGAAAGATGTTAGATTAGTAATTTTTTTTGGGGAAAACTGAGGCTTACGCCTCGACCGCCTCGAGGCTACGCCTCGCCTCGATTCTGGTGGAACCGCCTCGTTCCGCCTTTCGTTCTTTCAAACCTTGGATGTAGCGTGAAACAGATAATTAGGGCTTAATTTTCCATCCAATAATTAGAGTTCAATTGCAATTTTATTTTTAGAAAGACGAGATCTCATGTGATCTCGAATCAATTAGTCGATTATTAATTAGTGATAAATCGCGAAAATCACCCTCTTAATAGTGTGGAATTAACACTCGAATCTCGTTGCAGTCGGGCGAAATCGGATCGATCTAAAACCACTTAGATTAATTTGTCAATTAAATACAAGCGGTCAAATTTATTTTACTTGGGCAAGCCCAAGGTCGAACTCAGGGACACACGCCTCTTAAGCGGTTAGTCAGATTCTCATTAATCAGATTAAGTGATGAATTAATAACTCATAGGTCAGAACACAAAGACACATGATGCGAACAAATAAGAACAAAGGATGCATGCACGGGAGACACTTTTTATTTGGTTTTTGTGTTGCAACATAACACAAATGTAATGTTATGCAAACATACCATAATTAGATAAAATCAATGAGCAATTAATGCGTGGTTAATTTCAGGCCATTTGATGATGCAAACTTAATTGATAAATTACTCAATGGTATTAAAAATCATTAAATAGATGACACTTCGTAATTAAAATTAATCATCCGAATCTTAGTTTCAAATCAGAAAATAAATCATGCCATTGGATAGGTAAGGAAATAAGCTTCAAAATGGAATTGAAATCAACTCAAACGGAGATCATATGCTCAAGATATTAGCAAAAGAGTTCAGGGGCATAAATGTAAAGAAAACATGAAAATAACCAGAGAAACATTACAAACATGTCCCTGGAAGGACTTAAATGCAATTAAGAAAAGTCGTGAGGCCTTGCCTGTAATTTTCCCATACGCGCGAGGGCCAAATTGCATTTATTAAAACCCAGAGGGTCAGGTGCAATTAACCCTAGGAGCGCACGTTATGCGCGTGATCGGAGGACCTGTTTGCAATTTGGAGAAGCTGGCGGGGCGCCCCTGCAATTTTCCCAGCCCTCACGTGACCTGAGCACGTGAAGCTAGGCTCGGAAGACGACTCAGGATCGGGGCGAGGCTCAGGAGGCTCGGGCCACGTTTCGGTAGATGGTGGCGCTCTGGCTTGGCTCGGGTGCCCCGAGCATGGAGGTTGGAAGTGGAGGCTCGGGCGCTGACACATGGCATCCTAGAGGCCGTCCGATCATGGTGATCGGACAACACATGTATGTCCTTGTTCTCCAACGCCGCCGCCTCCAGCGACGGACTAGGAAGAGCTCCGACAAAGGGCTCTTTCCTCCTTCAGGCCTCCATTGGCTGTCAGATGATCGAGGAACGTCCTGGGGGAGTCGACGATGAAGCTCAGATGCAGGAGAACCGCTGGGGCAGTCTGGACCAAAGTGGCGACGTGAGATCGCCGGAGATGAAGCTTTGGAAAACAGCCCCGGCGAAGGCTTCGACCAATGAAGCATTACCTGCAATCGTTAGCTTTAGCCGAAGCGTACGTGCGTGGGGGCGAAGTGAGTAGAGTGGGGTTCCACGCAAGCGGAAGGGGAGAACCGGAGCTCCGACGAACTGGAGAGGAGGTGGAGTGGGGGTGTTCAGATGATGAAGAAGAAGAGGAGGCGAGCGGAGGTGTGCGCGAGGATGCGTGAAGTGTGTCAGAACGAATGAAGTGATGAATTGAAGGAGAAAACATATAGAAGCGTCTAATTAATTCAAAGAAACAAGGAGGAGAATCAGAAGGGACTTACCTGGAGATCGGGGTGAACGAGTGTGAACCCCTCAGGATCCGGGTACCCGTTTACGACAAAATTCGCAATATTTCATTCACATTGATCGCAGAGTTGTAGAAAAGTAGGGAAAATTTTTCGTGCAAATTTGACATTCATTTCCATCATACATGACCACAAGTACAAGAGACAACATGGCACCAAAATTCTTTTCATTAATATTCATATCAAGTTACAACATGTACAAGGATCTTCCATTACAACATATATCCCAAGGTGTGATACAAAAGAGATAACATTTACATCATTATCTGAACAAAACTAAGACAAAGTAATTCATACCGTCGAGTATAAACTCTAACTCCTGGAAGCATGTATATCTACTGAGCTGCAGGCTGTTTGCCTGCCACACACAAAATAGGAAAGAAGAGGCGTCAGCCATTGCTGGTATCTCCCTAAAATTTATAAAAATAACTGGACATTTAATAAGTACAAAAGCAAGCAAGTAGAAAGGTGGTATAAGTAAAATCTACATCTACTTGCGTAAGTAAAAAGGGTTTGTTTGTAATGCGTTTCTAATGATTTCCCCAGAGCCCGGCATTTCCCATATGTAACATATTTATATAGCAGTTGCGTAATCATGAGTGTATGAGTGTGAATGCATATATCAATTTCTTTAGAGATCATGTTGGTGAGTGACAAACGGAAAAGTTGAGATTGTAGAGATCTATTAATTTATTTAAATTCTTGGGTAGAGAGAATGGTCTTTTGATCATAACTTCTCAAATTCTCAACTTCAATGTTTCAGATATAGCTCCAGATGTTGTAGATGTAGATATGGATGATCTATATATAGAATCGCCAAGTCTGTTTGGCGAATTAACTCAAGCGGTGAAGAAGCCTACAAATGGCTCTTCCGTCTCGCCCTCTAATTGGAAGCGCGGTCCAATAGAGGGATAGGTCTACTCCCCAACTACGCCACTGAGACGGGTGAGAGAGACTCCCTAGAAAAGTCGCTCTAGAAAACTGCCCGACTAGTACGGGCGAACGAACTCGTATGTAAAAACTGAAAACCAATGATCCCCCGCCTGGGTATCCTAAAAGACAGGGTCAGCGGAACTGGTCTAAAGTCATGATCCCAACGAGGCGTAAAACACTGCGAGCTCGTGAAAAACCGAAAAGAGACTGGAATCCTAGACCCGCGCACTTGGCGGCCGCTGCCCTAACTGGGCTTCCTATCTCCCGCCCAGGTGAGAGTCACCGCGCTCTCGCACGATCATGTGTAGAAGTCATCATGATCGGCACTATTAATTATCGATCATCATTGATTCATCATTTTTTTCCCATGCCTTGATTACTAAACCTTCTCATGTCCCTCTTATAGATGCCTTACAAATGTAGATATTTGACATAATTTATCTTTAATGATGTATAGAAACTTGTATTCAAGAATCAATTAATTGGGGATTTCTATTTAAGATGATTGTAAAGCCTGCTGCAATATATATTGGTTGTTCCGACTATAAACGGCACGAATTACTATCCTTTCATTGTCACAAAATTTTAGTCTTCTTTAACAATCCTAAAGAATCGCTTAACATGATCTAACTTGACAATTGATGTTTCCATGTTTTTCCTCAAAGATCTAAATTCCAAAACTGCCTCAACTGTCCTAGCATTACCTTTATTTTTGTGTGATCTTATTTAAATCTTATAAAACAAGCATAAAGATGAATATGGTTAGTTGTGTTGTTCCTAATATGCATCTAATAGGAGTTGATCGAGTATGCCTTATTCTACTCAACTTGATATTATTACATGTTCGACAGTAATACAGTATCAACTATTGAACCATACATTATTTTAATTAATTTAACTGGAATGATCACTTGAGAAAATAATAATTTAAAATTATACTCTACTCAACTTGACATTATTACATGTTCTATAGTACTGTTGTACCATAATATATTTTAAATAACTTAACTGGAATGATCAGTTGAGGAGACAATAATTTAATTAAGAAACTTTACACAGAGACCAACAAATGACACATACCAGGTTTCCTATGTAAATTGCATATATAGGAATAGTATTCCCCTCATATCTTCCAATTATATAATATGTAAGAATAGTTACTTCCATCGTGCATTTTAAATCTTAAAGTTAGTACTGTATGGAGAAGAAAGATTACGTAAGACAAATCCATTCATATAGTAGTTCAATAGAAAATAGATTCTTGTAATTCCTAGAAAACAGATCAGTCCTTATTCAATTTTTCAATTTAAATTATTTGATTTAGGCTTGAACACAAAACACATGTAACTATATTTGCAAATTCAAATGGGAAATAGATTCTTAAAATTCCAGAAGAGTAGAAGCAGAACAGTCCCTTCTATTTTTTTTAGAACTTTAATTCATTTATTTTTAGCCTTTAACAGAGAATATATGTAAATTCAATTTGCAATTCAAATAGGAATTTGATTCTTGTGTCAGGAGTAAAAATAGACATCCAGTTTTTTTTTAACTTTAGAATTTAGGAGTCTATCCAGGTTATAAAAATTATCATGCAAACCCTTAAGTTCCATCTTTAAAAACCAAAGATCATGGACTGAAATCCTAATTTCTTTTATTTGAAATCAATTGTGTGAAACTTACACAATAGTCAATGAAAGAAAAGTGAAATCATTCATGCATGGCAGCAAAAGAAGGGGAAGGAGGTACCTCTTAGATCTCCAATTTGGGATATCACCACATGCATGAATCTGAAATTCCAGGAGCTTTGGCTGTAGCAGTTGTTCCCAGATTTGCTTCAATTTGAAGCAGAAATCCTCTTGTCAGGGGCTTGGTTTTGCAATTCCAGCAAGAGAAGGACAGCAGCAGGAGAAAGGAAGGGCTGGAAATCCTTACAGCTGGAGAGGTTTGGAAGGATTTGGGAGAGAAAAAGAAAAGAGGAAAGGGAGAGTACGGCTGGAATGTGAAAGGGAATGGGCTTATATAACCAAGAATGGTATGCAAATATTTGACAAGTGGAAAAGAACCCCATCCAGTTGTAACTGCTACAGTATCCTTTTTTTTTTCAATGGCAGGAATTTGGCTATTAACAATAGCTTAGCTGTCTGTTAATAAAAAAAATACTTATGTTTTGTTATTGTTCTATTTTTTTATTTCTTTATTTAACATACTTAAAATCTACCGTACGCGCACCTCGGTCTTCCGTTTTCGACGCGAAACATCTCGTTTTGACCGTCTCGGAACGACGATCGTTTTGAGTACAACATTGGTATACTTCCGATCGGGTTTTGAATACCCCAAAATTTTCGGATATGATTTTGGTTTAAGGTTAAATTTTTGTGAATTAAAATTATCAAACGACCTCCAATTGACGAACGGTCGATTCCGTTGGTCTCGTGTCGTCGAATCGGATCTAATGACGGTCTCGGTTCGTTTCGCGGTTTCCGAATTTGCGTCGCGGCTTTTTGCGGCACGAATTACGAATCGACCGATTTTTGGTCGATTTCGTCCGAACGACTTTTGATTCATGATCAATTGGTCGTTTTAGGTTGTTTAGTATTAACTGACAACGTTTTTGGGTTCATTAGACCCAAATTCGGACAAGTTCGGGTTTGGGCGAATTCCCGGATGTTACAATTATAAAAACCTCAAAGGGAGTCTCGTCCTCGAGACTCGAGTCAAGGTTAATAGGTATCTTATTTGGATTTAATATGGTTATAAAAACCTCAAAGGGTTTTGAATCCATAAAAACCTCAAAGAGAAAACAAGCCATATATTTATAATGTGTCTAATTACAAAAGCTTGTTTTGACGATTACATCAGAATAGCTGTGGATATCGTGCCCGCATGTCGGCTTCAGTCTCCCATGTCGCTTCCTTGACGCCGTGTCGGTGCCACAAAACCTTGACCAATGAAATCTCTTTGCTGCGAAGCTTCTTCACGGCACGGTCAAGTATCTGGACATGCTTCTCTTCATAAGTCAGATCCGGCTCTACATCGAGATTCTCATAACTGATGATGTGCCGAGGATCGTGCACATACTTCCTCAGGTTGGATATATGAAAAACATCATGAATAGCTGAAAGATGTGGAGGAAGGGCTACTCGGTATGCAACCTTCCCCACTCGAGCAAGAATCTCGAACGGTCCAACATATCGTGGCGCCAACTTGCCACGAACACCGAATCTCTGCACTCCTTTCATGGGAGATACTCTCAAAAATACCCAATCTCCAACCTATAATTTATAGGAATGTCATTAATATGAGGTTAAGTTAATTTGTAATAAAGGAAGAGAAGAAAATTGGATAACTGAAATTCTAAATCTCTTCTCCGACGGTCTGCATAGCTCTTCTGGCAGCTTTGTGCCGTCAGAAGCCTCCGTCTCACAAGATCAACAACTCTCGCGGTCTCCTCCAAGAGATCCACGGAATATAAAGCATGATCACCTACCTCACGCCAACTGAGAGGTGTGAGGCATCTCCGCCCGTATAGGGCTTCGAATGGTGCCATGCCAATACTGGAGTGATAGCTGTTGTTGTACGTGAATTCCACCAAGGGCAAATGGTCCTTCCAGGACCCTTTCCACTCCAAAGTGCATGCGCGAAGTAGATCCTCAAGCGTCTGAATGGTGCGCTCACTCTGCCCGTCTGTCTGTGGATGATAAGCAGAACTCATCTTCAGCTCTGTCTGTAGTGCTGATATGAACTGATGCCAATAGTGAGATGTAAATCTCGAATCCCTGTCAGACACCACTTCTCGTGGTATACCATGCAACCTGATAATGTTCTGCACATAGAGCTTGGCCAACCTGGATGGAGTGTAAGTCGTGTTGACAGGTATAAAATGGGCTGACTTGGTCAACCTATCAACAACGACCCATATAGAATCATGGCCACCTAGTGTCTTCGGCAGACTTGTGACAAAATCCATAGAAATGCTCTCCCACTTCCACTCGGGAATAGGGAGAGACTGCAGTAATCCTGGTGGTCTCATGTGCTCAGCCTTGACCATCTAACAGGTCACGCATCTGCTAACATGTAGCGCCACATCGCGCTTCATTCCATCCCACCAGAAATGTCGACGCAGATCACGGTACATCTTCGTACTGCCTGGATGGATAGATAACCGTGAACTGTGTGCCTCATCGAGAATGTCTCTGCGAAGCTGTTCGTCATTGGGTACAACGACCCGCCCTGCCTTACATAAAATGGACTCCATCACAACAAAGTTGTCAAATTCGTCTTTGACGGCGCGCATGTATCTATCTCGGATCCAAGGATCGGTCTTCTGTCCATCTACAATACGATCCCAAAGACTGCTGTATCGTGGAGGCACGGCGGTAGAAATGGATGCGCTCTCCTGAGGATGCCAATCGGTCAAAGCTGCAAGCGTATCCCACGTGTATAGCCAGTTCACCGTACCATCAGCATGCGCTCTCCTGCTAAGTGCATCAGCCACCACGTTTCCCTTACCAGGATGGTAAGAGATCGTGCAATCATAATCCTTCAATAGTTCGAGCCATCTGCGCTGTCTCATGTTCAGCTCCTTCTGATCAAAGATGTACTTCAGACTCTTGTGATCCGTGAAAATCTCGAAGTTCACCCCATATAGATAGTGGCGCCGGATCTTCAAGGCGAAGACAACTGCCGCCAACTCCAAGTCATGTGTGGGGTAGTTCCGCTCGTGCGGTCTCAACTGCCGTGATGCGTAAGCAATCACCTGTCCTCTCTGCATCAACACTGCTCCTAGACCTTCTCCAGATGCATCTGTGTAAACTGCATAGTCCTGAGTGCCTGAAGGAAGAGCAAGAATAGGCGCTGTAGTCAACCTCTCCTTCAGTGTCTGGAAGGCCTGCTCACATGAATTGTCCCAAATAAATGGAACTCCCTTGTGCGTCAGTCGTGTCAAAGGGCGAACAATGCGTGAAAATCCACTGACAAAGCGTCTGTAATAGTCTGCTAATCCGAGGAAGCTTCGAATCTGAGTGACTGTCTTGGGCTGCTCCCAAGACATAACTGCATCTATCTTCGCAGGATCAACCGCGATACCTGCTCCAAAAATGATGTGTCCCAAAAATGAGACCTGAGATAACCAGAACTCGCACTTGCTCAACTTGGCATATAGCTTGTGCTCCCGCAATGTATCCATAACAATCCGTAGATCATTCGCATGATCCCATTCATTCCGTGAGTAGATGAGCACATCATCGATGAACACCACTACAAACTTGTCCAAGTATGGACGGAAGATACGGTTCATCATATCCATGAAAGCCGCAGGTGCATTGGTGAGCCCAAACGGCATCACCACAAACTCGTAGTGTCCATAGCGAGTCCTGAAGGCTGTCTTCGGAATATCCGACTCGCGAATCCTCAGCTGATGGTAGCCTGAACGAAGATCGATCTTCGAGAAAACCGAAGATCCCTGGAGCTGGTCAAACAAATCATCGATACGTGGCAAGGGATAACGGTTCTTCACTGTTCTTTTGTTCAGCTGCCGGTAATCAATGCACAGTCTCATGGATCCATCCTTCTTCTTGACAAATAGAACCGGAGCACCCCAAGGTGAAGTGCTCGGCCTCACGAATCCCAAATCAAGTAACTCCTGCAACTGCACCTTCAGCTCCCTCAACTCGGCTGGTGCCATGCGATATGGTGCCATAGAGATCGGCTGTGTATCTGGCAACAATGTGATCTCGAACTCGATCTCCCTCTCAGGAGGTAGCCCTGGTAGCTCATCAGGAAATACGTCAGGGTATTCTGATACTACTCGGATATCCTGTATCATCGGCTCCTGATCAGACACCTCCCGAACAAAAGCAAGATATGAATCGCAACCTTGGTCAACAAGTCGCTGGGCTCGCAATACTGAAATGTACTCCATGGTGGAGTCATGTGTAGTACCCTCAAAAGTGAACTCGGGTAGATCTGGAATCCTGAAGACAACCGTCTTCCTAAAGCAATCAACAAGTGCATGATGAGCGGATAGCCAATCCATGCCTAAAATCAAGTCGAACTCATCAAGCTGTAGGAGTAGACAGTCTGCGATCATCTCATGACCGCCAATCAGTATGGGCAAGTGCCTGACTATCAGAGATATGACAAATAACTGGCCACCTGGCCCTCGGATGTGATATGGAGACGATAGCGTCTCTGCAACTCTATCTGAAGAAACAAGCAATCTCGAAGCAAGGAAAGAGTGTGTCGCGCCGGAATCAAATAAAACATGGAAAGGTCGGCCCAAGACTGAGACCATACCTTTCACCACAGTAGCCGCTGAACGTGCCTGCTCCTCAGTAACGGCATGTAACTGTCCTTGCCTGGCTGATGCAGCACTAGATCCCGCCACGCTCTGCGTATGTCTCTGCTGCTGTCGCCTAAAATTGGAGTTCCTACCATGGAAACTCCCTGAACGCTGTGTCTGAGGCTGTGACTGTGAAGGCTGTGGCTGAGGCTCGCCAGAAGCCTGTGGGCACTGTGCTCGGTAATGTCCCCACTCATGACATCGATAGCATCTGACTGGCCTGGTAGGTGGAGTAGCTGTGCCTGTGCTCCGTGCTGGTCCTGCAGGTGGTCTATCTGCTCGCTGCGACCCAGATGGTCGAGCGGACTCTGTGCCACGTCCGGCGAGTGCTCCTCCTAGAGTAGTCGATGGAGAAGAGCGAACGCTGCCTGTGAAGGACGAACCTGTAGGACGGAACCGTCTGTCTGACCTCTGCTGCTGAAACGGTCGACGTATCGGTCCAAAAGATCGTCGCGGTCTAGGCGCTGCTCCAGACGAGCTCCCGAAACGTCTCCCCCTGATGTCCTCGAACTTCTCCGCAGCATCGGTAGCCTCGGAGATAGAAGTGATGTGTAATCCTGCCAGCTTCTCCTGCACCTCCTCGCGCATGCCGCCAATGAACTTTTCCAGATTCTCCTCTGGAAATGCGCCAGCTGCTCGGGTATGTCGTGATAGCTCTGTGTATCGGATGAAATAATCTCTGGCGGTCATCTGTCCCTGACGAAGCTCTGCAAAAAGTCGGCGCTGGGACTCCTTCCACTTCGCAGAAAAGAAGTGGGCTCTGAACCTAGTCTCGAAATCGTTCCAAGTAGGCTCTCGGCCTAACTCGGACACTACGGCCTCCCACCATCGCTCGGCGAAGTCTGTCAGTGAATACTCTATGAAAGATAGCCACGTGTCTCGTGGCACATGAATTGCCCTGATCACCTTCATCACTCTCTTCTTGGGATATAAGATGAAAATTAATGAAATTGGTGACATTTGTGGTTATTGAATAAGAATGTCATATTTCCCTTCTCGAACTCACGACAAGTCAGAAGACTGTCGCTATTCATGAACTTAATACGATCGGAATCGAAATACTGCGAATGTACGTATCGGGGTACCATTGCTCTGATACCAAACTGTGAACCCCTCAGGATCCGGGTACCCGTTTACGACAAAATTCGCAATATTTCATTCACATTGATCGCAGAGTTGTAGAAAAGTAGGGAAAATTTTTCGTGCAAATTTGACATTCATTTCCATCATACATGACCACAAGTACAAGAGACAACATGGCACCAAAATTCTTTTCATTAATATTCATATCAAGTTACAACATGTACAAGGATCTTCCATTACAACATATATCCCAAGGTGTGATACAAAAGAGATAACATTTACATCATTATCTGAACAAAACTAAGACAAAGTAATTCATACCGTCGTGTATAAACTCTAACTCCTGGAAGCATGTATATCTACTGAGCTGCAGGCTGTTTGCTTGCCACACACAAAATAGGAAAGAAGAGGCGTCAGCCATTGCTGGTATCTCCCTAAAATTTATAAAAATAACTGGACATTTAATAAGTACAAAAGCAAGCAAGTAGAAAGGTGGTATAAGTAAAATCTACATTTACTTGCGTAAGTAAAAAGGGTTTGTTTGTAATGCGTTTCTAATGATTTCCCCAGAGCCCAGCATTTCCCATATGTAACATATTTATATAGCAGTTGCGTAATCATGAGTGTATGAGTGTGAATGCATATATCAATTTCTTTAGAGATCATGTTGGTGAGTGAAAAACGGAAAAGTTGAGATTGTAGAGATCTATTAATTTATTTAAATTCTTGGGTAGAGAGAATGGTCTTTTGATCATAACTTCTTAAATTCTCAACTTCAATGTTTCAGATATAGCTCCAGATGTTGTAGATGTAGATATGGATGATCTAGATATAGAATCGCCAAGTCTGTTTGGCGAAGTAACTCAAGCGGTGAAGAAGCCTACAAATGGCTCTTCCGTCTCGCCCTCTAATTGGAAGCGCGGTCCAATAGAGGGATAGGTCTACTCCCCAACTACGCCACTGAGACGGGTGAGAGAGACTCCCTAGAAAAGTCGCTCTAGAAAACTGCCCGACTAGTACGGGCGAACGAGCTCGTACGTAAAAACTGAAAACCAAGGATCCCCCGCCTGGGTATCCTAAAAGACAGGGTCAGCGGAACTGGTCTAAAGTCAGGATCCCAACGAGGCGTAAAACACTGCGAGCTCGCGAAAAACCGAAAAGAGACTGGAATCCTAGACCCGCGCACTTGGCGGCCGCTGCCCTAACTGGGCTTCCTATCTCCCGCCCAGGTGAGAGTCACCGCGCTCTCGCACGATCATGTGTAGAAGTCATCATGATCGGCACTATTAATTATCGATCATCATTGATTCATCATTTTTTTCCCATGCCTTGATTACTAAACCTTCTCATGTCCCTCTTATAGATGCCTTACAGATCTAGATATTTGACATAATTTATCTTTAATGATGTATAGAAACTTGTATTCAAGAATCAATTAATTGGGGATTTCTATTTAAGATGATTGTAAAGCCTGCTGCAATATATATTGGTTGTTCCGACTATAAACGGCACGAATTACTATCCTTTCATTGTCACAAAATTTTAGTCTTCTTTAACAATCCTAAAGAATCGCTTAACATGATCTAACTTGACAATTGATGTTTCCATGTTTTTCCTCAAAGATCTAAATTCCAAAACTGCCTCAACTGTCCTAGCATTACCTTTATTTTTGTGTGATCTTATTTAAATCTTATAAAACAAGCATAAAGATGAATATGGTTAGTTGTGTTGTTCCTAATATGCATCTAATAGGAGTTGATCGAGTATGCCTTATTCTACTCAACTTGATATTATTACATGTTCGACAGTAATACAGTATCAACTATTGAACCATACATTATTTTAATTAATTTAACTGGAATGATCACTTGAGAAAATAATAATTTAAAATTATACTCTACTCAACTTGACATTATTACATGTTCTATAGTACTGTTGTACCATAATATATTTTAAATAACTTAACTGGAATGATCAGGAGACAATAATTTAATTAAGAAACTTTACACAGAGACCAACAAATGACACATACCAGGTTTCCTATGTAAATTGCATATATAGGAATAGTATTCCCCTCATATCTTCCAATTATATAATATGTAAGAATAGTTACTTCCATCGTGCATTTTAAATCTTAAAGTTAGTACTGTATGGAGAAGAAAGATTACGTAAGACAAATCCATTCATATAGTAGTTCAATAGAAAATAGATTCTTGTAATTCCTAGAAAACAGATCAGTCCTTATTCAATTTTTCAATTTAAATTATTTGATTTAGGCTTGAACACAAAACACATGTAACTATATTTGCAAATTCAAATGGGAAATAGATTCTTAAAATTCCAGAAGAGTAGAAGCAGAACAGTCCCTTCTATTTTTTTCTAGAACTTTAATTCATTTATTTTTAGCCATTAACAGAGAATATATGTAAATTCAATTTGCAATTCAAATAGGAATTTGATTCTTGTGTCAGGAGTAAAAATAGACATCCAGTTTTTTTTTTAACTTTAGAATTTAGGAGTCTATCCAGGTTATAAAAATTATCATGCAAACCCTTAAGTTCCATCTTTAAAAACCAAAGATCATGGACTGAAATCCTAATTTCTTTTATTTGAAATCAATTGTGTGAAACTTACACAATAGTCAATGAAAGAAAAGTGAAATCATTCATGCATGGCAGCAAAAGAAGGGGAAGGAGGTACCTCTTAGATCTCCAATTTGGGATATCACCACATGCATGAATCCGAAATTCCAGGAGGAGCTTTGGCTGTAGCAGTTGTTCCCAGATTTGCTTCAATTTGAAGCAGAAATCCTCTTGTCAGGGGCTTGGTTTTGCAATTCCAGCAAGAGAAGGACAGCAGCAGGAGAAAGGAAGGGCTGGAAATCCTTACGGCTGGAGAGGTTTGGAAGGATTTGGGAGAGAAAAAGAAAAGAGGAAAGGGAGAGTACGGCTGGAATGTGAAAGGGAATGGGCTTATATAACCAAGAATGGTATGCAAATATTTGACAAGTGGAAAAGAACCCCATCCAGTTGTAACTGCTACAGTATCCTTTTTTTTTTTCAACGGCAGGAATTTGGCTATTAACAATAGCTTAGCTGTCTGTTTATAAAAAAAATACTTATGTTTTGTTATTGTTCTATTTTTTTATTTCTTTATTTAACATACTTAAAATCTACCGTACGCGCACCTCGGTCTTCCGTTTTCGACGCGAAACATCTCGTTTTGACCGTCTCGGAACGACGATCGTTTTGAGTACAACATTGGTATACTTCCGATCGGGTTTTGAATACCCGAAATTTTCGGATATGATTTTGGTTTAAGGTTAAATTTTTGTGAATTAAAATTATCAAACGACCTCCGATTGACGAACGGTCGATTCCGTTGGTCTCGTGTCGTCGAATCGGATCTAATGACGGTCTCGGTTCGTTTCGCGGTTTCCGAATTTGCGTCGCGACTTTTCGCGGCACGAATTACGAATCGACCGATTTTTGGTCGATTTCGTCCGAACGACTTTTGATTCATGATCAATTGGTCGTTTTAGGTTGTTTAGTATTAACTGACAACGTTTTTGGGTTCATTAGACCCAAATTCGGACAAGTTCGGGTTTGGGCGAATTCCCGGATGTTACAACGAGGGCGGCTTGGGCTGAGCGCTGTGGGCACTCTGGTCATCGCTGGACTCCCCCAGCCATGGGGAGCAGCTTGCCGGCGTGGTATGGCCGGAGCATAGCCTATCATGGCCATGGGTCGTCACCGGGGCCAGGGAGGTCTTTGCATTGTCGATCCGGTCTCCCCCTGTCACGGGGAGACGGAGAGACGCTAGGCCGTGGCCCGCATAAAGGTTGACGGGGGTGAATTTGGGCGGTCACGACGTATTCAAGGCAGAAGGATATAGCTGAAGGTGGTGGAGGTCGTGGGCTGCGAGGGAAATATGGAGCGAGAGAGTAGGATGTGTGGAGCCATGCAGCCCACGATGATGGTGGAGGAGTGGGCTTGAACAGATCACATTTAGTGGGGCGAGGGAGGTGATGAGGAGGTGGAGAAAATGGAAAGGGGGCGACATGCGCGAAGGGGAGATCGTAGGAGAGAGAGGGTGGCGGGAGGAAGGAGACGAGGTGTCAACCGTTGGATCTTGCGATCCAACGGCCGAGAGGAGGGTGCAGAGAAGCGACCCTGATCTAATTGATCAGGGCCCATCCAAGGGCTGTGGCCGAAGGCGCGTTTGGCCGTTGGATCTAGAGATCCAATGGTCGAGGATTGAGCGAGCGTGGACGTGCAAGATGCGATCTGGAGGGCGATCGAAGGGCGGAGAAAGGAGCGGGAACGTGCGGTGGAGATTGAAGCTCCAGAAAGCGATCGGACGGCTGGAAGCGAGGGCGGATGGTGCAAGGGCAGCGGTTCATGTGGCTCGACCATAAAGAGTCACGTGGCCCAACCAGATTATTCAGACATAAAAATCGAAAAAAGAAGAAAAAGGAGATCGAATTTGGAAAAAAACTCAAAACATGAAGTTGTAGATCTCGATGATATCTACAAGTTTCATGTTGACCATAAACGCAAAAGAGGTCAAACAAAGGGATAAATATTTTTGTGAGCGTTTTAAAGGTATAAAAACACTAAGATTTTTGATTTTGTGATTTTTTGGTATTTTTAATTTATTTTAAGACCCAGATATATACAACAATTAATGTGGTTTTTATTGACACCAATTTAAGCTAGGGGGTTAATATATGAAAATTAATATGATGAAATTGAGGTTCATCATCCCCATATACTTAAACTATGCTCATCCTCGAGCATTTTAAGCATGAATGAGTTGGATTAACCCCTGATTGTGCATGTGAATACAAAATCTGATCCATTCAAGAACTCCCGATTTCAGAGATCCAAAATTTCAAAGCTGAATCAAGCTCTAATCAAGAGGTATCCAAAATTTCCCATTCTTCGCCCTTTGTCGATCAACAGCAAGTGCCCGCGCATGGAGCTGTATCGCCACCACGCTCGGCCTGCTCCACCTGGAGCAGCAGGACCTGACCGTGTCGCCATCAAGCGCCTTAGAATCGCCATCACCTTCGATGCTTGCCATACCTACACGCGACAGCCAACCGGACCACCTTTTAGCCCTCGTGGACCTGCAGCCCACGCTTGGCCATGTGTTAGCCGAGCCAG
The DNA here is from genome assembly GCA_037367405.1 of Ottelia alismoides. Classification (NCBI taxonomy): domain Eukaryota; kingdom Viridiplantae; phylum Streptophyta; class Magnoliopsida; order Alismatales; family Hydrocharitaceae; genus Ottelia; species Ottelia alismoides. The sequence continues at coordinate 524,167 of JAZKJV010009007.1, forward strand.
CCGACGATGCCCTGCACCGCCCATACACATGAGCGTCGCCCCTCGATGTCTTCTTCCTTCACCGGCTAAAGCGCATCGAAGCTCCACAGCCGGTCGTGTATCGACCCGCCTCCACCTGCACGCATCATCTCTGCCGTCGTCCACCTCATTCGACAACAACACGCCATCTCGAGCCTCGCCAAGCTCCCACTCTTCTCCAGCGCTTCATCGTGCACTCGCCATCGCAACTCCTCCGACGAAGAACCACCTGCGGCCGCTCCTCCAAGCTCCATCGCTACGGAACCAGAGCTTCGACTCAACCGAAGCTTCTTGCCATAGCCACGTAGCGCCTCGGGTGGTCGTGCCTCAGCTGTGGGCGTGAGGCGCCCTCTGAACCTCATCCACACGTGCAGAGCATGCGCGGGCGGAGAATTTTTACGCCCACGCCTCTGCAACTCTCCAGAACGACAAAGACAACCCCGCCAGCTGGACATCACACGCATCTCATGTGTGTGGAGGCAAAAATTGCAAGAAGGCCCTCACAGGAATAAGTATTGCATATCAGTCCTATCTGCAATTTTTTTTATTTTCTTTTGTTTCTGTAAATTGCGTTTAGACCTTGTGTTTGCATTTTAATTTGAACTCTCATTAGCATCATTTCTTTTATCTGAAAATTGCATATTGTAGAACAATAAATTCTTTATCTTAATGGATATTTATTTGCAATTTTGTGAGCTGTCGTTTATTCAACAGAATTAATTTGGTGAAATATTGCATATTTTACCCAATGTTTGTTCTGAAATTGATATTGAATTAATCTGTGCTCTAAAAATTGCGAAAAAATCGCAGTAGCTAGAGTTTAGTGTTTTCTACTTTATGCCCAAATTTTCAAAATATTTGCACGCATATCGAGGTGAAAATAAATAGAATGGTGATTTTAATAATTGGTTTTTAATAAATCCCTCACATAGTATTTTTAGGAATTAAAAATTTGTTCTGGATATACATAGACCTATCTAGGATAATTTAGATTTTGGAAAATATTAACGTTTGGTATTTACTAAAATTAATTAACTCAAAATCATATAGCATGCATTTTAAAATTCATATTGAGTCGGAAAATTATTGAGCATTCATTTCATCATATTTCACTAACTAGCCAAGTTTGAGAAATTTTTGGACACTGTTTAAACGCAATTTACATTTTAGTCCTTCAACTTAGTCAAAATTGCATGTCAATCATTTATTACATTTAAAAATGTAAAAAATGTCTCTTAAAAAACCTAGCATCTAGATCAACTAAAAACCAACCTAAGGAGACAGTGGCCTCCCTGAGTTCGACCTTGGGCTTGCCCAAGTAAAAAAAATTTATCCGCTCGCTTTAATGGATTAATTCATTAACTATCGGTTTTTGATCGATCCGAAATTGCCTACCTACAATGAAAATCAACGTTAATTTTTCCAAATTAACTAGGGCGATTTTAGGACTAATCAAATGGTGCCGTTGCCGGTGACGACGCCATTTGATAAAGCACGAAAAACTCCCTCTTAATAGTGTGGAATTAACACTCGAATCTCGTTGCAGTCGGGCGAAATCAGATCGATCAAAAATCACTTAGATTAATTTGTCAATTACATACAAGTGGTCAAATTTATTTTACTTGGGCAAGCCCAAGGTCGAACTCAGGGACACACGCCTCTTAAGCGGTTACTCAGATTCTCATTAATCAGATTAAGTGACAAATTAATAACTAGTAGGTCAGAACGCAAAGACACATGATGCGAACAAATGAGAACAAAGGATGCATGCACGTGAGACACTTTTTATTTGGTTTTTATGATGCAACATAACGCAAGTGTAAAGTTATGCAAACATACCATAATTAGATAAAATCAATGAGCAATTAATGTGTGGTTAATTTCAGGCCATTTGATGACACAAACTTAATTGATAAATTACTTAATGGCATTAAAAATCATTAAATAGATGACACTTCGTAACTAAAATTAATCATCCGAATCTAAGTATCAAACCAGAAAATAAATCATGCCATTGGATAGGTAAAGAAACACGCTTCAAGATGGAACTAAAATCAACTCAAACGGAGATCATATGCTCGTGATATTAGCAAAAGAGTCCAGGGACATAAATGTAAAGAAGACATGAAAATAATAAGAGAAATATTACAAACAGGTCCCTGGAAGGACTTAAATGCAATTAAGAAAAGTCGCGAGGCCTTCCTTGTAATTTTCCATACGCGGGGGGCTAGCTTTCAATTATTAAAACCCAGAGATGGTCGGGTGCAATTAACCCAGGCGCATACGTTATGCACGTGATCGGAGGACCTGTTTGCAATTTGGAGAAGTCGGTGGGGCACCTCTGCAATTTGCCCAGCCCTCATGTGACCCGAGCACGTGTCGGGGCGAGGCTCGGGAGGCTCGGGCCACGTGTCGATAGATGGCGCTCTGGCTTGGCTCGGGTGCCTCGAGCCTGGAGGTTGGAAGTGGAGGCTCGGGCGCTGACACGTGGCATCCTGGAGGCCATCCGATCATGGTGACCAGACGACACATGTACGTCCTTGTTCTCCAACGACGCTGCCTCCTGCGGCGGACTAGGCGGGGCTCCGACGAAGGGCTTTTTCCTCCTCCAGGCCTCCATTGGCCGTCGGATGATCGGGGAAGGTCTTGGGGGAGTCGACGATGAAGCTCAGATGCAGGAGGACCGCTGGGGCGGTTTGGATCGAAGTGGCGACATGAGATTACCAGAGATGATGCTATGGAAAACAACCCCGGCGAAGGCTCCGACCAATGAAGTAGTGCTTGCAATCGTTAGCTTTACTTGAAGCATGCGTGCATGGGGGCGAAGTGAGTGGAGAGGAGGAAGGGGGAAACCGGAGCTCCGTCTCCGGCGAACTAGAGAGGAGGTGGAGCGGGGTGTTCAGATGATGGAGAAGAAGAGGAGTCGAGCGGAGGTGTGCGCGAGGAAGCGTGAAGTGTTGCAGAACGGATGAAGTGATGAATTGAAGGAGAAAACGTATAGAAGTGCCTAATTAATTCAAAGAAACAAGGAGGAGAATCAGAAGGGAGTTACCTGGAGATCAGGGTGAACGAGGGCGGCTTGGGCTGAGCACTGGTGGGCACTCCGGTCATCGCTGGACTCCCCCAGCCATGGGGAGCAGCTTGCCGGCATTGTATGGTCGGAGCATGGCCTACCATGGCCATGGGTCGTCACCGGGGCCACGACGGTCTTCGCATCGTTGATCCGGTCTCCCCCTGTCACGGGGAGACGCTAGGCCGTGGCCCGCGTAAAGGTGGACGGGGGTGAATTTGGGCGGTCACGACATATTTCAAGGTGAAAGGGTAGAGCTGAAGGTGGTGGAGGTCGTGGGTTGCGAGGGAAATACGGAGCGAGAGAGTGGGATGTGCGGAGCCATGCGACCCGCGATGATGGTGGAGGAGTGGGCTTTGACGGAGCACGTTCAGAGGGGCGAGGGAGGTGATGAGGAGATGGAGAAAATGGAAAGGGGGCGACATGCGCGAAGGGGAGATCGTAGGAGAGAGAGAGGGTGGCTGGAGGAAGGAGAGGAGGTGTCAACCGTTGGATCTTGCGATCCAACGGCCGAGGAGGGTGCGGAGAAGCGGCCCTGATCTAATCGATCAGGGCCCATCCAAGGGCTGTGGCCGAAGGCGCGTTTGGCCGTTGGATCTAGAGATCCAACGGTCGAGGATTGAGCGAGAGTAGACGTGCGAGATGCGATCTGGAGGGCGATCGAAGGGCGGTGAAAGGAGCGCGGACGCGCGGTGGAGATTAAAGCTCCAGGAAGCAATCGGACGACTGGAAGCAAGGGCGGATGGTGCAAGGGCAGCGGGCCATGTGGCTCGATCGGAAAGAGCCACGTGGCCCAACCAAATTATTCTGACATAAAAATCGAAAAAAAGGAGGCCGAATTTGGAAAAACTCAAAGCATTTGTAGATCTCGATGAGATCTACAAGTTTCATGTTGAACCAAAAACGCAAAAGAAGTCAAACAAAGGGAGAAATATTTTTGTGAGTGTTTTTTCAACAACAACAACAACAACAAAGCCTTTTCCCAAAATTAAGTAGGGTCGGCTACATGGATTCTTCGCCTCCATTCAGATCTATCTTGGGTCAATCTCGGACTTATATCCAAAAAGCTAAGATCCCTTCGTATAGTCTCTTTCCAACACTTCTTGGGCCGTCCTCGCCCTCTCTTAGCCGGCTCAACATCCCAACACTCGCATCTCCTAACCGGTGCATCAGTTGACCTTCTTTGCAAATGACCAAACCATCTTAAGCGGTTTTCTCGCATCTTATCCTCGATCGGAGCTACACCAACTTTCTTTCTAATTGCATCATTCCGAATCCGATCTTTACGTGTATGTCCATACATCCATCTTAGCATTTTCATTTCTGCTACAACCATTCTCTGCACATGTCTATGGTTCACAGGCCAACATTCAGAACCATAAAGCATAGCAGGTCTCACGGTTGCTTTGTAAAACTTTCCTTTAATTTTTAAAGGAATTTTCTTATCACAAAGAACAACGGAGGCTCCTCTCCACTTTAGCCAGCCTGCATTTATTCTATTAGTAACATCTCCATCAATTTACCCATCATGTTGCAAAATAGATCCCAGATATCTAAAAGAATCTCTCTTCTGAATGTTATCATCACCAATCTTCACCTCGATTCCTTCACCATTGCTTCCATCAAAGGTGCATTCCATATATTCCGTCTTAGCCCTACTTATACGAAAGCCTTTAGTCTCCAATGCATGTCTCCAAACCTCAAGCTTCTCATTTACTCCATCTCTAGTCTCGTCAATCAACACAATATCATCAGCAAATAACATACACCAAGGTAACTCATCCTGAATGTGACTTGTCAACTCGTCCATAATCAAAGTAAAAAGAAATGGACTCAAAGCTGAACCTTGATGTAAACCAATGTTGATATCAAAATAGTCAGTCTTCCCCGTCGGGGTCCTTACACAAGATAAAACCCTATCATACATATCCTTTATGAGATTAATATATAGGACATGTATTTGTCTCTTCTCCAAAACTCTCCATAGTATCTCTCGTGGGACGGAATCATAAGCCTTCTCCAAATCAATAAAGATCATATGGATATTCTTCCTTTTAGCTCTATAAATCTCCATTGTTCTCCTCAGCAAATGGATGGCTTCAATAGTTGAGCGACCTGGCATGAATCCGAATTGGTTTTCTTTTACTTGGGAAACTTGCCTCAACCTTCTTTCGATCACACGTTCCCAAATTTTCATAGTGTGACTCATCAGCTTGATACCTCTGAAATTTGAACAATTTTGAATGTCTCCTTTGTTCTTATAAAGAGGCACCACGATACTCCTCCTCCAATCTTCAGACATTTTCTTGCTTCGCCAAATAACATTGAATAGATTCGTAAGCCAAGTCAAACCACGCTCACCTAAAACTTTCCATACTTCTACAGGGATGTCATCTGGTCCAACACCTTTCCCAGGTCTCATAACCTTCAAAGCCTCCTCTACTTCTTTTCTTTGTATTCGTCTATAGCATGCACGATTCAAGTAACTTTCACTACTAGCTAGATCACCCAAAGTGATCTCTCTACTTCCTTCTCCAATAAAAAGTTTATGGAAGTACTGCTCCCATCTAGTCTCTATATCCTTCTGAGTAACAAGCACATGACCTTCCTCGTCCTTAATGCATCTCACTTGAGAAAGGTCTTTGGTCTTTCTTTCTCTTGCTTTGGCCAACCTGAATATATCCTTCTGGCCCTCCTTAGAGTTGAGATTTTTATACAAAACCTCATAAGCTTTTGACTTAGCTTCGCTTACAGCCTTCTTTGCTTCCTTCTTCGCTATTTTATAGTCTGTGACAGTTTCCTCTGTTCTATCCTTAGACATGGCTTTAAAGCAAGCTCTTTTAATTTTTAGCTTCTCTTGCACCCCTTCACTCCACCACCAAGCCTCCTTTTGACCCGGAGCTCCTCCTTTTGACTCGCCTAGCATCTCTTTGGCTACCTTTCGAATACAAGATGCTACTGCCTCCCACATCTCGTTTGCACTACCGCTACAATTCCAAGATAAGTCTTCTAAAACCTTCTCCCTGAAGCTTGATTGCTTTAGCGGAAGATTCCACCACCTAGTTCTAGTGATCTTAGGAACCTTCATTTTCTTTACCAGCCCTTTTATTTGTAAATCCAAGACTAACAAGCGATGTTGGGTTGTCAAACTCTCTCCAGGGATTACTTTGCAATCTTTGCAACACAACCGATCTCTTCTCCTCAACGCAAAGTAATCTATCTGTGTTCTAGTTGAGCCACTCTTATAAGTAATTAAATGCTCCTCCCTCTTCTTGAAAAGAGTGTTTGCTATGAAAAGATCATATGCAGTTACAAAATCCAGAATGACTTTTCCCTCTTCGTTTCTATCCCCAAAACCATGTCCTCCATGCACACTTGCATACCCTGAAACATCTTTTCCCACATGTCCATTAAGATCTCCACCTATGCAAACCATCTCTCTTTGTGGGATTCCTTGTAAAATCTTATCCAGATCCTCCCAAAAAGCTTGTTTAGTCCTTTCATCTAAACCAATTTGCGGTGCATAAACTGAGATGATATTCAGAATTTCTTCTTCAAGCACCAACTTTAGCAAAATAATCCGATCCCCAAATCTTTGCACCTCAACCACACAATCCTTCAAATCTTTATGAACAACCACTCCAACACCGTTTCTGCCCTTATCTTTACCTGAATACCAAAGTTTAAAGCCTGTCTTCTCGATCTCCCTTGCTTTCTCTCCAACCCATTTAGTCTCTTGAAGACAAAATATATGAATCTTCCTTCTTTCCATTGTATCCACTATCGCCATCAATTTTCCAGTTAAAGTACCGATATTCCAACTACCAATCCGTAACTTCCTTTGCAATCTCTTTTGGACTAACTTCTTTACTCGCATGCGTCCATTATGCGAGAACCCTTGTAAATTTTGGACTGCATCCGGGCGGTGATGCAGCGGAACTAGCTTATTTACCCGCATGCGTTCCTCATGCGAGAACCCTTGTAAATTTTGAACTACATCCAGGCTGCGATGTAGCGGCCCTTGCCAATTTTTCATTGCATTCGGGCGATGCAACGCGTCGCAAGTAGGGAACGCCCCAACGAAATTTGTATGCTTGCTTAAATCCATGTTCAAAAGATCCGAACGGTTTCGAGATAAATTCATAAATAGTGTTCTTAGAAGAACTTTAAGAACACTATTTACGAATTTATCTCTCCTGCGCTGGCTATCGGCTACCTAACGCGCAACCCTCCTCATTTACCCGGGCTTGGGACCGGCCATGGCTGAGTTTTTGTGAGTGTTTTTTAAAGGTATAAAAACACTACGGTTTTTGATTTTATCATTTTTTGTTATTTTTAATTTATATTAAGACCCAGATATATACAACAATTAACTGATTTTTATCGACACCAATTTAAGCTAGGGTTAATATATCGAAATTAATATGATGAAACCGAGGTTCATCAATTAGTTAGTGTGTTAGAGATATTTAGAGTCCTTTTGGTAAGTTAGGATTTGATTTTTATTCCTCTTTTTATTTTTGTAATCCTACCCCTCTTATATAAAGGGGACGATAGTCTAATGTTTGATTCATTTCAGAGTAAACTAAAAATTGAGATTTATCTCATCTCTCTTCCTCACTTCTTCCTCGATGTGATCTCCTCGCTTCTTCCCCAAATCCCTCGCATCCGACGAGCCTTGTCTCCTTTCCCCCTCAGTTTTCGTCCACCAAATATATTTTCACCATCACGATCTATTTTTTCACTGTTAAAATTTCCCATTTGCATCAATTGGTATCACAGCATGGCCAGACGATACATACTGGCGTTCATGCGGACATAAATCCAAAGAATCTCATTCAACAGACCACACATGGCAAGCTAGGGTTAGAAAAACACTATCGGATATGCTCCAAGTGTGTGCAGATGTGTAAGCTTTGGGAAGAAAATCGAGATCCATTAAATGTTGAGTCGTTGACACGATAAATAGAGGAGAACGCTGCAAAAGCTGCTGTCCAGGAGGTTTTGGAAACCCCGCCACCATCGCCAAGTGTTGTCGTTAGTGCATCCCTTGTCTAAGGCGAGATTGAAGGCCACAAAGGAGACGAAACTGAAGAAAAAGAAGAAAAAAACCATATGGGCTTGCTGTCCATCACATTTCAGATCGGTTGTCCGCCAATGGAATCAACTCCTCCACCCTTTCCGACCGTTCCAACAACCCCGTAAACCTCTCTCGCCCCTTTGCAATCTCCCCTCGCCACCCTCGCGCTTGCAACGACCACCCCAACCACATCAACAACCTCTACAATCCCCCTACCCTCAGCCTCGCCATCATCCCCTTATCTATGCAACAACCCCCTTGTCCCCTACCTCCGTCATTAAACCCAACAACATCACCCCTACTACAACAACATCCACTGTTACCTGCCTGCCATATCAGCACTGCCACCCCCATTGGAACAACCAACTTATGGTGCTAATCGGTCCCAAATCCACCCGCTCACCGTCACCATGCCGATTCCGCGAAAAGCAGCACCAACACAAGGTCTAGCCATGCTACACCGGTCGAGGGAACATCCTTGCCAACTTCCTCCATCGACATCGAAGTCGATGTGGATGTCGTTTGAACCTCCGCAATCGACACCGACGCCTCAAGCTTCGCCATATGCGTGATCTCTGCTGCCACATTTGGGATTGGGGGTCTTGAACCCCAACAAAGTGGTATGTTGTATTCATGTTCCACAAGAAAGGGAGTAAAAATATCTTTTGGAGAGATTGCAAATCCCCACTTCACTCAAAAACCTTTTACGAAAATATCAAGTTAAGGGAAATAAGTCCTCTAAGTGAAGGGGTAGAAAAATTGCACTCACACCCCTGACGAAAATTATGGTAATAACATTTGGAATAGTAGTGGACAACAATCTAGTCCCATTAGAAACATGACTATTGGGCACCCCTGTAAAAGGAAATGTGGACCAACTATTTTATTCACATCTCCTCTCATAATTGTCGGGTGGTTTCCATCATTCATGGCCTCTCCCAATTCCATGATTCCACCTATGAAAATGCCACATAAATTTTTCCTACACAACAACTTGATGAGAATCTCTGCCACAATATGGATGCCTCCGTATACGCCACGTCAGTTCTTTCATCATCATCATCTCCGACATGATGACGATTCCACGAGAGCCATGAGAACGGCTTGGGTTCTGCTACATGTGCCTAGTTTCTTCTTTCCGCACAGAATCCAAAATGTCGCAATTCAAGGTACTACAACTCATCATGAGATGAGTTTTTCGAAGCGACGGAGAGCTGATGCAGCGGGAAACGGATAATTATGGCTTAATTTTACATCCATTAATTATAGTTTAATTAAATTAAGGTCGAGTTAATTTTATCGAGTCCGTTACAATTTTTTTTTAAAATAACGAGATCGCATGTGATCTCGAATCAATTAGTTAGTCGATTGTTAAGTAGTTAGTCAGTTAGAGATCTTTACAGTCCATTTAGGGTAAGTTAGGATTTTATTTTTATTTCTCTTTCTATTTTTGTAATCCTACCCCTCCTATATAAAAGGGATGGTAGTCTAATGTTTGATTCATTTTTAGAGTTAATTAAACATTGAGATTTATCTTATCTCTCTCCCTCTCTCCCTTCTCCCTCGACGCGATCTTTTCGCTTCTTCCCCAAATCCCTCGCATCAGGAGAGCATTCTCACCTTTTCCCCTCTGATATCTTCCACCAAATATATTTCCACCATCATGATCTATTTTTACTGTTAAAATTTCCCATTTGCATCATTATTATTCACGAGGACCTACGGTTCTCTTATATATATGAGAAATCTGTTTGGATAAATTACATAATATAGACTAAAAGAAAAGGAAATATATAGAATAAATAAAAGATAACTAATATCTCAATAGTCTGCCATGGCAAAACGTGGATTCCCTGACTTACGGATATCTTGGATGAAGAGATGCATGACAAGGGCATCCTATTCTGTGCTTATGAACGATCACCTAGAATGAGATTTCTTCCAGCCTTAGTGTGGCGTTCGGCAGGGTGCCCTTAGCCCCCATGCTTTTTGTAAATGCTGTGGATGTTCTTACCTGTATGGTTGAGCAAGCGACCAGAATGGGCATTATTGTGGGCTACTCTCTAGGTGAGATCTCCATCCCCCTTTTACAGTATACTAATGATACAATATTTTTAATGATACAATTTTTTTTGTAGGAGGTATGGATGAAGCGATGGGAATGATAACTGTTCTTTTATTTTTTGGGAGCGCTTTGGTTTAGTGATTAATAGAAACAAACCAAGTACGATCCCCTTTGGATCAACGGAATTTGATGTCGTGGCCTGTGAGGTGGCTTTAAATACAACTCGTGGCACCCTTCCTATCCGCTATCTCGATCTCTCCCTGACCAGTGGTAGACTCAGAACCGTTGATTGGCTGCCGATGATTGAAAAGATGGAGAAAAAAACATGCTGGTTGGAAAGCCTCTCCGCTCTCAAGAGGTGGTCATCTGGTTCTCATGAAGGTCGTCCTTGCTGCTATACTTGTCTTTTTCATGTCAGCACAACTTCTTCCCATTGATTTTTGGCTTCGCTTAGAAATGATTATATGAAGATTCTTCTGGGAAAAACTAATCAAGCTAGAACTACAATCCACTTGGGTGACTGGTACATGGTCACTCTCCCTAAGGTAGATGGTGGTCTTGGGGTCCTTCGCCTTGAATATATAAACACGACATTGTAAAATGGATTGCTAGAATATGGGGCAGAGATGAGGCCCTATGATGCAAGCTTATACGAAGACTACATGGTATACATACTCAGGGTCATCTGCTCTAGTGCCTTTCCTCTTCCATCTCTGCTTTTTGGAAGGGCATCAACTCTTTGATGCCTTGGTTCCCTGTTTTGTTCTGCCTGGCGTTAGGGGGATGTGCATTCTTTTGCGTTCTGGACAAACAATTGGACTGCTACTGGTCCTCTTGCTTCTCGCTTTCCTCGAATTTTTGCCCTAGCTGCTGACCTTAAAGCTATCATAGTTGATTGTTGGGATAATGGTACTTGGATGCCTTATTTTGTGACTGACCTCTCAGATCAATGGTTGAAGGTTCTGTTAGGGCTCCTAGAACCTATTAATCACCTGGATGGTCCATCCAGCACAGGGAGAGATTTCTGGTCTTGGAGGGACGGTGACTTTTCAGTCAAAAGAGCCTATAAGGACGTGGACATGCCTCTCACACCTTCGTCAAAATGCCTTATTCGTGATTACAAATTTATCTCTGGATTTAAACTCCCAACACACATTAGTATTGTTTTATGACTTCTACGAAGGTGCCGAATTTTGACCAGAAATCGTTGCTCCAGATTCTTTGTGGGAAGTTCCGATGTCCACTTTGTATTGGAGCGGTTGAGAGTATTGTTCTCATGTTTTTCATCTATGAGAATATGAGAAGGTCAAGCCTGTTTGGCCGGAAGCGGAGCTTGATTGAGTGTCTACTTCGGTAGTGAGGCATTTTGGGACTCAATTTACTTATGGGCGCATGCACCTCCAAATGAATTATTTCTTCCCTTGGCAGCATTATGGGTGATTTGACTATTGAGAAATGAGGTGATTTTTCCTTTAGTATTTCATTCTGAGAATGTGGTTTTTCATACTAGGGCTCTCCTCGAGTCGTGGCTCCTTTAAGGTAACCCTATATATTTCCCTTTCTCTTCTTTTTTTATTGCAATAAAGTTGAGATGGACACCATAGCATATTTCCTCCTTTATTTGCCTTGAAAAACCTTGAGAGTCATAAGATATTTAACGAGGATTGCCTTCCTGATGCTGCTTCCCCCCAACTTGTGGTTGGTAGCAGAGGAAGGTACATACATAGATCACTGACTTTCTCATACTCAAAAAACTATTTTCCAACATACCGATGATGTTCTTCATGGTCCATGCTCTAGAAGTTCAACTAATTGCTATTTCAACTTATTTATATTCTTCACGTTTATGGTGTTCTTTGCATACCTGCCGGTCAGATATGAGATACATGCCATACAAAAGGAGAAGCTGAAGAAGATGGAATTGGAGGAAGACGGATCAGCAGAGACTGGTGCTATTGAGGTGGAAATGACAGAAACAAAGCCGTTATCAAGGGATTTCTCTCAGACTGCTGAGTGCGATGTTTAACTTTCACGAAATTAACTATAAACGTCGAGGAATGAACACAGGTATGGGACTTTGCAGCAGGCCCTTTGAACTATGTGCTTATATAACGTTGGTCTATTATAGCATATGATTCACCCAGCAGATGAAGGTTTGGTGTCCCTATACAACAGCATTGCTTGTTTCTCCTATCTGTTTATCTTATAGCAAGACCGCCCAACGGATATTGCAGCCACCCTGTCAGGGAGATCTCCCCTAAGACGAGCTTGATGGCCAATGCTTTCTGTGCCTTTCTGCTTACTATATCCACACCTTCCAGAAGGCAATATTTGCTTGGGAAATGCATTATTCTGGACAAAGTGAAGTTCTTTTGTAGGAGTCATTCTGATACCAGGGCTCTATACATTGGCTGATTCTGTTTAAAGGCCAAAGTAAGGATGTTCTAACTACATATGTGCATCAAACTAGACGTGCGAAAGTAGATTACTTACTGCTTAATTCCCGTCTTCAATGTCACTGATTGCATGCAGTATTAAAATGCCCTCAAAGTCTTTTTAATTGCATTCACACGGCTCTAAAATTGTATTTATGTAGAAAAATGCAACGTAAATTTAATCAACTTTCAGCTTTGCTTTGCTACTTTTTTGCGTTTTCCATATTATCTCTACAAGTTTGATCCCTGTTCCATTTTCCCCAATCTGATGGAAAGAGACCAATTCACTTCGAACAAGCAAAAGTGGGATGTTTGTAAAGGACAATTTCAGTTGGACCAAGCAAACGTGGGTTTTTTTGTGCTACTGCTGGGGAAACTGTGATAAAACTACCCATGACCACCACATCAGACAACAAAATGTGCAAATGGTTGCCCGTTTACCCTCTGGGTAAACTAGCAGCCAAAGGATGTAGCTCATGTTCGTTTCTGACTTACCTTAGCTCTACGTTTGCATTCCTGGGTTGGAGTTAATTTAAACAAATCCTATATTTTTTTTGTTATAATATTTTCAACTACCTTCAAATAAAAAAGGGTTATAATATTTTCAACTACCTTCAAATAAAAAAGGGTAAACCGGGCTGCTCTCGGAGTCCTTGCCCCATTTCTCCCCTTTTTTTATTTTCTTTGAAAAATGCTTCCGTGAATCTTCATCACTAAATCCCTATATCATGTCATTCAAGTTTCGTGTGAAACAGACTCCTACGACCTCCATCCAGACGGGTTGTAGGAGTATTTGTTTCGCATGAAACTTGAATGACATAATATAGAGATATATTGATGAATTTCCACAGATTAAAACATGGGAAAAATGGTGCGGGGATCCAAGTTAGCTCCCTCAATGGAGCAGCCCCATTTTACCCCTAAAAATTAATATAAAATCATATTATACTTATAAATAGGTTTTTTTTTTCAAATGTAACAAAGAAGGGAGTAATCTTATTTTTTTCTTAAATACAATCCTATGACACTTATATGTTGATATCTAACCCTAATGTTGAAAGTTCGAGCACTTTTTTGTTACATTTGAATAAATGATGCCTCTTATTTGAAATGAACGCGTAACTGAGTTCCTTTTTGTTTTGTTAATTTACCCTTATATATATTTAATATAACACATTAAGGATGCCATTTAGTGCTCCATTCCTCCTAACCATCTATACAGCTACTATTCACTATCCATATGACTAACCCTTTGACAAGAGGTTACTCCATCCTAACCTAGTTACCAAACATGGAGACACCTGCCATTTGATTGGGAAGACCTTGAAAGGGCCTACAGAAAGGAAGAAAGAAAATATGGAGGGACAATGAACGTTAAAAATCCGAGTCAACAAAGCCTTTCTTAAGCAAAGTTGCAAAATCTTTAGGCACGAGTTCCGTGCTAGTAAAAATGGTGACATCTTTCTTTCCAGCAGCAGCGAAGGAGGAAGAAATCCGAGCAAATGAGTTTGTTTTTTTGCCATTTATGGGTTCCGAAGGTTGAATATCCTATGCCAAGTATTTAAGAATAGTAAGAGCCGAGGAGGGACATAAAAAGATACTCTTGTGATAAAGTTGCAGGACTCGGACCAATGCTTGATAGATTTCTTGTGGTTTTGGCAAAGTTCACATCTGGTCCACCTTGAAAATAAAAGGTGCTTATTTTCAAGGTGGACCAATGAAGTATGATAACTTAGGTGGGAGAAGACTTTGCACCACATGATTTTAGCAATTTGGTCAAACTTGAGGCCCTCTAATCATTGACACATGCACACTTTTACGCATGTCCCCGTGCACGCATACTCTTTCTGATTGCCATCCAACGACAGAGTTCAAATCATTTTTTATCTCATTGGTTTTTTTATTCTTTCATCATAGAACTGAAAAGTGATTTAGCAAGTAATTATAGAGTGAAAATGCGAAAGAGAGGAGTCATCTTTCATCCTTGAGACTCCTCTCCGTCTCATTCATCAATCATCTTCCACATTTACCAGCATCATCTCGAGACTCTTCGGTGACAACTTCCTCCACCAAGCTTCAAGTGGAGGCGCTCACCATTGGCGTGCCATCCTTCACAAAATTGCTCGAGCATGTAGAGGCAACTGGGTTCTCAATCACACACGGAGGTTGATCCACGCATTCCATCGCACCACTCTATTAGGAAATGTAAAATGTAACAAAATAATTATAAACATAAAACTGTAAATGTATCTAACGAATCCTGATAATTTTCCCATACATTCAAGATATTAAAACATGTTTAATTACTTATTTTGAAAATATGTAAACTTGAGAATAAATAGAAGTATAATTTTTGTAAAACAATGGAGTGATTTTTGTTTGATAAATGATGATGACATATTAAAAAAGAATGGATGTTATCACATGCTTATTAGTACCCTAAAGAATCCTAACTCGTTGGAAAATGTCCTATATAGTTGTATGTATGTATATGATTTTTTTAAATAAGTACATAACTCATTAAGGAAATAATGGGTAGACAATATAATCCATCATATTTCCGTCCAATCATAAAAACTTTATTATTTTGAATATCATTAATGGTTTTGGAATCAGAGTCCTAGAAGTAAAAAAATTGGAGTTGTAGCTCATGAGTTGTAAATAAATCCAAATTCATAAAATGCAGTTTGAACGAATAAACATATAAATGCAAAACGTAAGAAAATAAGGGGAAAATGGGGCTGCCCCCTAGGGGCAGCCAACATGGCTGTCCCCACACCCATTTTTCGTAATTTTTTTTATTTTTTGGAAAAATATCACCATATATATTAATCCATATATCCCTTCTATATGTCATTTGAATTTCGTTGGAAACAGAGACTCCTACGGCCTTCATCCATACGCCATTTTTTTAACGGTCGCAGGATTTTTTAAATCGACCCTGTCTGGATGGAGGCCGTAGGAGTCTCTGTTTCTGACGAAATTCGAATGACATATAGGAGGGATATAGGGATGAATTTACATGATGGTATTTTAAAAAAAATAAAAAAATTTATCCAAAAATAAAGCGGGGCAGCCATGTTGGCTGCTCCCAGAGGGCAGTCCCATCAACCCCAGAAAATAAACATAATAAATAAACATCTAGTTGCAAACCATATGAAGAATTGCAATAAGATCTTTTTTTAAAACATCAGTCCTGGTAATACTTATTTGTAAACATATAAATATGAGAATAAATAAAAGTATCATTTTTCCAGACCATTGAGTAGTTTCTGTGTAACAAATAATGATGGCAAATAAAAAAAAGGTTGGTTGAGATCACGTTCTTAGCAATTCGCGTGAGTGCGTGTGTGCATGTTTGTGTAAGGGGGGTGGGTATGGCGGTGTATGGGCACGCGTGAACATTGGCATGTGTTTGCATGGGCGTGCTCTTTTTCATGTATGCCGGTGTTTTGGGTTGGTCGGTGTGGGTGGGTGTGGATGCGTGCTCTCATGCACATGGACCTTGACATGTGTGTACCTGTGCATGTGTAAGAGAGTAAGAGAGATCAAATATTTATTATCTACAAATGTTACATCATGTTCTTATTATAAATGATCATTTTAAGAAAAAGTCTTAATAAGAAATAATCGTATCTTTGTTCCCGTTACATGTTTTTTTTATTTTTACAAATGATTATTTCTATTAATTTAAGAGTTGCTTTTGTTAAAATGATTATTATAACATTTTTAAAATAATGCATAATTTACTCAAAAATGATTTTAAACACTTGTAAACATTACGATGACCATTACATCTGCTTCGGCTCACACGTCCGTCACCACAATGGACCATGTCTACTGTGGGTAAGAATGGGAGAAGCCCTTGCCAGAGGAAGAGATGGAAGCAGATATCCGTGCCAAGGAATGCTGATGCTGCAGCAAAAGTCCAGCGACGGGAACATGAGAAGAATTCCCACGATTTCAGCGGGATAGGAAAGGAGTGCACCACTGTTGCTGTAGATGAGATGGTAAACGAGGATGATGATGCCGCTCTCGACTGTTGCGGACAGGAAGGGATGAGACCAACCTTGGCATGATTATCAAGGAAGGGCTGATGATGGCGCCATTGGTTTTGGGGTGGAAAACTTCCGAGAGGAGAGATGGGAGAACGGAAGGAGAAGGGTTTCCAAAAAGGGTATGAGATGAGAGTGGAAAAAATAGACCGGATTCAGTTTCAACATTTCATTTTGGCGGAAATCAATGGAGAGATTATCTATCTCACCATCTCATCCATACCTCATTTCTTAGGATCACTACTCTTTCTCACACATATGCACATGCACACATACACAACATAGATACATACAAAAGTGCACATGCGCGCGCGCGCGCACACACACACACGGGTGAGTGTATGTGTCCTTGCGTACGTCTTTGCACCATGTACACATACACATATACAAAGACACACACATACACATTCATACGTACCTACATAGGTACACACACATACATACGTACCTGCATACATACATAGGTACGTACGTACATACATATATACATACATACCTACGTACGTACATACATACGTGTAGGTAAGTATTATGGTATGTACATATACATAGATACGTACGTGCATATACACCTACGTATTACATACACACATACATATATATCTACATACATGCTTTCATCCACCCCCCTTATCTAAAACAGTATTCCAAGCTTGTTCAATTTTGCCATCGTTTTGTGATTATCTTTTGATTCTTTCTTTAAAGTTCAATTACATTGTTAGGCAATGTTGGAGCAATGTTGTGCTCCAAAAGCTGTTTTGTAAAATCTTTTTTTCCTTTGTAAATTGTGAACACTGCATGTAAAATAGAAAACCGATTACTAATATCGCATTTATTTATACGTTCTTAACCAATATTATTTAGCAAAATTGTGCATATCTTAACAATTTTAAGTAAAATGCATACTCTCTTTCTTGATTTTGTATGGTACTTTGCAAAATGAAATGTCGACTATAATTGTATGAATTATTTTTCAACAATGTAACACGTAAAAAACACGAATACGTAAATTGATTTCTTAATTGCGTAATATACTAATTAGCAATGTGAATTATTGATCAATTATGTAAAAACATAATCAAAATGACCATGCCATTAGTAGTCCAACTTCCACAACTCCTCAAATACACATACACATCATCCCCAAAATGAGTTCCTGTTAGGATTAGAGTCATGTTAGGATTGGGAATCCTAATGGGATTGGACTCCTAATCCTAATAATAGTTGAGTTATATTCTATTTTTAGTCTTATTGGGAATAAGACTGTGGGATTGTATTTGAGCTATATGAAGAGGGGGTGGAGGCATTGTCTCAACACCACCACAAGAACAATGTAACTCCTAGAGAGAAATATGAAGATTTAGAGAAGAGAGGAAGAAAGTGAGGGAACAGAGAGAGTTGTACTCGTTCTTCTTTTAATGATATCTCTTCTCCGGTGGTCTTGAGAGGTGACCAACCACTGTTATACTTAGTCGTTCTTTTCTTCATTTGCTTCTGTGATGGTGGTCAATTGCGTATCCGCACCCGCTTCCATATCCAGGCGTCCGACATATATAGAGGAGACGATACCGGTGGATTGTGTTCCTAACCGTTCCTCCACCTCATCTACCCTCTTCTCATTGGAGGCACTCCCGAGGATCCCCAAGGTACAACTACCAGCCCCCAATGACCCACCCCTCCCTCTATCACCTACCTCGCACCTCAGATCAAAATTGTTCATCCTTCAAAGGAAGAGATTCATGGAGATGAACCCCCTCGTTGTGGCCCTCGTAGAGTGCTCTGTGGACAATGAGGCTCGAGAGGCATCGTCATGGAAGAGACCCGAAATCCGCCTCCACACTCCTCCATGCACTACCAGCCATTCTCTCACATGCCGCCCTCCATGCGTTGCCGACGTCCTCCATTCGCCATCGTATTGAAAATAGATTTTCTATGGAAAGAGAAGTGCGAGAATGGTATAGATAATTGAAGTTGAATAATTGTTATATTTTATATTAAGAATTTGTTAAAATAATAGTGTATTTTTAGTCAATAGAATAGCTATTAAAATGACATTAGTCTCAACCACATGATTGATAAAAAAAGATGAGTTGGAGGTTTTTACTGTTACGAGGGAAAGATCCCACATCATTTGAATTTTACCCTATGTATATCTATGTATATTTATTCTCTCTAATTAAAATAAATTTCATCATTTTGTTGTAATTGATATTTATTCTTACCTATGAATTTTAAACATATGTATATGAAAATACTAAAATCGCTGATATATAAAAAAAACCAAAATTTAGGTTGTATTTCGACCATGCTTACAACAGAGCTATAAGAAAAATGTTAAAGATTAGATGTAACGTTCCAGACTTAGGTCCTCGGCCCGTTATCGAGGAAAACTGACTTTGATAACTTATTGGGTTCGGGTCCAACTGGATTTGTTGACAACCACCCCAAATACTTAAGTTCAAGTTCTCAAGTAGTAATCTCCACCACTTATAACCCACTCTCACACTTTGTGAGTTTTAGATGTGGGACTATGTTTGGGGGACGGAGTGTTACAACCTCCCCCACTTATATTTGCAACGTCCTCGTTGTAATATGGCACATCACTTACATCCAGTGACAGTGGCGGCTGCACACTCCCGGCTTAGGTCCCTTCGAGTAGTCCTTTTCACTATCAAAGGGAACCCGCTCTAATACCATTTGTAACGTCCCTGGCTTAGGTCCCACTACAAGGAAAACAAGTTGTTGCTACGGAATTGTGCCCACGGATATGGGACTTGTGGCCACAGAATTGGGATCTGGCCACGACATGTCGTGGCCAGTAGCCATAGCTACAAGTCTCACCGCGAGAGTTATCTAACCATGAATATGTCGTGGCCACTACAAGTGACTACAGAATTTGTCATGGCCACAACTCTTGTATGAAGCTTTGGCCACAGAATTGTAGCTACGAGAAACTAGTGGTCACAAAATTATCGTGGCCACAAGTTTCCATAGCCAAATTCCGTGGCTTCAACTCATTTTTCTTGTAGTGTCCCCGGTCCGTTATCAAGAAAAACTGGCCCTGACAACTTATTGGGTTCGGGTCCAAATGGATCCATTGGCAACCACCCAAAATGTTTAAGCCTAAGTTGTCAAGTAGTAATCTCCACCACTTATAACCCACTCGCGCACTTTGTGAGTTTTAGATGTTGGACTATCTTTGGGAGTATGGGTGTTACAACCTCCCCCACTTATATTTGCAACGTCCTACTTGCGATATGACTCATCACTTGTTCCCAGTGACAGTGGTGGCTGCACGTTCCGGGTAGTCATTTCCTCCAATCTCTTTGTAGGGCTGGCTCCACCTCTCGGGTAGCCCTTTTCAATATCAGAGGGAAATTGACTCTGATACCATTTGTAACGTTCCAGGCTTAGTTCTTCGGTCCGTTATTGAGGAAAACTGGCCCTGACAACTTGTTAGGTTCGGGTCCAAATGGATCCGTTGACAACCACCCAAAATGCTTAAGCCCAAGTTGTCAAGTAGTAGTCCCCACCACTTATAACCCTCTCACACTTTTTGAGTTTTAGATGTGGGACTATCTTTGGAGGTACCCTCAAAGATAATCCCACATCTAAAACTCACAAAGTGTGAGAGTGGGTTATAAGTGGTAGGGATTACTACTTGATAACTTGGGCTTATGAATTTTGGGTGGTTGCCAACAGATCCTTTTGGACTCATACCCCACAAGTTGTCAGGGCCAGTTTCCCTCGATAACGGACCGGGGACCTGAGCCGAAGACGTTAGAAATGGTGTGAGCCAATTTCTCTCTGACAGTGGAAAGGGCTACCTGAGAGGTGGAGCCACCCCTTCAAAGAGATACGAAGAAATGGCTACCCGGAGCGTGCAGTTACCACTGTTACTGGGAACAAGTGATGGGCCATGTCGCAACGAGGACATTGCGAATATAAGTGGGGGAGGTTGTAACACCCATACCCCAAAGATAGTTCACAAACTCAAAATGTGAGAGTGGATTATAAGTGGTGAGGATTACTACTTGACAACTTGAACTTAAGCATTTTGGGTGGTTGCCAATGGGTCCATTTGGACCCGAGCCCAACAAGTTGTGAGGGCCAGATTTACTCGACAACGGAGACCTAAGGCCGAGACATTACACAATATATCAGAGCCAGTTTCCCTCTGATAGTGGAAAGAGATACCCGAGAGGTGGAGCCGCCTCTACAAAGAGATAGGGGAAATGGCTACCCGAAGCATGCAACCACCACTGTCACTGGGAATAAGTGATGGGTCATGTCACAATGAGGACGTTACGAATATAAGTGGGGGAGGTTGTAATACTCATACCCTCAAAGATAGTCCCACATCTAAAACTCACACAATGTGAGAGTGTGTTGTAAGTGATGGGGATTACTACTTGAGAACTTGAGTTTAAGCATTTTGGGTGGTTGCCAACGGATCCATTTGGACCCAATCCAAAGTTGTCAGTACCAATATTTCTCGATAACGGACCGGGGACCTAAGCCCAGGACGTTACATTAGATATATATTTTGAACATCACGCTTTATAACATTATCAAACGGTTTAAATCTCTATTCAAATGCATAAAATATTTTTAAATTTGTTTACGATAGATGGTTTTAAATAAAATCATCTAGATTTTTTAATTATATTTACTTAAAAAGCAATGTTATAGTCTAATACATGTGCATGATCTTTCTTTTTATATTCCATTATAAATGTGTCAACATATATTAGTGAGATTGTATGTTTATATAGAGTTCTTATTTTGATATAATGAACATATACCACAAGTAGCAGGAACATGTACCACGAAGATAAAGATTTGCATAGAAATCCTCCTCAATTGGGGGTAAAAATTACGGGGCAAGGTTTCCCTATTGCTCACAACAACAAGGCCGTTGTTTTTCTTCTCTACATGTAAAATAACCAAGAGTTGAGGGTAAGTTACTAAGAGTAATTGAGTGGATAAATGGTTGTGACCCATGATCCATTTACCCATAAGACATACAACTCAACACTCTCCCTCAAGTTAGGCATAAAGATTGTACATGCCCAACTTGCTCACATTCTTCTCAAAATAGTAGTTAAAAGCTCCTTGGCGAAGATATCAACCACTTGATCTTCAATCTTTATATAATGTAGAACAAGCTTCTTAGAGTCAATTCTCTCTTTGATAAAGTGGCGATCAATCTCCATGTGCTTGGTTCTATCATACGCAATAGGATTGTTGGAAATATTTATTGTTGTCACAAAATAGCTTCATAGGCAACTTCGATTTTATTCTAATGTCTTTCAAAATAGTCTTAAGCCACAACATCTTAGCAACATCCATAGAAACAACCCTATATTCTACCTTGGCACTAGATCTAGCACATATTAATTATCATTTGCTCCTCCAAGTCACCAAGTTGTTGCCCTGAAATATGCAATACCCAGTAGTTGATCTCCTTATATCGGTGCACACTACCCAATCTTCATTGTTGTATCTTCCGATCTCATTTTTTGCATTTTTGGTTAAGATAGTTTTTTCGAAGGTACAATCTACTGCCTCCATGTGAATATCAATAAGCTTATGCATGAACTGACTCAACATATTCACAACATAAGTAATGTTGAGTCTAGTTAAAGTAAGATAAATCAATTTACTCACAAATCTTTGGTACCGACTCTTGAAGTCTTCATCAAGTTGCTTTCCATCCTTGATTCTCAACTTGTAACTCTCCTCAATTTGTATAGCAACAAGTTAATATCCCAACTTGCTAGTTCCCTTTAGAAGATCCATGATATCATTTTTTGACAAGAACAATACCTTCATTTGATCTTGTCAATTCAATACCCATAAAATAATTTTAAGTTCCCAAGATCCTTTAGGTCAAAGACTACAACAAACTCTTTTTTAAACATGTTATATCCTCTTCATTGTCCCCTATGATAATCATGTCATCAACATAAATAAGAATAAGATCCATTTTATTTTCATCTCTTAACAAATAGAGTATGATCAACACTGCTTTGGTGATATCATATATTGATCAATTACCACTATAAGCCTCTCGAACCACACTCTGAAAGATTGTTTCAATCAATATAAGGCTTTCTTCAATTCACAACATTTCTTGTTTCAATCCATATGTATATAGACATCTTGATGAAGATGCCCATTCAATAAGGCATTCCTAATCATGTTCGCTTCGGTTTCTAATATAAGAGCTTCATCAGTCTCACTAAACAATGAGTGCTCGGACTTCATTATTATCCTGACTTTTAAGGAATCCTTCCTTTACAAATTTGATATCTCTAGAGACAAACATTTTCGACTCTTAGGATCCTAACATAGGTATCCAATACCATTCTTTGCATATCCAATGGAGTGGGACTCTCAAGTGCGATATTCTAGCTTACTTGCATCCATGTTTTTAACATGGACCAAATAACACAAAATTCTTAAGTATCGTATACTTGTATTGGTTACAAACAAACTCATGAGGGATTTTGGTTACTGATTTACTTAGATTCTTATTTAGGATAAAAGCCACAGTCTTTACTGCGTGTCCCTGAAACTAAGAGTTAAGTGTGCCGTATCCATTATTGATCTCACCATGTTCAACATGGATCTGTTGTATCTTTCTGCAACTACTTTGAGTTGAGGAGTACCTAGAGGAGTGAAATTGGAAATTATTCACTTCTCTTTAAGATAGCTTTGTATTCATCTAAGATATCACCACGTTGATCGCACCATATTCTTTGCATTCTATCTAGTTTGGTTTTTGATCACAGACATGAATTTTTTGAACTTTTCAAAGGTTTCATATTTACGATGTTATAAGAAGCTAAAATTGTACAATGAATGATCATCAATGAATGTCACATGATATTGATGTCCAATACTTGTTGTCATACTAAATTGACTACATGCATCAGTGTGTATTATGCCAAGTATACATTCACATCTTGTACCTTTCCTGGGGAAGGGTATCCAAGAGATTTTACCACAAATATAATGCTCGCAGGTTAGTAAATCTCGGACTTTTAGAAAATATAAAGGTCAATCTTTTACCAATTTATTTATCCAAATAACAAATACATGTCCATGTCCTTAGTGTCAGACCATTGTTAAATGATACCCATCCCACCTTGATCTTTTAGGGGTATTATAATAAGTGGAATCAACATTCATAACTGATTCTTTTATGCCCAATTCAAAGAGTCCAACATGTGTTGGAAAATCATATGATATAGATTTACCATAAGAAATTATGATAAGTTTATTATATAATAGAATAGAATATCCATGTCTAACTAGCTTGGATACAAATAATAAGTTCCTTCTAGTATTTGAAAAATAGATACATTCTCTAATAACTAGAACTCTTCTACTAGATGATGATAGCATACATGTTCCAATGGTGATAGCTGCAACACTTGCATCCCATCCCATCTAGATGTCTATCTCCCTTCATAAAGCTTTCTAGTTTCCTGAAACATATGCAACAAGTTGCATTCATGAACGAAAATAACAAAATAAAAAACCCAACATCCTTCTTGTCCTTCGAGTATGTTAGTTTCAATGATGAATATAAATGTGTTACTTGTTGGAGCTATACTTTTACCTTTTATAATATTTTTTGGTATTCTGAACAGTTTCTCTTCCAATGTGCTGGATTATTAGGATCGGACAATAGTGGCATACATCAGTATTCTTGGATGTCAGGTGTGTTGAAACTTTAGAAAGATAGGATCGGACCCTTCCAAGATCCATCCTTCATACTGCTCTTCCCTTTCACTTCAGCAATCATTGCACTGCCAGAGGGATTTTCTTTCTTCATTACGTCCTTAGTAGACTTTAGTGTAGAAAGTAACCCATCGTTTGTTAATTTCAGCTTGTTCTTGTGGTATGAAACAATGATGTTATTGAATGACTTGGAAGAAGACATTGATGTGAATTCTGTCTGCATATTTGCATCCAACGTAGCCCAAGAGTTTAGTTCAGAAATGTACCCAAATATTTTGAGTATATGTTCTCTAAATAAGGTGCCTTCTTGCATCTTGTGACCAAGTATGCCATTCATCAAGTTGTACTGAGCATGGTTCACATCTCCAAACATCTCATTCAGATGAAGTGGGGTGTCGTAATTGGATGCAATGTCTTTACGTTGCTTCTGAAGCACATTAGAAAATGATCTAAGAATGTATAAATGAGTAAGTGAATGATCCTCGCCCCACTTCTTGTTGAAATCTCGACCATCCTTTATTTGAGGGTTATCATACTTCTCAGTCAAGAGCACA
Source organism: Ottelia alismoides (assembly GCA_037367405.1). Lineage (NCBI taxonomy): Eukaryota > Viridiplantae > Streptophyta > Magnoliopsida > Alismatales > Hydrocharitaceae > Ottelia > Ottelia alismoides. The sequence goes on from JAZKJV010009007.1 coordinate 549,196, forward strand.
TACTATATATGCTCTACAGTAAATATGAGTTCCAAATTAGGGATCCAATCCAAGTAAGATGATCATGTCAATTGATTGACTTTGAGTAGTTTGTTGTGTGGGTCAAGGAATTTTATCTGTAATTTTAAAAGTTCGCATTTTAGTAAATCTTGATGAAGATGACTTATTTAATATTGGGCTTTTCTCACATTTTTTGTACTTTGAAAGTCTTTCACTTTTTAACTTTCAAAGCATGAGTTATGCTAACCAAATACCTCTAGTGAGATGCGGGATCTCCTTTCCACTTTCATCATGCCCAATTATATGAAAACATGCAACTAGTGTGAAAGAAACAAGAACTCTTTCTGCCTTGTAAGTCCAACTTACATTCTTAGTATGTAGTACTTTAACATCCATGACTATCACCCCTAAGGTGATGCTGACATGTTAATGATTAAAGAACCTTTGATGAGCACATATGATATGTTATTCATAATATAGTACCACCTCAATTATATGAGGAACAATATTGAGATTAAGAATTGAAGTAGCCTGATCTATGTGCACTAGTAGTTCAAAGGTATGACTTCGCATAAACATCTCCAAAATACAACTCATGGTGTCATTGTCCTTTGCGATGATGAGAAACCATGGATGCCATCATATGACCTTCCATATCATGTTTGAACTGATTATTAATCACTTAGAACCACATTCTCATGATTAGTCTGTTGAGGGAAATCCAACAAATGTTGCGAATAATAAATTCTTGATTATTATTAGTTTAATCCAATTAAATTAACAATAATTCGAATAATATATAAAAAGTATTAATGTGATCATGTATATATTTATACGACTTGCAATAATCAGCGTGTAAACATACACACTTTTCTCTTTTACAAAAGTACGATCTGAGTCGCTCATATTTTAGCTTTTCTCAAGTTATTGAAAAACAATGTACCCGCAAATAGGGAAAAATGACTTTTGTTCATTGGATTTGTATGCAATCCGATTCGATGCCATTTAAAAGGAGGTTAAACATCAGACTTCATGTAAACGTGGAATAAATGAATCAGATTCATAGAATAAGGTTTTCATCGTATGTGGACCAATACAGTGGTATAACAAAAGTTGATTGCAAATGCAAAATCACATGGTAACTGATTAATCGCTAATTGGCCATGTTAATTAATTAGTGTTTTAGTATGACCAATTAGCAATCCATCAAAACCGAACGAATGTCTCTGTGAAGACGGCTTTATTTTAATTTATATCTGGACAAGGCCAAGGTCAAGCACAAAGACACATGCAACTAATTAGTTTAGTTTATGTTTTAAATATTTATCTAAATAATTAAATAGTGATCTAGGTCGATGATGAATCGTTAAATGCATGTATTAAGAGAGATCCGTTGTAGCACGTGCACTTAGCTTTCCATACAGAACCGAGAAGAGTCTAAGTGATGAGGTTCTCGGCTATAATTTATAACTTGGGAAGTCCAGGGTCGACACAAGGACACAAGCCATAATACAATTATTTAGATGTTGGGTTAAGTGATTGATGAATCATTTAGATCAAAACATATACGACAATGCAGGCAAGCATTGCAAGGTAAATGTGCATCACAAATGCATCCATAGATATAATGTGATTTTAAACAATGAAAACATGTTAGAATTTATCAAAAGAATGAACATAATGATAAAACACTAACATATGCAAATATACTTACAAATATGCCCTAGATGATTATTCAATCTTAAGCAATTATGCAATTTAGATCTAAGTCCAATTGAACACTTAATCAGAAACCTGTTTCATTTCATGTAATTTATAGCACCAATAATATCTCTAATTAATGAACCAACCAATGAGCATCAAGTCAGAGAATAATTTAATCCATGCGAAATATAATGAAACAGGGAACAAAATGTCACTGAAATCGCTTCATTTAGAGATCATATGCTCAAGTTATTTAGTTTGAATCTAGTGGCATAAATGCGATAAAACATAATTTAAAACATAACAAATCGGTCCTCAGAGGGACTGAAATGCAAATAATTATAACCGATCCTGGAAGTATGAATAACCCCCTGTGCGGGGGTGTTTATGCAATATTCAAGAACGACAACGGTAGCGCTGCAATTATCCTAGGGTGCACGCGCAAGACATGCGCATCCCAGGCTCGGTGACTGGTTCATGGCATGGTCCACTTGTCGTCATGCGAAGCTTCAACAAGCGGTTCGGATAATGCAAGGCTGCAGGTTTGGGTAGGTCGACGTGGCCTCATGTAAGACGTTAGATCGTGCCTAAATTGGTGCACTCCAGTGGCAATTGTATGGCATAGGTTCTTCTTCTCCGCCTGATGACGCTGCGAAGGGGCAGGGCTCCGACGAGCCCCTCCTTCCTCCACCTGTCTCCTGGAAGCTATCTGATTGTCGGCGAGGTTCTTGCATGGCTTGCGAAGATGAAGCATCATCAGAGAAGATCCGCGAGCAGTTGAAAGCCAGTGAAGGAGAATACCAGTCGAGGGAGAAAGTCCATATCAGCGGGGGTCTTCAGCTTCTGGCCATTAAAGGCCTTTGAACCTTTAGGTATTAGAATAAATATCCGAAGCCTAATGACATGGGTGCGTGCGGTTGTGACTGGAAATGGAGGGTTGCATCGACTAATAAAGGTGAAGACCTATGGATTCTTCCGCCATGATAGGAAGAAGATGAATCGATGTTGTAGAGTGCGATAGAACTGGAAGCACATAGAATAGAATCTCCAGTGTGGATCAAGGACCCATGCTGAAGGTCGAAAACATGTCCGATGATGAAGTAGGTGTCACATCATGGTCGGACAAATTGAAGAAATAAATAGATTAACCTAATTAGCTAACCTGTACATGAAGAAGCTTAGATGGCAGAGGTGGTTTGGCTTGGGATGAGGCCAAAGTGGACCTCAGGTCTTCGCTGAAACTCCCTCAGCTATGGGGAGCAGCTCATACGACCGGAGATGGCCGTAACTTGGCAAGGCGACCAAGGGTCGTCACCTGAGTCTTAATGCCATTATCGCACTCCAGGATCTTCCTGATCATGTCATGAAAGGGAGAAGGAGGCTAGGCTAAGTCTCTTGCAAAGGGTGGACAACCGCCACTGGAAGAGGTGGTGGGCTTTTTGAAGGCAAAGGTTGGCAACCTCCAGGTGGTTATGATAGAGATTACAACCGCAACTATCGATGGAATGGTTAGTATTTAGGAATCAATAGGTGGCGGGCGTGAATCACAGAAGATAGGGAATGGAAATGGTGGTGGCGGTTGGTCTAGGCATTACTCGAGATGGCCAGGAAAATTAAGTGAAGAGGGGATGTTTGATCGAAGGATGCAACGACTGGAGGTTAGGGATGAAGCGGCTACCGTTGGATCGTTACATCCAACGGCTGTAGTAAAGGCGCAAACGAGTGTATAAATATGCCTGATCAGGAAGCGATCAGACGGTGAGGAATGGACATGGGTGGCGTGAAATGAACGGGCCACATGTCACAATCTGAAGGTGCCACATGGCCCAATCAAAATTAAGTTAATTCAGAAAATCAATGTTAATTAGGAAAGAATTAGTTGAAGGGTGAATTAGAAAAAGTCATGAACAGAAAGTTGTAGATCTCGATGAGATCTACAACTTTCATGTAGAAGTCAAAGAGATCAGAGGTCATTTGTACATAGATAAAAATTAAACACGAATAAATACCATATAAAACAATTTTCTTAATTTTTCTTTTTATTCTTTTTATGGATTTGTTTTATTTTATGCTATTTGATTTATATGCAATTTTAATCTAATTTTTATTTGATTCATAACTAGAAATAAATACATAAAATATTACACCATTATAGGATTATATTAATATATAATAATTAGTGTTAATTATTTACAACACATTAGTTAGTAATTAGTGTTAATTAGTCAATGAATCCTGTTATTAACTTAAGTAAGAGAGATAACTATCATGAATTAAGATGATAAATCTGGGATTTATCACCCCCTGTACTTAAGCTAAGATCGTCCTCGAGCTAATAAAGAAAGAATTTGTTAGAAAGTTAATATAATTAGTGAGATTCCTGACATGTACAAGTGAGTATACAAGGCTTGTTTTGACCTAGAACACTAAGTTTTAGGAATCCTAAAACTCTAGGTTGATCCAGATATTAGTCGAAAGGAATTCATCTCCTCTAATTGTCAGACTCTCAATACATACATATACATAAGAAGTATGACTTAGTGTAGACTGCATCATGAGAGTAGAATCAAAACAACACCAAAAATTCCAATCTCAGAAGCTCCCCTAAGGACCCAACCCTCAAACCTAGGGAATAAATTTAGTCTTGCCTCAATCCATCGTCTCTTTAGTTTTTCAAACTTCAAGGGAATAGATGGATGTCCAAATCATGGAGGATATAGGATTGTGTACTTATTTTCTCTTCCTCTCATTGGAACATGGTTCTCTCAAGTACCAATACTCAACATAATTTTCATTTTAATTTTGCCAATCATTGTCTCCGTCAAGAGAAGTTGGAGTCGTCTGCACTTGTTTTCCTGGGAGTACATTGGGGTGTGCCTTTTTTGAGTATCTAATATACCTTCTACACCCAGACTTGTAGCATTTACAATGCAGAGCCCTTTTTGGGCTAACCCGACTCCTGGTCCTAATAGCGGTAGTCCAATAGACACTTTGAAATGGTTGGGAGCGCTTGCCTTTGGTGGAAGCTCTTTGAATTTTTGACTTTGTAGGATTAGAGCTTTTCTTTCATTATTTCTTTTCTTTGTTTTTGGCTAGCTCCACTGCTTTTACCAAAAGATTGGTGCACACTGATTAACTTATTAATTAATGTCATCACACCCTAGGACTTTAGGTAAAGATCAAGAGATAGCATGAGAACAAGTCCCATACTGGCTAATATGATGGCACTCAGGTTTCATGAAGCCATTATTCATTTTATCCCATCCTCGAGCATCATATAGATCAAGTCGAAACTCAAACCTCTAATCTCATTCTCCTTAGTGATACTTTTACTCATCTCAATCATGAATGCAGTTGTGTATGTGAATGATAGTCAAATTCTTTTAATAGAGATTAAACATGAAATATAACATGCATATCTTTAAACTAGGAGAGTATGAATTTTAAGTCTAAGACCCTAAAGATTAATACAAGATAACTTCTAAGTTTATGGACTCCTTAAGCAGAGTATTAAAGATCATCTCAAGACTTGAGTGTATAGCGAAAGTGTCAAAAAATAACACCAATCAATAAGTTTTTTTAATTTAATTTAATTTAGAGGGTCAATTAATTAGACTCATTTACATCTTTAGCTTTGAAAAGAATTTTTGAAAACTTTTTTGCAAACATTGTCACATATGTATAGATTTTTCCAAACATTTTACAAAGATTTTTTTAAAAAACAATTAAAATCCCATTTTCTAACCTAAGTAAAATATTTTTCAAAACAATATCACATAAATATGTAGGTTTTCAAAAATATTTTATAAATGATTTTCCAAACATGTCAAGTTGTATTTTTGCAAACCATGTAAAACATTTTAAACCCATGTTAAATATGTATATAATTTTCAAAAATTATTTTCAAAACATTTTGTACACAAATCAGTTTCAAAATTGTAATACGATACCCATGACCCCAATAGTTGGAAAATTTTATAAAAAATATGAGTTATGGCTAAAGTATATATGCAATATATACAGTAGAAGCCCCTATATGTAACTTTTGCTATGTCCTCATGGCACAAACTGAAATGAAGCCGTATCTCATGGTAAGTATAAAAGAATACACAAAAATTGGTGATAGAATCACATGTGCAGAATGAATAAAAGAATCAGTTACATGAGAACTGGGACTCAGGTCCCCCTATACTTAATCTGAGAAATAGCTTAAGTATATAGATATGAATTTATAGGGGAACAATTAGAACGAAATCGGATCCCCCCTATACTTAGGCTGAAAATAGGCCTAAGTATAAAGAATATGAAGATAAGTAAGGGAGATGTAAAATGATGTTGAATGTATAGACGATGAATCTCAGGAGATGATAATGGATTCTAGGGTTTTCGGGAGGCTGAAGAATCAAACAAGATCAAACAAACCCGATTACTTCACCAACATACACAGTGAAGACTATAAATATGGTCCAATTATCTTGTCTCTTTTATTGGTGATAATGTAAAATTTACGTTAATTATGAGCATGCTGAATTAGGGTTTGGGTTCTATCCTTAAGGATTCATCCTCACCTCTCAACAAAAGCATATATAACTGCAAGTAATGCATGGTTTTCTCTCCCAAAAAACAAGGTGAGTTTTAACTCCATTTTGATTATATCAACTTGCATTAACAATCCAATTTTTAGAGATTAGGTTACCACTTGTATTAAATCTCTGAACACAAAAATCATCGTCTATTGTCCCGTCCCATTTCCATATTATCCTAAGTGACAAATCATGAAAAGGAAAAAGTCACGCATACGTAAAATCATGATGTCATGCTCAAGAGAAATACTTACAGTGGCTCTAGCTCTCTTCATGCATATGCTAGACTGAATATAAAATTTAACTAAATGCATGAAAGTCGATGGAAATCCGCACCTAATAATGCATCTATTAGCAGGATGATATTTTATTTATGTAGGCTAAGTAGAGCGTAGATTATGTGCGTATAATGAATCTTAGAGATGAGTGGATCTCATAAGATGAAGTTAGTGTGCCCTAACTTATGAATCAAGCACTTAAGATAATACATCAAAAGTAGATCTATGAGCCGTGTGCCTAGATCCTAAATCGAGCACTCAAGTTGAGTCCCATCCGCATGGATGAAACAAACTCAGCACACACATAATAAAGTCTAGTCCACAATTATACAATAAATATAGAAAATAATATTTGAAACACTTAAAGGTATCTTCTGCAGCTCCTCTCAACACGAACTCCTTCTCGAGCTCCTGTCTCCATTCTCCACGAGCGTCCTCGATGAATGAGCTTCCCTACTGCAGAAGAGAAAAGTATAGATATTTTAAAGATTATCGAAACTTATATAGTAATGCATAGAACATCACAACACAGGATCAACCTAAATAAACTAAGAATCAACTTTACCAAAATATAAAACCTAAATAATTATATTAATGAATTCATGTCCCCAACAATGATGCCATATGATGAATCGCTAAATGCATGTATTAAGAGAGATCTGTTGTAGCACGTGCACTTAGCTAGCTTTCCATACAGAACCGAGAAGAGTCTCACTGATGAGGTTCTCGGCTATAATTTATAACGTGGGAAGTCCATGGTCGAACATAAGGACACAAGCCATAATACAATTATTTAGATGTTGAATATCTAGGTTAAGTGATTGATGAATCATCTAGGTCAAAACATACACAACAATGCAGGCAAGCAATGCAAGGTAAATGCACACCACAAATGCTTGTATAGATGAAATGTGATTTTAAACGATGAATACATGTTAGAATATATCAACAGAATGAACATAATGATAAAACACTAACATATGAAAATATACTCGCAAATATCTATTAGACTATTCAATCTTAAGCAATTATGCAATTTAGATCTAAGTCCAATTGAGCACTTAATCACAAATCCAGTTTCATTTCATGTGATTTATAGCACAGATAATAAACTCTAATTAATGAACCAACCAATGAGCATCAAATCAGAGAATAAATTAATCCATGCAAAAGATAATGAAACAGGGATCAAAATGTCACTGAAATCACTTCATTTGGAGATCATATGCTCAAGTTATTTAAGTTTGAATCCAAGGGCATAAATGCGATAAAACATAATTTAAAACATAACAAGCATGTCCTCAGAGGGACTGAAATGCAAATATTGAAAACTGATCCTGGAATTTGTGAATAGCCCCCTACACGGGGGCATTTTTATAATATTCAAGAACATCAAGGGTATCACTGCAATTAACCCAGGGTGCACGCACAAGACACGCGCACCCCAGGCTCGGAGACTCGTTCATGGCTTGGGTTACTTGTCATCATGCGAAGCTTCAGCAAGCGGTTCGGATAATGCAAGGCTGTATGTTTGGGTCAGTCGACGTGGCCTCCTGTTAATTATTAGATCGCGCCCAAATTGGCGCGATCTTACGGCAACTGTATGCCACAGGTTCTTCTTCTCCGCCTGATGACCCTGCGAAGAGGTGGGGCCCTAATGAACCCCTCCTTTCTCTGCCTGTCTCGTGGAAGCTATCTGATTGTCGGCGAGGGTTCTTGCATGGCTTGCGAAGATGAAGCTTCGTCGAAGAAGATCCTCGAGCGGCTGAAAGTCAGTGAAGGTGGAGACCAGTCGATGGAGAAAGTCTAGATCGGCAGGGGTCTTTAGCTTACGGCCACTAAAGTCCTTTGAACATGCATGTGTTAAAAAAATATAGCCGAAGCCTAACAACATGGGTGCATGCAACTGTGACTGGAAATGGAGGGTTGCAATGGCTGAAGAAGGTAAATCCCTATGGGTTCTTCTGCCATGAGAGGAGGAAGGTGAATCGATGTGGTAGACTGCGATAGAACTGGAAGCACATAGAATAGAATCTCCAGCATGGATCAAGGACCCATGCTGAAGGTCGAAACCATGTCCGATGATGAAATAGGTCTCACATCATGGTTGGACAAATTGAAGAAATAAAGAGATAAACCTAATTAGCTCACCTGTACATGAAGAAGCTTAGATCGCTGAGTTGGTTTGGCTCAGGATGAGGCCATCGTGGACCTCAGGTCTTCGCTGAAACTCCCTCAGCTGTGGGGAGCAACTCATACGACCGGAGATGGCCGTAACTTGGCAAGGAGGCCAATGGGCATCACCTGAGTCTTAATGCCATTATGGCACTCCAGGATCTCCCTGATCCTGTTACGAAAGGGAGAAGGAGGCTCGGCTTAGTCTCTCGCAAAGGGTGGACAACCGCCACTAGAAGCTATGGTGGGATTTTTGAAGGCGAAGGTCGGCAACCTCTAGGTGGTTATGAACGAGATTACAACCGCTACTATCGATGGAATGGTTAGGATTTAGGAATCAATAGGCGACGGGCGTGGATCACGGAAGTTAGGGAATGGAAATGGTGGTGGCGGTTGGTCGAGGAGTTACTCGAGGTGGTCGAGAAAATTAAGTGAAGAGGGGATGTTTGATGGAAGGATGCAACGATTGGAGATTAGGGATGAAGCAACTATCGTTGGATCTTTAGATCCAACGACTGTAGTAAAGGCGCAAATGAGTGGACAAATATGCCTGATTAGGAAGTGATCATATGGTGAGGAATGGACACGGGTGGTGTGAAATGAACGGGCCACGTGGTGCAATCTGAAGGCGCCACGTGGCCCAATTAGAATTATGTTAATTCATAAAATTAGTGTTAATTAGAAAAGAATTAGAGGGCAAATTAGAAAAAGTCATGAACATGAAAATTGTAGATCTAGATGAGTTCTACAACTTTCATGTAGAAGTCAAAGAGATTAGAGGTCATTTGTACATAGTTAAAAATTAAACATGAATAAAAACCATATAAAACAATTTTTTTATTTTTCTTTTTATCCTTTTTTTGGATTTTTGTTTTATTTTATATTATTTTATTTATATACAATTTAAATCTAATTTTTATTTGATTTTTAATAAGAAATAAAAACATAAAATATTAAACCATGATAGGATTATATTAATATATAATAATCAGTGTTAATTATTTACAACACATTAGTTAGTAATTAGTGTTGATTAGTCAATGAATCCTGTTATTAGCTTAAGTAAGAGAGATAAATATTATGAATTAAGCGATAAATCTGGGATTTATCAGTGGAGCAAATGTAACACACAAAGAATGCATGAATTATCATGACATTTTATGCATTTACATTACATGAACAATCTATGTTGCAAAATGAAAAATGCAATAGAAGCACAAACAAACAACAATGCTCCAGATTAATTGATTAAATAACCCGTGAATAACTCTGAATGAAAATCAGGTCAATCAATGATGTACTCAGCCCATAAATAATTCGATTTTAGGGTCAATGATTAGACTGGACATGCAAGTTAAGATATCTAAATTTAGTGCATGAATTAAGTTTTCAATCAATGAATAAAATGCACCAATTTAAAGAGGTTGAAAAGATATTCAAATGACACCAATTCACTTAAAAATAGACCAATGGTTCACAAGATATTAAAGAAATAATACATGGGCATAATTGAATAAACCTTTAATTAAAAAATCAACTTTTTAATACAAAAGTCCAAAATAAGACTGAAATGCAATTACAAAAAGCCGCTAGGGTACAAATGTAAAAATTCCAGGAACTGAGGGGATTATATGTAAATTGAGTAACTGGAGAGGCGCTCTTGCAAATTATCCGCCTCACGTTAATGTCACGCATGACATGAGGTTCGAAACATCTTCTGGTTTGGGCCACGTGTTGTTGTGAGGCACTTTGTCTCTGGTTCGGGTCACTCGAACCTTAGGGATGAAGCAGTGCTTTGGTTAATCAATTATGGTGCTGTGAGGATCGTTGGACCATGCCTAATTTGGTTGATCTGACAAAATCTGCTTCTCCTTCTTCTCGGATTCTCCTCTGTGAGCGGCGGAGAAGCCTAGGCTCTAGCGATCTGCTGATGTCTCCTCTTTACTTCCTCATCGATGAGGGAGACCCTCAGATGAAGCTGAAGATTTGGTGAAGTTGAAGATGGTATCAAAAGGATAATAGGAGTTATCTGAAGCTCTGTCAGTACTGCTCCTACAGTGAAGAAAGTGGAGCTCGAAGCTCCGTTGATCTCTCCGATCAATTAATAAGATGTATTCCTGCAAATGTTAGCCAAACCAAAGCACAACAAAATTAGAGGAGATGTGGTGAAATGAGGACTTGAATGGAGTGATGTAACTTAAGGTCTAATGGGTCTCCAGGCTTAGCAAGCGTGGAGAGAGATCGAGGTGGTCACAGTCATGGAGAAGTGGAGAGGATTCACTAGATGGATAGTATGAGAGATGGATGTATGACGATGGTGTGGATGCATTCGAATGAGTGAAAGATAATGAGAATAAAATTGTAGAAAAAGGAGAAAACTCACATATAAAGAATCGATGCTTACTTGGAAATGAAGCTGAAAGTTGAAGAAGGAATTGATGTTGAATCTCAACCCAATATGAAGTGTTGCAACTTCGTTGATCGTCACTTAATGATTTTGGCAAAGAATCAAAGATGGAGCAACACTTCTAGTGAAGGCCTGTAGCACTTCAAGTTGGGCATGGATTACACTGAGATTTCTCTTCGTCGCCGATTATTCTCACCCACAACTCAACCATAGTGTAGTGGAGATGCTAGGATGGAACTCGTGAATGGCGGGATCCTGGTTACGTGCGACGGAGATGGGGTATATGTAGAGGAGGAGGTTGGTGGAAGTTGGTCCCATGTAGTGATTTCAACCATCACCAAAAGGTGGAGCTGTTAGGGTTAGATGGAGTTTGGTGGTTGGGGTGGAAGAGGGAAGTTAGGGCTAAAAGTTAGGGTTGGATGTTGGTAGGGAGGTTACTGAAGATAGATAGGGAAAATAAACAAAATCAAGTGGTTAACAACTTGCATCACTTGTAGAATGAGGTGGCGGGAGGTTGGTGATGCACCACAATCGTACGATGAGGATCGAAGCACCCATCGATGGCTCTGATACACTTGATCAGAATGATCAAGCAGTCAACAAGAACAACATGCTCGATTAAAGGCGCACTGTCCAATCAAAGGGATCAAACTATTTGAAATGAACGTGTTGAGAACTGAAGGAGCGGGTGCGGTGGCATGCTTTGGTTAGGCCACGTAGCCGAATCAGAAAATAGAGAAATGAATAAATAAAAAAATAATTACAAATAAAATAAATAAGAGTAAAATTATAAAAAGTATTCAACATGAAAGTTGTAGATCTCAGTAGAACTCAAAGATAGAAAAACATCACATATACATAGAAAATATTTTTGCAAGTAATTTTATGATATTAATATTTTATTCTTTCTTGTATTTTTTTTTGAATTTTTATTTATATTTAATGTTGAATTGATTATGTACAAAATTGCACTAATGTTTATTGGATTTTTATTAATAAAGAAACACATCAAATAAAGGCACAATAATATATTTAATTATGTACAAATAATTACGGTTAATTATTTACAACATGCTATTTGCTAATTAGAGTTATTGGTTAATTAATGTTAGTGAATTACTTAAGCAAGAGAGATAATAATAATAAATAATGTTGATAAATTTAAGATTTATCACTTCCCATACTTAAGCTAAGTTCATCCTCGAGCTAATAGAAAAAGAATGAATTAGTGAGGTAATGAATTCCCTGACATGTGCATGTGTAGATACAAGGCTTAATTAATCCAGAATACTCAATTTTAGGGATCCTAAAACTCTAAGCTGAACCAGATTTTAATCAAAAGGAATTCAACTTATCTAATCATTAGACTCACCGATAATACATGTATATATAAGATGTATGACTTTATGTTTTGACTGCATTCACAAGAGTAGAGTCAAGAAGTCACCCAAAGTTCTAGTCTAAGAGATTCTCCTAAGAACCTAATCCTCAACACTAGGGATTAAATCTATTCTTGCCTCAATTCACCATCTCATTAGTTTGTTAGATTTAAAGAATGTAGATGGAAGGCCATATGATGGAGGGATTGGGATTTGTGTCACTTCTTCTCTCACTCTCAATGGAACACAGTTTTTCTCAAGTACCTTATGAACTCAACACATACATTATTGTTACTTAGTGTGTCCGTCAAATGAAGTTGAGTCGTCTATACTTGTTTTTTAGGAATGCACCGGGATGTGTCTATTTTTGAGAATCTAAGATTCCTTCGACACCCATACTTGTATCGCTTACGATGCAGAGTCCTTTTAGAGGTACTAGCCTGACTCATAGAAGCCTAAGAATTTGGTCCAAATGGATACTTAAAAAGTTTGGGAGTGCTCGCCACTAGTATAAGCTCTTTCATTTGACTTTGTAATGAGTGAGGTTTCTCTTTATTTATCTTTTCTTTTTAGCTAGCTCCACTGCTTTTATGAAGAATTGGTGCACACTAATAAAAAAATTAATTTAACTTCACCACACCCTGACCCTTAGGTCAATATCAAGAGGTTAGTATAAGAACCATGTTCTCATACTGGCTAATATTGTTGACACTCAGGTTTCATGTAGCCTTCATTAACTTTCTATCATCCTAGAGCATCATAAAATCAAGTCCAAACTTAAATATCAAATCCCAGTTCCTCAAATGAAACCTCATCTCATCTCATCATGAATGCAGTCGTGCAATGTGAGTATTGGTATATATTTTCATAGGGATATTATTAAGCATGAAATATAGCATACAAATCTTCTAACTAGGGAATTATGAATTATTGAGTTCAAGACCCTACTGATTAATACATGTTAACTCTGAATTTATGGACCTCATAAATCGAGTGTTATGAATCTCAACACGCCTTACTGTGAAGTGTAAAAGTGCCAGGGAAACACTAATCAATTAGTTAGCATGTTAATGAGTTAGAGATTTTTTATTTGAAGAATTTTATTAACAAAAACTAAAAATAGGTAGCCTTCACACTACAGAACAAAACACAACAAAAAGGAACTGATAAACAATTCAAGAACATTACATGGGTACTAACATAACACTACCAAAGTTTAGATTCTCACCTCAAACATCATACTTGCATCCACAGGGTTTATAATCATTGGAAGCCTTGTGATTCACTTGCTTCGTCCTCACAGAGTAAACCTCAGAATCAAAATAGGAAAGATCTTCACTGACTTGAAAAATGAAGCGCTTCGAATGATGTCATTCTTACTCAAAAGTAATATCCATATCAACATGGGAATACTTAAACTTTTCTAAATAGAAGAAAAACGAATCAAACCTTTATTTTCTATAATAGACCTATGGGTTTGTCTTAAAATGAGAAGCTGGGCATAAAAGGATGACCTAACTTATAAGAGACATGATCCTCGAGCTCTTGGATATCCTCAAGGAAAGGAGCATGCTCCTCCATATCCAACTCTTTTGATAACATATTATCTTCCTCGATAGGCAACACTCTTTTTAATGAACTCTTTATCAACTTGATCTTCCAAAATATAGAGTTAACATCTAAACTCTCTTCCATGCTTCACTATGTAAGGGACTAAGATTAGGACAACTTTTATAGCCTAAAGACTCCAATTGTTCAAAAAAGTAACCTTTACACCCAAAGCACCCCTTCAGAAACACTCTTGAAAAATTGAATTAAGGTTTTATTTTTGTAAAATTTATTTTTATTAATTTTTTATTTGAAATAATTTGTAAATAAATAAATAAATATATAAAAGAATGTTTATAGTGTCAAAATAATTTGTACCCCCTTCAAAATAATTTGAAAAAAATAATAATTTTCAAATCATGTAAAATAGATATAAAATTTTCCAAATAGTTTAAAAACTATTTACACAAACATTTTCAAGTACCCATATCCATAGCCCATAATAAATATACAAAACATGCGAAAGTTCGACCTAGGAATAAAAGTATATATGCAATATAAACGCACACACCCCTACACATAGCTTGTGCTATGTCCTCATGGCACAAAGTGAAATGAAAGATATAGCTCGTACTAACCATAAAAGGAGAAACATGACATGGGCAAGAAAATTGGTCAAACCCTTCTATATTTAGGCTTTAAATAGCCTAAGTGTAGGGCTGGAGGCAATAGAAATGGGTACAATATATAGAAATAGAAACAGATCATCTAAGAATAACAGGGAGTCGGTCTTCCCTATACTTAGGCTGGAAATAGTCTATGTATTAAGAATAAAATGAAGAAAGAAGGGCCGAGTAAATGACAAAAGATGGCCTAGAAGAATATCCCGAACTAGGGTTGAGCTTCTCCCTATACTTAGGCTCTAAATATCCTAAGTTAGGAGTAAAAATCTAAAAGGGAAGCAACCAAACCCTAAAAGAATAAATCAATAATTAGTAGAAGAGTAGATGAATCTATAAGATGTTGAATCTATGAGATCTAAATCTTCAAGCTGCAGCTTCATGCTGTATCTAGAGTATCTACAAGTGACTCAATCAGCATGAAGTCAATAACTTCAACTGAAACCAACCGTTCTTTATACAAAGTACTTCAACAGTTGGCCGTTGACCAGAAAAGAATGTGCACCATCTATGAGATCAGCAATCTCTACACTTCCATTATTGTGCACTTCCTTTACTACATAGGGACCCATCTACTTAGACTTTAATTTCCCATGGAAGATCTTAACTTGGCATTAAACAACCATACTTTTTGTCTTGAGACAAAGTTCTTGCATCTAATATGTAGGTCAAGCCACTTCTTCACTTTGTCCTTATAAATCAAGCTATTGTCATACGCTCGGTTTTAGATTTCCACTAGCTTATTAAGGTCCAAGTCTCTGCAAAAGTTTCTCTAGGTGACAACTCCAATTGGTTTTCTTTATTGCCCAATCAGATTTGTGAATTAATTCAGCGGGAAAATTACACGACTTGCCATAAATCATTCTAAAAGGTGAAGTACCAAGTAGAGTCTTGTAGGTCGTCCAATAGACCCAGAAAATATGGTCCAATTTGCGATAGGCTCCACCCACATTGAAAGATAATCAACCTCTAATAAGATGTACTCAAATCCATTACTGTTGGGGAAAGGACCCATGAAATCTATGCCCCATGCATCAAAACCATCACAGAAAATCACCAGCTGCATGGACATCTCATCCCTATAACAAACCATCCCATCATTTGACAAATAGGGCACAACCTTACAAAATCCATAGGATCTCAAAACATGGTCGACCAATATAATCCACATTGGAGTACTTTCTGAGAGGTTCTTTTTCCCAAATGGTGTCCTCTAGCTTCTAATGAATGATAATGTATGAGGACACCCTGGTATTCTTCCCGAGGGATACACATTCTCCATATTCAATCTGGTCCTTCAATGAAAAGATATGGATCCTCACAATGGTATCTCCTTGAATCCGACTTCAGCTAGTATATACTGCTCCTAGTCCAACCCCGGGGAACTTGCTTGGAGACAAGATAGTTCACCATGTTGTCATACCATGGAAGTGAATCAACAACACAAATTAACCCATTTGGAAAGGTTTCTCTAATCGACCTTGAGTCTAGGGAATCCTTCAATTCCAAACGAGATAAATAATCAGCAACTATGTTCTTAACTCTAGGTTTATCCTTAATCCTCATATCAAACTCCTGGAGTAACAAAATCCACCTAAGAAGATATTCCTTCGTGTCCTTCTTTTCCATGAGATATCTAATGGATATATGATCAATGTATATTGTCACCTTAGATTCCAAAATATAAGATATAAACTTCTCA
This sequence comes from Ottelia alismoides, assembly GCA_037367405.1. NCBI lineage: Eukaryota > Viridiplantae > Streptophyta > Magnoliopsida > Alismatales > Hydrocharitaceae > Ottelia > Ottelia alismoides. The sequence goes on from JAZKJV010009007.1 coordinate 565,652, forward strand.
AGGGTCCAAACTTCCATGAGAATTCATTTTTAGTAACTTTATAATTTTCTGTGGTTGATCTAAACATTTGCTCACATCGTGAGTTACAAACAGAATCCCTTCTCGTTGTTGCCTTAATACAACTCCTATAGCATAGTTAGAAGCATCTGTCATGATCTCGAAGGGCAGAGACCAATCAAGAGCTTGAAAAATGGACGAGTCACAGATTTTTCTATTTAAGAGCTCAAAGGCCTCAAGACACCTGTGATCTACAACAAACTATGTGTCATTTCCTAAGAGCTTAGTCAATGGTCGGGCAATCTTAGAAAAATACTGAATAAATCGTCTATAAAATCAGACCCTGGAAATGACTGTACTGACTTAAAACTGGTTGGTGGATCAAGTTTCTTGATCACATATACCATGACAGTGTCAACCTCCATTCCCTTCTTGGAGATGATGTGTCCCAACACGATACCCTCCTTAACCATGAAATGACTCTTTTCCCGAAAGAGCACTAGATTCACCTGCCTTTACCTTTGAAGTACTCGGTCCATGTGCACTAAACATGAATCAAATGAATCATCATGGATTGAAAAATCATACATGAAAACCTCTAAGAAGTCCCCCACCATTTCGACAAATACGACGATCATCCACCGCTGAAAAGTGCCTGGGGCATTGCAAAGCCCAAATGGCATGCACCTGAATGCATAAGTGCCGAAAGTGAAGGATTATGGAAGAATCCTAAAGCGCATCACGGAAGCGTGATGATCGTATCATATACGATCAAGAGCGAATAGTTGCTCGGTGCATCGGAATTTTAAAATTAAAATGATGAAACCATATGATCCAAGAATACTTCTTGGACCGTTTCATCTAACCACATAATAGATATAGTAATACCTCTTTTAGCGTGGTTGTGATCGATCCTCTAAGAGAAGAGACCTCCTTTCTCAAGTCCGATCCGTCGGAGGAGATGCTTGTGAGCGCGGAGATGAGTCGTGTGCTTCTTATAATCCAAGTCAATGATCTAAGCAATGGATCTCCTGATCTCGTCTCAGGAGATCAAACGCCTTCTTCACGAGTGAGATGCACCGAAGAAGATAGAGACCCAAGAGTCATCGAAGCAACGACACAATGGTAGAGCGACGACGAAGATGACCTTCTCTCTATGAGAAGAGTGGACGACCACTCAAGGATAGAGAGAGAGAGAGAGAGAGTAGGCGTGAGAATTAGAGAGGGAGAGAGACGTCATAATCATGTAACTTTAAGAGCAAGGGGTTCCTCTTCTTATATAGGATTTTGGGAGTCCATAGATCCCAATCCAGGTTATCACACACTCAATGGGTGAGATTGATTTGTATTTCTTTCAATGGCCTTGATGTTGTTATAAAAACACAACAACAAATGATTTAAGCTAAATTAATTTATATTGATAAATAAATATAATTAAATTCAAAATTAATTCACTTTGACTAGTCTTGAGATAATGAGGAGACTAACTTCATCCCCTAAAAATGGGGGGGGGGGGGGCGACCACTCTTCTCCTCATGGAGATTAGTGGCCGTCCACCCTCATGGGGTGGATGAGTTCATCTTCTCAATTTATCATGAGATCTCATTATCTCATGATATCTAAGATTTACAACAACTCTTGTTGTAAATAATTTCACAAAAAAATAATTCATAATTATCTTGTGAATATCGCAATCATGTCATTGAAAAATATGTGAATCACATTCACATCCTAATGTAATTATATTTTCAATTAATCATTCAATGTGAATCCAATTCACATCAATAATTAATCAACAAATATAAATGACAATTGTCTCTCTCTAATATATTATAAATCACATTTATAATATACATGAATAATTGGATAGTGCTATCCACATTATTTATATCCACAATAATTAAATCACATTTAATTATATTGGATAATCATTCTCATGCATTCAAATGATATGAATCAAATTCACATTATTCATGATAATTAAATCACATTTAATTATCTGTTTCTCAGTGCTTAGATATGATTCAACTATGAAATTATTCTTGAACTCTTTCAAAAATAATGCGCTTTCTCCGCAGATACTTGGAGATAGGGACATGGCGATTGTATTGTTCCACGCATAGTGACTTGGATATTGAGATTACATCTCAAATCCAGATCTCATGAACCTCTCATAGATGCTTTACTTAATCAAGGCCGTAAATCTAATCTTCTCATTGCATCTGAATCTCATTCAGATCAATATCCAACAATTGGATCAAGATCAGATTACTTCTCTACTGAGAGGAGTCACTAAATTCTATACCCGTTTCATCACTCCCTCGGAATGGAAGCGTCATGGTTATACAATCGTTTATGAATACATCACCCTCAGGTATTCCTAATACCTGTACGTCCTGCATACTGGAAGAATTATGATCAACCCAAAGATATAGATCAATTTTAAACTGTTACCTTTAGGGTTTCATCATCAAGTTTCTCATTCTTGGTCATTGGGATTTGGTATTGATCATATATTTTCCAAAATAATATATCATACCTTTCAAATTCTTGTCATGCTTCCAAAGCATGACGACCATGCATGGAATTTGATCGGTCCCAATACCTCATGTGTGAGCTCATGTATCCCGGTTCAGTAGTGAACCTGTATGATCCCTTTGAGAGATCGTATTACTCATATGCCTTTGTATGCACACCAGCACGCCGGTGTATAGACCTTTGTTATGTCATCAACCTATTGATCTGCCAAATGTAACTACTCCGACATATAGTAAAACATCTGTCTCTGGTCAGAGGATGCGTGCCATATCGTGACAGTTTACGATATAGTACTTTGGTTATCTCGATCTCGTTAAGTCAACTCTTTTACCTAACTAATCTGACACTTCGAATCCCTATTCCCATGCAAATGACCTGCATCAAGAGGTCGGTCAGATATCAACCTAAATGAGAAAGGATTGCCATCTCCTACTTAGGCTGGAGATCATCTCTTAACAATCATTTGACGGTGCTTGATGAGTCCTCAATCTAACTCCTTAGATATTCATCCAAACACCAACCTATATGATTCTATTACTGAATCAACAACTTTATGATTATTAAGATGACCATGGTACATAACCCTAATTGTACAGAGGGACCTTATAGTGCATTCATTCATTTAATCTCAGAAAGGAAGTGAAAAAGAATCAATAACTTTTATTGATAAATCAAACATTACAATAACATTTATTGTAAGAATGTTTCGTCCTGGGCTCACATGGCTAATAATCTCCCACTAGTCCTCAGAACCATTCAGGTACAATCCTTAAACCCGTACTCATTACTTGCTGGTCGAAAATCTTCTGTGTCAAAGATTTGGTAAGAGGATCAACAACATTGTTGGCATAGGCCACCTTGGTGATGATGATGTCATCTAGGTTCCTTCATCTGGGCAATGGCTACCGACTTATCGAAGAGTAACGGTATGGGAGTATCAAAGGAAACTACGCGAAGTTCCAGGATGAACTTGGACAACCATACTGCCTCCTTTGTTGCATCCGATGCGGCAATGTATTCAGCTTATGTTGTTGAATCTATTGTAGTTTCCTGCTTCTTGCTTCTCCAGCTCACAGCACCATCGTTCAATAGGAACACAAACCCCGATGTCAATTTCGATCATCTATCCAACTAGAAGTCTGAATCTGTGTATCCCAAGACTTGGAGATCACCATTTCCATATACCAATATGCAATCTTGTGTCCGTCTTATATACTTGAAAATGTTCTAAACGACATTCCAGTGTTGTTCTCCATAGCAAGACTGGTAACGACTTACTACTCCCACTACATGGCAGATATCCGACCTAGTACACATCATGGCATACATTAAGATTCCTACAACTGATGCATAGGGGCATCCCGCCATGGCTTTCTTTTCCTCAACACTTTGAGGAGTCATCCCATCATCCCTGTATCATTCCCAATGATAAGGATGTCATCTACGTAAAGCACGATGAACACAATGGCGCTCCCACTAAGCTTCTTATACACACAAGGTTCATCGGGATTCTGCACAAAATCATAACTCTTTACGGTTTCGTCAAATCTGATGTTCCAGCTATGAGAAGCTTGTTTGAGCCCATAGATGGATTTCTTCAACTTATATACTTTACCTTCCTTGGTTATGAAGCCCTGGGCTGCTCCATATAGATATCCTTCTCGAGGTATCCATTGAGGAAAGCTGTCTTGACGTCCATCTGCCATACGTTGTAGTCAAGAGATGCATCTATAGCTAGCAGTGTCCTGATGGACTTAAGCATAGCCACATGAGAGAATATCTCATCCTAGTCGATGCCTTCTCTCTGTGTGTAGCCTTTGACTACGAGCTGTGCTTTGAAAGTCTCTACTTTCCCATCAAGTCCCCTCTTTCTCTTGAAGATCCATTTACACCCAATGGGTTTTACCCCTTCAGGTGGATCCTCCAGGGTCCATACACCATTTTTATGCATGGAGTCAATCTCTGACTTCATTGCTAACATCCATCTATCCATGTCATGATCCGTGAGTGCTTCATCAAATGAAGCATGATCATTGTCAGTTTCTCCTAACACATGGAATCTATACCTTTCAGATGGTGCAACCATCCTCGAACTCCTTCGAAGAGGTATGGGTGTTTCATCTTTATTTATTTCTTCAGTTTCTGGTTCAGGAAGCTCATAATCATTAGGGGATTCAATGAGTTCCTCTGCTTCATTTCTGTCTTGACCTTTAAGGAAGTCATCCTACAGAAATCTTACATCTCTAGAGATGAAAACCTTCTGGATCTCAGGGTTATAAAGCTGATATCCAATGCCATCTTTAACATACCCAATGAAGTAGCACTCTCGAGTGCGAGATTCTAGCTTACTTGCATCCATGTTCTTCACATGGACCAAGCAACTCCAAACCCTCAAGTGATTAACACTTTATTTGATTCCATACCAAAGCTCATGAGGAGTCTTAGGTACATACTTGTTAGGAATCTTGTTCAGGATATATATTGCAATCTCTACTGCATATCCCCAGAAACTAAGTGGTAAATGTGCTTTGCTCATCATTGAAAAGACCATATCCATGATGGTCCTGTTGCGTCTTTCTACAAAACCATTAAGTTGGGGGGTTCCAAGAGGAGTGAGATTGGAGACAATTCCATTCTCCTTAAGGTGTTCCTTGAATTCATCTGAGAGGTACTTGTCAACTCGGTCAGATCGAATCCGATTAATCTTACTATCGGTTTGTTCTTAAAGCCTTGAACTCTTTGAACTTTTTAAAGGTTTCAGATTTATGACGTAGTAGGAAGATAAACCCATATCGTGAATGTTCATAAAGAAACGTCAAATAATATCGAAATCCATTTCGAGTTGCGGTACTGAAGGGACCACATACATCAATATATATAAGGTCAGGAATACCTTCGCATCTTGTACTTCTGTTATGAAAAGGCGTCCTAGTCATTTTACCTCGAATACAATGTTCGTAGGTAGGTAAAGACTGAACCTGTAGAAAATCTAAGGGTCCATCCTTTATCACTCTATTGATCCTATCAATAGATAAATGACCAAGCCTTTGATGCCAAATCATTTTCGAATGATTTCCATCCTCCTCGGATATTTTAGGATTTTTATTAGTGGTAGTAACATTCATGACATTTTCATCAATGCACAATTCATAGAGTCCACTGGAAGTCAAAACACCATCCGCAATATGCTTATCATAACGATTTATGACTAGTTTATTACAGAAAAGGAATGATATACACTTATAACATGCTTAGATATAGATATTAAATTCCTTCTGACTTCAGGTACAGAAAGACACTCTCTAAGTACTAGGACTCTTCCACTAGATAAACGAGAGTCGACAGGTCTTGACAGCGTCTGCTGCAACATTTGCATTAGATCCCATCTGGATGACTATCTCCCCTTCATCAAGAATCTTAGTTTCCTGAAACAAATGCAACAAATTGCATACATGAACATAAGAACTAGAATCTATAACCCAACTTCCTTCTCGTCCAATGAGAAAATTAGTTTCAATGATGAAAGTAGATTTCATACCTGATGGGGCTTTACCTTTGTCGACCGACTTCAGGTAATCCGGACAATTATGCTTCTAGTGCCCCGGATTCTTGCAGTGATGATAGACATCAGTTTTCTTCGATGCTATCAGAGTGGATGCATTGGTAGATGAGCCAACTGCTTGACTCTTCTTCTTTCTCTTCTGGGCCGGGCCCTTCCGAGAACCATGCTTCCGACCATGCTTTCCTTTGACCTGTGCAACCATTGCATTGCCAGAGGGGCCATCCTTCTTCATTACGTCTTCAACAGACTTTAATGTAGCCAATAGACCAATGTTACTAAAAGCAACTTTGCTCTTGTGGTACGTAACCACAAAGTTGTTGAAAGACTTAGGAAGCGACAATCGAATGAAGTTAGCTTGCATATCTGCATCCAAGTCAGCTCCTAGGGTTTCTAGTTTAGAGAGGTACCCAAACATTTTGAGCACATGTTCTTTAACAGAGGTCCGCTCCTGCATCTTGCAGTGAATAAGTTCTTTCATTATATTATACTGCTGTGTACGGTTTACATCACCGAATATTTCTTTCAGATTTAGCATGATCTCTTGACAAGTGTTCATTTCCACATGCTGCTTCTGAAGCACCTTGGACAATGAATCTAGAATATAATATCTTGCCAGATTATGATCTTCATCATATTTTTCATTAAAATTGATTTCTTCTGAAGTCTTCATGTTTGAGTACTTGTCCTTTGACAACACATATGACATGCTCTCGACGGATAGGATAGCATCCGAATTTCGGATCCAATCTGAATAATTTGGTTCAGTCAATTGATTGACCTCCAAGAGCTTGCTAAGTGGGTTCATTGACTTCAATTTCTGAAATAAGAATGCATTATATTAGAACATATAAATAATTATATATTCAATTTATAATGACTAAAAGTGGGACAACGAGAACACAGATAGATTACTTTGCGTTGAGGAGAAGAGATCGGTTGTGTTGTAAAGACTACAAAACTAATCCCAGGAGAGAGTTTGACAACCCAACATCGCTTGTTAGTCTTAGATGTACAAATAAAAGGGCTGGTAAAGAAAAGGAGGGTTCCTAAGATCACTAGAACTAGATGGTGGAATCTTCCACTTAAGTAATTGAGCTTTAGGGAGAAGGTTTTAGAAGATTTATCTTGGGATTGTAGTGGAAGTGCAAACGAGATGTGGGAGGCAGTAGCATCTTGTATCCTAAAGGTAGTTAAAGAGATGCTAGGCAAGTCAAAGGGAGGAGCCTCAGGTCAAAAGGAGGCTTGGTGGTGGAGTGAAGGGATGCAAGAGAAGCTAAAAATTAAAAGAGTACGCTTTAAAGCTATGTCTAAGGATAGAACAAAGGAAACTGTCACAAACTACAAAATAGCAAAGAAGGAAGCAAAGAACGCTGTAAGTGAAGCTAAGTCGAATGCTTATGAAGTTTTGTATAAAAATCTCGACTCTAAGGAGGGCTAGAAGGATATACTCAGGTTGGCCAAAGCAAGAGAAAGAAAGACAAAGACCTTTCTCAAGTGAGATGCATTAAGGACGAGGAAGGTCACGTGCTTGTCGCTCAGAAGGATATAGAGACTAGATGGGAGCAGTACTTCCATAAACTTTTCATTGGAGAACAAAATAGAGAGATCACTTTTGGTGATCTAGCTAGTAGTTAAAGTTACTTGAATCGTGCAAGCTATAGACGGATACAAAGAAAGGAAGTAGACGAGGCTTTGAAGGTTATGAGACCTGGGAAAGGTGTAGGACCGGATGACATCCCTGTAGAAATATGGAAAGTTTTAGGTGAGCGCGGTTTGACTTGGCTTACGAATCTATTTAATGTTATTTGGCGAAGCAAGAAAATGCCTGAAGATTGGAGGGGGAGTATCGTGGTGCCTCTTTATAAGAATATAGGAAACATTCAAAATTATTGAAATTATAGAGGTATTAAGCTGATGAGTCACACTATGAAAATTTGGGAGCGCGTGATCGAGAGAAGATTGAGGCAAGTTTCCAACGTCAAAGAAAACCAATTCGGATTCATGCTAGGTCGCTCAACTATTGAAGACATCCATTTTCTGAGGAGAACAATGGAGATTTATAGAGCTCAAAGGAAGAACCTCCATATGATCTTTATTGATTTGGAGAAGGCTTATGATTCTTTCCCACGCGAGATATTGTGGAGAGTTTTGGAGAAGAGACAAGTGCCTGTCCTATACATTAACCTCATAAATGACATGTATGATAGGGCTTTATCTTGTGTAAGGACCCCGTCTGGGAAGATTGGCTATTTTGACATTAACATTGGTTTACATCAAGGTTCAGCTTTAATTCCATTTCTTTTTACTTTGATTATGTACGAGTTGACAAGTCACATTCAGGATGAGTTACCTAGGTGTATGTTATTTGCTGATGATATTGTGTTGATTGACGTGACTAGAGATGGAGTAAATGAGAAGCTTGAGGTATGGAGACATGAGTTGGAGAGTAAAGGATTTCATATAAGTAGGGCTAAGACAGAATATATGGAGTGCACCTTTGATGGAAGTAATGGTGAAGGAATTGAGGTGAAGATTGGTAATGATAACATTCGGAAGAGAGATTCTTTTAGATATCTGGGATCTATTTTGCAACATGATGGGGAAATTGATGGAGATGTTAGTAATAGAATAAACGCAGGTTGGCTAAATTGGAGAGGAGCCTCTGCTGTTCTCTGTGATAAGAAAATTCCTTTAAAAATTAAAGGAAAGTTTTACAAAGCAGCCGTGAGACCCGCTATGCTCTATGGATCTGAATGTTGGCCTGTGAACCATAGACATGTGCAGAGAATGGTTGGCATAAATGAAAATGCTAAGGTGGATGTGTGGATACACACGTAAAGATCGGATTCGGAATGATGCAATCAGAAAGAAAGTTGGTGTTGCTCCGATCGAGGATAAGATGTGAGAAAACCACTTAAGATGGTTTGGTCATTTGCAAAGAAGATCAGCTGATGCACCAGTTAGGAGATGCGAGTGTTGGGATGTTGAGCCGGCTAAGAGAGGGCGGGGACGACCCAAGAAGTGTTGGAAAGAGATCATACAAAGGGATCTTTCTTTTGTGGATATAAGTCCGGGATTGACCCAAGATAGATCTGAATGGAGGCGAAGAATCCATGTAGCCAACCCTACTTAATTGTGGGAAAAGGCTTTGTTGTTATTGTGATTAAGGAATTTTTAATCAACTTAGCCTTGCCTTTTCAACTTTAAAAGTTCATTCCCTTAATCACTTTCAAAGCAAGAGATATACTTACCGCTATATCTCTAGCAAGATCTAGGATCTCATCTTTATCTTTGTCACATCCCAATAATATGAGAACCTGTAACTCCGAAAAAAAAGAAGCATGAACACATTCTGCCTTGCAAGTCTAACTTGCATTTCCAAAAAAGGTGTTTAACACCCGGGCCCACCACCCCTAAGGTGATGTTGACCTGTTGTTAATTGAACCAACCGTCAATATAGGATAAAACTCGCTATGCGCAATCCAATATCACCCCAATAATATGAGGATCTGATATTGGGGTTACTACGCATACGACCTTACTCTTTCAAGAAGCAAAGAGCCCGATCCAGATGCGCTTGTATGCAGGAGCTGTCACTATGGACAAGCATCTCCTACATACAATCCCTGGTGACGGAACCCTTTGCCTTGACAAGAGACCATGGATGTCACTTATGTGATCCTCCACCTCATATTCAAATTTTAATCAATTATCATGAATCACATTCATATAATTAATTCTTCCAAGGGAAATATACATCTATTCATAATATATTGTTTTAAAATTGGATATAATTCATTTAATCATATTAAATCAATTATTAATTCAATTCAATAATTAAACTTGATTGTTACTTGAAAGGATGGTATTATCTCAAAATACGTATTATTTCAAAATTTAATAATTAGAAAAATACATCATGATTTTTCAAGCATTATCCCTTCCATACCCTCTGTCATGGCCAGTACCGACGGGAGTGAGACAGACCGCACACAGTGCAACCTGCTACCCAAACGCTCCCATGACTAGACACCATATCTGCCTCATGAAAAGATAATGCCAAATAGATCATTTTGTACTTGAGATGATAATCGGTTTTTCAACCGAAGTTATATCATATAGTAATAATAAAAACTATTTTGATTATAAGGAAATTTGCTAAACAAATTCCCTAACCTATTCAAGCAACATGTTTGTTGGAAAGTGTATGATGTAACCAATTTGTGATCTAGATCATATCTAATCAATTATTGGTTAATGCAATGCCATTTAAGGGAACAATTATTATCAAATATTTCTCAAATATTTATCCATAATTATTTCAGAAAATTAATCATTAATTTCACTAATTTATTAAATGACAATCACATGGTTCTTGATTAGAATAGCAATTTCCAGCAATGACCCTCATTTACTAAAATTAGCATATCTCATTCATTTCAAATCAAAATCATGCAAAATCAGTTTCTAAATTTTTATAATTTGATTTAAAACAGAATCCAAGTGATTACTACGTATTTATAGGTGTTTTAACATAGTAATGAACTCCTTAATCACGTCATGATTTTCCATCCCTGAAACAGTGGATATATGTTCATTAAAATGATCATAACTAGAGTTATCGGGCACCAAATCATGAAAACTAAATTCTTACGGTTTCCTTAATTAATGGGGATCATTATACAAGTGATAGTTTTGTATTTAGACAGACATTTAAAACATGACCGAAGTTAATCACAAAACAGGGCTGCGGAAATTGAAATGCCATAAAAATTTCACAATCCCTAATAAGCCCAAGTCTTCCTAGGTTCATGGATCGTATCCAAAACCTCCAACCTGGCTCTGATAGCATTTGAAGGATTATGGAAGAATCCTCAAACGCATCATGAAAGCGTGATTATTGTATCATATACAATCAAGAGCGACTAGTCGCACTAGTTGCTAGGTGCAACAGAATTTCAAAATTTTAAATAATAAAATCACATGATCCAAGAACACTTTTTGTATCGTTTCATCTAACCACATAATATATATAGGAATATCTCTTGTAGCATGGATGCGATCGAGCCTCTAAGAAAAGCGACCTCCTGTCTCAAGTCCGATCCGTTAGAGGAGATGCTTGAGAGCGTGGAGATGAGTCACGTGCTTCTTGCAATCCAAGTAGTTGATCCAAGCAATGGATCTCTTGATCTCATCTCACGAGATCGAAGGCCTTTTTCACGAGCGAGATGCAGCGAAGAAGATGGAGACCCAAGAATCGTCGAAGCGACGACACAATGGCGGAGCGACGACGAAGATGAGCTTCTCTCTATGAGTAGAGTGGACGACCACTCAAGGATAGAGAGAGAGAGAGAGTTGGCATGAGAATGAGAGAGGGAGAGAGACGTCATAATCGTGTAACTCAAAGAACAAGGGGTGCCTCTTCTTATATAGGGTTTTGTGTGTCCATGGATCCCAATCCTTGGACATCACACAATCAATGGGTGAGATTGATTTGTATTTCTTTCAATGGACATGATGTTGTTGTGAAAACACAACAGCAAATGATTTAATTTAAATTAATTTATATTTTGATAAATCAATATAAATAAATTCAAAATTAAATTACTTTGACTAGTCTTGAGATAATGAGGAGACTAACCTCATTCCCTAAAAGGGGGGAGGGGGACGACCACTCTTCTCCTCATGGAGATTAGTGGTCGTCCACCCTCATGGGGTAGATGAGTTCATCTCCTCAATTTATCATGATATATCATTATCTCATGATATCTCCAAGATTTACAACAACTCTTGTTGTAAATAATTTCACAAAAAAATAATTCATAATTATCTTGTGAATATTGCAATCATGTCATTAAAAAATATGTTACTGACATTCACATCCCAATGTAATTATATTTTCAATTAATCATTCATTGTGAATCCAATTCACATCAATAATTAATCAACAAATATAAATCACAATCGTCTCTCTCTAATATATTATAAATCACATTTATAATATATAAATAATTGGATAGTGCTATCCACATTATTCATATCCACAATAATTAAATTACATTTAACTATATTGGATAATCATTCTCATGCATTCAAATAATATGAATCAAATTCACATTATTCAAGATAACTAAATCACATTTAATTATCTATTTCTAGCTTAGATATGATTCAACCATGGACATATTATTAAACTCTTTCAAGAATAACGCGCTTTCTCCGCAGATACTTGGAGATAAGGACAGAGCAATTGTATTGTTCCACGTATAGTGACTTGGATATTGAGATTACATCTCAAATCTAGATCTCATGGACCTCTCATAGATGCTTGACTTAATCAAAGGTATAAATCTAATCTTCTTATTGCATCTGAATCTCATTTAGATCAATGTCCAACACTTGGACAAAGATCACATTCACTAAAATCTAGACATGTTTCATCACTCCCTCGGAATGGAAGCATCATGGTTATACATTCATTATTATCACAAAACCCTCAGGTATTCCTAATACATGTACATCCTGCATACTAGAAGACCTATGATCAACCCAAAGATATAGATCCATTTTACACTGTCACCTTTAGGGATTCATCATCAAGTTTCTCGTTCTTGGTAATTGGGATTTTGTATCGATTATATGCTTTCCAAAAGCATATATCATATCTTTCAAATTCTTTTCATGCTTACAAAGCATGATGATCATGAATGGAATTTGATCGGGTCCCAATACCTCATGAGTAAGCTCATGCCTTCCGGTTCAGAAGTGAACCTGTATGATCCCTTTGAGAGATCGTATTACTCATATGCCCTTATATGCACACCAGCGCGTCGGTGTATAAATCTTGGTTATGTCATCGACCTATTGGTCTGCCAAATGCACATACTCAAACATATAATAACACATCTGTCTCTGGTCAGGGGATGTGTGCCCATATTGTGACAGTTTACGATATAGGACTTAGGTTATCTCGATCTCTTTAAGTAAACTCTTTGACCTAACTAATCTGACACCTCTGAATCTCTATTCCCATGCAGAGGACCTGCATCAAGAGGTCAGTCAGATATCAACCTAAATGAGAAAGGATTGCCATCTCCTACTCAGGTTGGAGATCATCTCTTAACAATCCTTTGATGGTGCTTGATGAGTCCTCAATCTAACTCCTTAGATATTCATCCAAACACCAACCTCTAAGATTCTATTACTGAATCAACAATTGTATGATTATTAAGATGGCCATGGTACATAACCCTAATTGTACAGATGGACCTTATAGTGCATTCATTCATTTAATCTCAGAAAGGTAGTGAAAGAGAATCAATAACTTTTTTTGATAAATCAAACATTTCAATAACATTTATTGTAAGAATGGTTTGCCCTGGGCTCACATGGCTAACAGAAAGGACATGTAAAAGTGGCCTTTTCCTGATCTTCAGGGACGATGGCTACTTGATTGTATCCCGAGTACCTATTAAGAAAATAGAAGAACTCTTTCCCCGCTAGTCTCCCTAAGATCTGATCAATAATAGGTAAATGAAAGTGATCTTTCTTGGTTGCATCATTCATGCATTTGTAATCGACACAAACACACCATGATGTGTGTACTCGTGTCTTAATCTCAACCCCTTCCTCATTGGTGACCATCTGAATGCTCGACTTCTCCAAGATGACATCTACGGGGGTTACCCACTTGAAATCTGAGACAAGGTAAATAAATCCTACTCCACCTCATTTCTCAATTTCTTTCTTAACAACTTCCCTTAGATTTGGATTCAATATCCTCTGAAACTCATGGGAATGTCTAGCATTATCCTCAACATAAATATGGTATGAACAAAGAGCAGGGTTAATACCCACAACATCCGACACCGACCTACCTAAAGCTTTGCAGTTCTTCTAACACTTCTAACAAACTAGACTCTGTTCTACAACAGCTTAGAACTAATGATGACATGAAATCTATTATTTGGTCCTGCAAGAAAGGCATACTTGATTGTAGGAGGTAGCAGTTTCAACTTTGGAAAAGAATTATTGTCAATCAAATCAGGCTAAAATATTGCCAAATCTGGTTTCGTGCTGCATGAAGGTGGTGCTAACTTTATAGTAATGACCACCAACTGTGTTGAACTTAGAGTTGGATCGCTAAATAAATATGGTAATTTGGACAAAGCCATGCCTGACTCATCATTTATCTCCCTTGATTGTTCTGAAGGAAGTGGAACCGATAGGTATGTAGAAATATCTAAGTCATCAAGCGAATAGGAAGATGATTCACTCAATAACACCAGCAATGTCTCAAAAACTACATAGTGAACACTATCTTCCCCAGATGTAAAGGTCTCACTTAAAACTGTCGAGTTCTGTTTCCATATCCTGATTGTGCTAACTACTCTGCAATCTGCCTCGGATGCAGAAGAGAAATCTATACTAGACTCAGAGTCAGGTCGCTGTCACTTTGTCTGCTTCATCTTAAGTTCCACTTCTCCGCCTAGTGAACAGAACTTGACCATCCCAGTCTGATAATCAAAAGAAGCCTTATAGGTCCTAATGAAAGGCCATCCAAGGATGATATGTGAATCTCTCTAATGATTGGGGATAACCATCTCAAGGATAGTAAAGTCAATTCTGCAGTCTTGTCCCTCAATCAATATGATAACATCCTTGACCTCGTCCTTAGCCTTCTTCATAGACTTTGAAGGATATGGGGAAATTCTTAAGCGCATCACAGATGCGTGAGGATCGCATCGTTTTTTTCGGGAGCGACTAGTCGCACTAATCGCTTGAGGCAGAAGAATTTAATTTTTTTTCAATAGTGAAACCACATGATCCAAGAACACTTCTCAGATCATTTCATCTAAACCACAAACTTGTATTAGGTTTACCTCTTGAAGCATGGTTCCGATCGAGTCTCTAAACGAAGAGACCTCCTGTCTCAAATCAGATCCAATGGAGGAGACACATGCGAGCGCATTGATGAGAGCGTGCTCCTCGCAATACATGTTGATGATCCAAGCGGCGAATCTCCTGATCTCATCACATGATATCCGATATCTTCTTCATGAGCGAGGTGAACCGAAGGAGATGGAGATTCAAGAGAAAACAATCTGGTAGCATAACAATGATGCTGTAGCGATGGTGACTCTCTTTAGGGCTCCATGGTGGACGACCACAATGAGAGAGAGAGAGAGTTGGTGTGTAGAGATAGAGAGGGAGAGAGAGTTTTAATTCCTCTTGGAATTATGTGTGTATTCTAAAAGGCAAGGGCTACCCTTCCTTTTATACTAGTTGGATGTATATGGATCTCAATCCATATGCCCTCTTAATCCAATGATTTAGATTAAGAGGTTATTAATCAATGGCCATGATTTGTAGCTACAAATACAACAACAATTAGTTTAAAATAAATTAATTATATCCTTTTCAAGATGATAATTAATTCATTTCAAATTTAATTAATATACATAAATAATGTGAAGACTAAGTCCCTTTACTATAAGTAGGGTGGCAGTCCCCCTTGAACAAGTCAAGGTGGACGACCACCATTAAAGAGATAATGCCTTCATTTATCTATATATAATAATTAATATTTAATAATGATTATTGCATTTATCTTCACAAAAATAATTCCAAATTAAATTTGTGAAAACTTCAATCATGCCATTGACAAATATGAATCATATTCATATATCCAACATAATACGTAAACTAGATTTACAATTAATTGTTTATTGTGAATCCCATTCACAACAACAAATAATTTGTAAATTTTATTTACAATTTAATCTCTCCATCATATTATAAATCATATTATAATATCCATGATTATTATGGATAGTCATATCTACATTAATCATATCTTGGATAATTAAATCATATTTAATAATCTTAGATCTCTATTCTCATGTGCCCAAATAACATGAATCACATTCACATTATTCACATCTTTGATAATTAAATCACATTTAATCATCTTAGATAACTCTCCTTATATGGCCAAATACTATGAATCAAATTCATATTTTTCATGATAATTAAATCGCATTTAATTATCAATTTTCTCAATGCTCAGATACATATATAAACAATGAAATTATCCTTAGCTCTTTCAAGGATAATGTGCTTTCTCCACGGATACTTGGAGATAAGGACAAGGAGATTGTATTGTCCCACGTATAGTGAATTGGATATTGAGATCAAATGATCTTGTGAACCTCCCATAGATGTTTGATTAAATCAAAGCCGTAGATCTAATCTTCTCATTGTATCTGAATCACATTCAGATGAAGGTCTAACATTTGGACTAAGATCAGATCACTTCTATATGAGAGGGGTCACTAAAATCCAAACCTGTATCATCACTCCCTCGGAATGGAAGCGTCATGGTTATAAAATCGTTTATGATAACATTGCCCTCAGGTATTCCTAATACCTGTACATCCTGCATACTAAAAGACCCAGAATAAACTCGAAGTTTTAGATCTCTTTTAGACCGTCTCCTTCAGGGTTTTATCATTAAGTTTCTCATTTGATTATTAAGAGTTGGTATCGATTATATAATTTCCAAAAGAGTATATCATACCCAGGTGTTGATCATATACTTTTCAAAAGCATATATCAAACCTACAAATTCTTTCAAGCTTCCAAAGCAAGACGACCGTGCACGGAATTTGATTCTCCCAATATCTCATGAGTGAGCTCATGTCTTCCGGTTCAGTATATGAACTTGTATGATCTCATTGAGAGATCGTATTACTCATATGACCTTGTATGTACACCACCGCATTGATGTATAGACCTTGATAAGGTCATCAACCTATTGGTCTACCAAATATACACACTCAGACATATAGTAACACATCTGTATCCAGTTAAAGGATGTGTGCCTATATCATGATAGCATACGACATAGGTCTTTGATTTTCTCGATCTCGTGAAGTCAACTCTTTGACCTAACTTATCTAACACCTCCGAATATCTATTCCTATGCAGAGGACCTACATCCAGAGGTCAGTCAGATATCAGCCTTTAGAGAAAGGATTGCCATCTCCTTCTCAGGCTAGATACCAACCCTTAATAATCATTTGATGGTGCTTGATGATTCCTCAATCTAACTCTTTAGATATTAATCCAAGCACCAACCTCTATGATTCAACAATTGAATCAATAGCTGTATGATCATCAAGATGGCCATGGTACTTAAATCTAATTGTAACAAGGGACCTATTATGCAAATAATTATTTTTCATTTCAGATCAGTGAATAATATTTGCAATAACATTTGTTGCATAATAGCTCGTCGTTGGCTCACATGTCCAACAATCTCCCACTAGCCCAAAAAGCCATTAATGGGCTAATATTTAAACCCACACTCATGTGACAAGCATAGGCTATTTAGAAAAATGGCTAGGCAAGCTAATCGCCCACTCTGTTCCCAAGATCTACGCCAAGTCCTTTTATGACACTTGCATATCTCCCCGTAACAGTGCTCACATTAAATGTGAATGTTTCATCTAATGCAACCAATACTCAATCTTGTTAGTTATAATGTCCTTGACACTATAACTCAATTATTATAACTAGTATTTAATTTCCATTATCCTTATCAAAATACCCTTATTCCTGGAGATCTCTATCTCCCAAGGCATCTGCAGTTAAGACATGCTAGATCAATATTTATAAAATCTTAAGTTCTTGAAGATAATACTTTGAGATCACTATCTCAAAAGTCTTTTCATTTTTGAAGATATTGTTATTACTGCAATCAAGTGTTTTATTTCCATAGTAGGATTAGTAACAGTTTACTACGCCCACTGCATGACAGACATTTGGCTTTTGTACATATCGAGCATACACTGAGCTTCCCAAAGCTAATGCACTAGGGCATGTAGCTTTGGTATTCACATTCTCAACTCTTTGAGGTGCTATCCCTTTAGATAGATCAGTACCATATCTTAAGGAAAAGAAGCATTTCTTTGAATTTTCTAGAAAATGGAAATGTCCAAGATGTACAATTAATGTGATGGTCCCAATACCCTCTTCTCTTTACTTCTGATCAACTTCAGAACTAAGATCTAAGAGGTGTCCTTGAGATCATATCTCAAGGTATGGAATAGCCAGACTATAAAACACTTATTATCATCCTTATATTATTCCAAATGATTAGCATATTATCTATATTATCATGATGAACATAATGGCACTCGCACTAAACTTCATATGGTTCATAAAGATTCTATCTGAAATCATAACCTTTATAATTTTATCAAATCTGATGTTCCAACTACAAGAAGCTTATTTGAGTCCATAAATGGACTTCTTCAGCTTGCACACCTTGCTTTCCTTAACCATGAAGCTCCGGAGCTACTTCATATGAATATCCTTAGAGAGGAATTCATAGAGGAATGCAATCTTGACTCACATATTGAAGATGTTGATATCAATTTGTGTATCTATAGTTAGAAATAATCTGATGAGTTTAAGTATGGTCACTAGAAAGCAAGTCTCATAAAGCGATGTCTTCTTTCTGTGTGTATCTTGAGGATACGAGCTATGCTTTGAAGGTCCCTACCTTCTCATCAAGTTCCCTCTTTCTCTTGAAGATCCATTTACACATAACATGTCATACCCTTATAGGTGGATCCTGTAGGGTCCATATAAGACACTTGTATATGAAGTCTACCTTATACTTTTATTGCTAACATCCATCTTTCCATGTCATGATCTTTAGAAGCTTCATCATATGAAGTAAGTTCATTTTCAGATTTAACTGACACAGAATCCATCCTCAAACTCATTTGAAGAGGTATGAGTGTTTCATCTTTAATTGTCCTTTTAGTTTCCGATTCCAGGAGCTTCATTATCTTCTCAAGATTAAATGAGTTCTTTCACTTAATTTTCATCTTGATTCTCAAGAGAGTCATCCTCTAAGAATCACATTCTCAGATATGAAATCTTTTATGAATCTCAAGGACATAAAGTAGATATCCAATACCATCCTTTATTTTCCTAATGAAGCAGCACTCTCTGGTGCAAGATTCCAGCTTACTTGCATGTAACCAAATAAAGGATATATATTGTAGTCTCTACTACATATATACCTGGAAACTAAGAGGTAATTACGCTAATATTCATCATTGATAAAATCATGTCACACATGATCCAATTGAATCTCCCTACAACTCTATTGAGTTTAGGTGTATTAGTAGGAGTGAGACAGGAATGATATTCATGTCTCCATAAGGTATAGCTTGAATTCATCTAATGGTTACAAGCTACCTTGATTAGATCAAATTCATTTCATCTTCCTTCAAACTTTGGTTCTAAACCAAAATTGTGAAATCTTTGAACAATTCAAAGGTTTTTAAGGTGAAGGGAAGAAATCTCATATCACAAATAATCATCAAATGATATCACATATCATCAATGTTTATTATGATATCGATGGTCTGCATACATCAATATGTATGAGATCTTGAATACCTCAACATCTTACACCATTCCTAGAGAAGGGTGCATTGGACATTTTTACTTTGAATACAATATTCACAAGTACGTGAGATTTGGAATTTCAAACAATCTAAAGTTTCATATCTTACTACTCTATTGATCTCATCAATAGACAAATGTCCAAGGTTTCATGCCATATCATTGTCAAATGGTTTTCACCCCCTTATTGATTTTTAAAGGTTTAATTTTCAGTATTAGAAATGTTAATGAACCATTCATTAATATTCTAATTTAGTAGAGTACTCTAGATGTTAGATTACTTTCTGAAATATATCCATCATGAATCTTTATGATAGGTCTATTCTAGAATTCATGTTTATTTCCAATATTTAGAAATAAACTATGAGTGTATTCTAATATCTAGGTCGTAGGGGCATTATCTAAGACTAAGGGCTCTCCCAATCTATCCAATAGAGGTTATTGCAACAATTGCATCAATATCCATGTGGATGACTATTAAACCTTAAGATCAAATTTTCTAGTCTTCTAAAACATATGCAACCAATTGCAAGTATTATTAAAAGAATGAGATACAATGATTAGACTTTTAATCTTATACAATAAGAAAGTCAATTTCAATGATTAATTGTAGATATAGATTATTTCGATGTACTATCTGGGTCCTTCTCTAAGGATCCAAGATAGACTTGATAGTCATACTATCAACACACCAATTTGTTACAATATTGGCATTCATACAAATCTTTGGATGTCATATGGAAATTACAGAAGTACAGTCAACTCCTTGACTTTCCTTCTTGCTTGGGTCCTGTTAGCAATGTGAGCCCGAGGCGAACCATTCCTACAATAAATGTTATTGTAATTAATGATTTATCAATAAAAGTTATAGATTATGTTTCACTCCCTTTCTGATATTGAATGAATGAATGCACTATAAGGTCCCTCTGTACAATAAGGGTTATGTACCATGGCCAACTTGATAATCATACAGCTGTTGATTCATTGATTGAATCATAGAGGATGATGCTTGGATGAATATCTAAGGAGTTAGATAGAGGACTCATCAAGCATGATCAATGATTGACAAGTAGTGATCTCCAGTCTGAGTGGGAGATGACAATCCTATCTCATTAGACTGATATCTGATCGACCTCTTGATGTAGGTCCTCTGCATGGGAATATTGATTCGGAGGTATCAGATTAGTTGAGTCAATGAGTTGACTTAACGAGATCGAGATAACCAAAGACCTATGATGAATACTGTCACATCACAGGCAAACATCCTCTGACCAGAGACAGATGTATTACTATATGTCTGAGTATGTACATTTAGCAGACCAATAGGTTGATGACCTAACCAAGGTCTAAATACCGGCGAGCTGGTGTACATGTAAGGGCATATGAGTACTATGATCTCTCAAAGGGATCATACAGGTTCACTTGTGAACCGGGAGACATGAGCTCACTCATGAGGTATTGGGATTGACCGAATTCCATGCATGGTCATCATGCTTTAGAAGCATGATATGAATTTGAAGGTAAGATATATGCTTTGTGAAAGTATATGATCTGTACCATATCCCAAGAACCAAGATTGAGAAACTTAGTGATCAAACCCTGAAGATGACAGTGTAAAAGTGATCTATATCTTCAGGATGATCATGAATCTTCCAGTATGCAGGATGTACAGGTATTGGGAATACCTGAAGGGTGATTTGATCATAAACGATTGTATAACCTTGACGCTTCCATTCCGAGGGAGTGATGAAACAAGTCTGGATTTTAGTGAGTCCTCTCATTAGAGAAGTGAACTAATCTTAGTCCATATACTGGACATTGATCTGAATGAGATTCAAATGCAATGAGAAGATTATGTTTACGGTCTTGATTTAATCAAGCATCTATGAGAGGTCCATGGGATCTGGATTTGAGATGTGATCTCAATATCCAAGTCACTATACGTGGACCAATACAATCGCCCTATCCTTATCTCCAAGTATCTGAGGAGAAATAGCATTGTTCTTGAATGGTTCAAGAATAATTCCATAAGATCTAAGCAATGAGAAATTGATAATTAAATGTGATTTAATTATCGTGTTGTATGAGGAATTATCCAATATAATTAAATGTGATTTAATTATTATGGATAAGAATAATGTGGATAGTAATATCCAAGTATTCATAATATATTATAAATGTGATTTATAAAGTATTAGAGAGAGCTAATTATAATTTATATTTGTAGATTAATTGTTAATCTGTATTGGATATGCGTTGTCTAATTAATTGAAAATGTAAATTATATTTTGTTTTGGGTTGTGAATGTGATTCCCAATTTTCCAATGTCAAGATTGCAATATTCCAAAATTTAATTGAGAATTATTTTTGATGAATAAAATCCCAACAAATAGTTGTTGGAAATAAGTAGAGAATATCTAGGAGACGTGCAATCCATGAGATTACCCTCCCCATACGGGAAGGAGGTGGCGACACCAATTCCTTTATGGAATTGGTGGCCGTCCACTCCCTCTAAATGAGAAGGATGATCTCCTTTGTATTTTAGCTCCTTATTTGATTGATTTAATTTGTTATTAATATATAATTTATTTATCAAATATATTTAATCAAAATTAAATCACAAGTTGTTGGCTTTTACCAACAACAATCTTGACCATTGGATTGACATAAATCAATCTCATCCATTGATTTTATATGTCCCATGGATTGAGATCCATGGATCCCAAAACCCTATAAATAGAGAGGCATGCCATGCTCTCTATTTACATGCTATTGTAGCACACTTCTCTCTCTCTCTTTCTCCATACACGACAACCCTCTCTCCCTCTCTTCTTGGTGGCCGTCCACCATACCCTAGTGGAGAGGATCGTCGGCACCCACGCCACCGCGCTGCCACTTCGACGCTCTGCGGTTCTCCGTCTACTTGGAGTGCTTCGCTCACGAAGGAGATGTTCGATCTCGTGCGATGAGATCAGGAGCAACCATGCTTGGATCAACTTCTTGGATTGCGAGGACTACGCAGTTCATTCCCGCGCTCGCAAGCAATCTCTCCGACGATCGGACTTGAGACAGGAGGTCTCTTCTCTTAGAGACGATCAACCACGCTTCAAGAGGTATTGCATTATACTTGTTGTGGTTATAGATAAAACGATCCGAGAATTTTTCTTGGATCATGTGGTTTCATCGAATAAAATTTTTAAATTCCGCTGCACTGAACAACTAGTACGACTAGTCGTTTTCCGTCGTATCCGATACGACGATCACGCTTCCGTGATGCGCTTGAGGATTTCTCCATATCCTTCATGTGGTATCAGAGCCTTAGGTTGACGGTTTTGAATATGATTCGCTAACCGAGGACGACTTGGGTTCGTTTTGGTCGCGGAAGTTTTTTATCGCATTTGATTTTGCAGATCTGTTTAGTTAATAATTTCGGCTATGTTTAAAACGTTTAAGCACGAATTATTTACTTGGTTTTTGTTCCCCATTAAATAAGGAAACCATAGGATCTGAGTTTGCGTAAATCGGATTTCGTATGCTCGAGATATGGTTGTTTTAATGAACATGTATGCACTGTTGCGGGTACTGTAGATCTGAACGTGATTAAAATGTTAATTACTGTTTAGACTTGCCTCGAAATGCGTGAAACATCACTTGGATTCTGTCCTAAATCAAATTAGCAATCCATGAAAATTGATTTTGTCTAATTTGGATTTAATATGATTGAGATATGCTAATTTTAGTAAGTAGGGGTCACTGCTGAAATTACAGTCCTAATCAAGAACCATGTGATTTCAATTAATGATATTAATTTTTAATTTCAAGAAATAATTATGGAAAATATTTGAGAAATATTGGAAGATGATTATTTTCTTAATTGACTTGGCCTCAACCAATTAATTGATTAGATTTGATCTAGATCATAATTGGAAACACAATCATCAAACTTCTTGCTTGAATAGGATTGGGAATTTGTCTAGCAAATTTTCTTATAATCAAAAATTATTTTGATTACTATATGGTATAATTTCGGTTGAAGAACCGATGATTATCTCAAGTACAAATTAATCAATTTGACATTATCTTTTCCCAAGGCGGATATGGTGACTAGTCGGAGATCGCTGGGGTAGCAGGTTGCAACGTATGTGGTCCATCCCACTCTCGCCTGCACTGGCCATGACAGCGGGTAGGGCCGAGATAATGTCTGAGGGATTAAGTTGTATTTTTTCTAATTATTAAAATACGAATTAATACATGTTTGAGAATAATACCATATATATTCAAGTAAGACAATCAAGTTTGATTGATTGAATTTGATTGATAATTAATTTAATATGATTGAATTAATTATGTCCAATTAGAATACTCTAATATGATTAGAGTTAATAATTCCCTTAGAAGAATTAATTATATGAATATGATTCATGCTAATTAATTAAAATTTGAATAAGATATGGAGGATCACATAAGTGACATCCATGGTCTCCCGTCAAGGCGAAGGGTTTCGTCGCCAGATATTATATGTGGGAGACACCTGTCCGAAGTATCAGCTCCTGCATATGATCCATTTGGATCGGGCTCGTCGCTTCTCGAAAGAGTAAGGACGTATGCGTAGTGACACCAATATCGAGTCCTCATATTATTGGGGCGATATTGGATTACGCATAGCGAGTTGTATTCCTGTTGACGGTTGGTTCAATTAATGACGGGTCAACGTCACCTTAGGGGTGGTGGGCCCGGGTATTAAAGACCAAATTGGGAAATGCAAGTTGGACTTGCAAGGCAGAATGTGTTCCCGCTTCTCTTTATTGGAGTCATAAGTTCTCATATTATTGGGATATGACAAAGATAAAGAGGAGATCCCAGTTCTTGCTTGAGATATATCGGTAAGTATATCTCCTACTTTGAAAGTGAATAAGGGAATAAACTTTCATAATTGACATAGCAAGACTAATTTAATTTAAAATGCCTTGATCAAATAAAACTAAATTGAATATATTATATTCTAATATAGTGCATTCTCAATTTTAGAAAATGAAGTCCATGAACCCACTGAGCAGGCTTCTGGAGGTCAACCAATTGACCGGACCAAATTACTCGGATTGGATCCGTAATTTGGAGCTTGTACTCTCGGCGGAGCGCATCAGCTATGTGCTCTCAGAAGACAAGCATGAAAACCCTAAATCTAAGGAAGAAAAAGCATTCAATGACAAGTATGAGAGGATCATGTCTTGGCTAGATGCTACATCTTGGGTGCTCTCTCCAATGTTCTTCAGAAACAACATATGGAGATGAGTACTTGCCAGAAGATCATGCAGAATCTAAAGGATATGTTTGGTGACATTAACCGCACCCAACGGTACAATGTTATGAAAGAACTTGTTCGCTGCAAGATGCAGGAAGGGACTTCGGTCCGTGAACATGTACTCAAAATGTTTGGGTACTTATCAGAGCTAGAGACTCTGGGGGCAACGATGGATGCAGACATGCAATCTGATTTCATTCTGCTGTCATTGCCCACATATTTCAATAACTTTGTGGTGTCATTCCACATGAATAAGTTGGAATTGACAAATGCTGGGCTTCAAGCTGCATTAAAGTCTGCATAAGACGTAATGAAGAAAGATGGTCCCACTGGCACTACAATGGTTGCACATGTCAGAGGGAAGCGCGGTCGGAAGCATGGTTCTCGGAAGGGCCCGACCCAGAAGAGAAAGAAGAAGGGACAAAGTGTTGGCTCATCTTCCAATGCATCCACTCTAATGGCGTCAAAGAAAACCGACGTCTGTCACCACTGCAAAAAGCCGGGGCACTGGAGGCGTAATTGCCCGGATTACCTGAAGTCGGTCGACAAAGGTAAAGCCCCAGCAGGTATGAAATCTACTTTTATCATTGAAAGCAGTCTTCTCGTAAGATGAGAAGGAAGTTGGGTTGTTGATTCTGGTGCTTCTGTTCATGTATGTAATTTGTCGCATTTGTTTCAGGAAACTAGAAAACTTGAAGAAGGGGAGATAGTCATCCAGATGGGATCTGATGCAAGTGTTGCAACAGTCGCCGTCGGGACTTGTCGGCTATCATTATCTAGTGGAAGAGTCCTAGTACTTAAAGAGTGTCTTTATGTACCTGAAGTCAGAAGGAATTTAATATCTGTATCTAAATTAGTTAGAAGTGGATATTCATTCCTATTTTGTAATAAGTTAGTCATAAATCATTATGATAAATATATTGCAGATGGTATTTTGACTTCTGGAGGACTCTATGAATTGTGCATTAATGAGCATGTCATGAATGTTACAACCACTAATAAAAACCCTAAAAGATCTAGGAATAATGAAAATCATTCAAACATGATTTGGCATCAAAGGCTTGGTCATTTATCTGTTGATAGGATCAATAGATTGATAAAGGATAGACCTTTGGACTTTCTACATGTTCAGTCTTTACCTACCTGTGAACATTGTATTCAAGGTAAAATGACTAGGATGCCTTTCCGTAACAAGGTTACTAGATGCAAAGGTATTGTTGACCTAATACATACCGATGTATGTGGTCCCTTCAGTACCGCGACTCGAAATGGATATCGATATTATTTGAAGTTTATTGATGACCATTCACGATACGGGTTTGTCTTCCTATTACGTCATAAATCTGAAATCTTTGAAAAGTTCAAAGAATTCAAGGCTTTGGTAGAGAACCAAACCGATAGGAAGATTAAACGAATTTGATCTGATCGAGGTGGCGAGTACCTCTCTAATGAATTCAAGGAATACCTTAAAGAGAATGGAATTGTCTCCGATCTCACTACTCCTGGAACTCCCCAACTTAATGGTGTTGCTGAAAGACGCAACATGACCATCATGGATATGGTTTGTTCAATGATGAGTAAAGCACATTTGCCACAGTTTCTGGGGATATGCAGTAGAGACTGCAATATATATCCTGAATAAGATTCCTAGCAAATTTGTACCTAAGACTCCTCATGAGCTCTGGTATGGAACCAAACCTAGTGTTAAGCACTTGAGGGTTTGGGGTTGCTTGGTCCATGCGAAGAACGTGGATGCAAGTAAGCTGGAATCTCGCACTCGTGTGTGTTACTTCATTGGGTATGTTAGAGATGGTATTGTATACCAACTCTATGACCCTGAGACCCAAAAGGTTTTTGTCTCTAGAGATGTGAAATTTCTGGAGGATGATTTCCTTAAAGGTTAAGATAAAAGTGAAGTAGAGGAACTCATAGAGTCCCCTGAGGATTCTGAGCTTCCTAGACCAGAAACTGAAGAGATAAATAAAGATGAAACACCCATACCTCTTCGAAGGAGTTCAAGGGTGGTTGCACCACCTGAAAGGTATGGATTCCATGTGTCAAGTGAAACTGACAATGATCCTACTTCATTTGATGAAGCACTCGCGGATCATGACATGGATAGATGGATGCTAGCAATGAAGTCAGAAATTGACTCCATGCATAAGAATGGTGTATGGACCCTAGAGGTTCCACCTAAAGGGGTAAAACCCATTGGGTGCAAATGGATATTCAAGAGAAAGAGGGGACATGATGGGAAAGTAGAGACTTTCAAGGCACGGCTCGTAGCCAAGGGCTACACACAGAGAGAAGGCATCGACTATGATGAGACATTTTCTCCTGTGGCTATGCTTAAATCCATCATGGCATTGCTGGCTATAGCTGCATATCTTGACTACGACATCTGGCAGATGGACATCAAGACGACTTTCCTCAATGGATACCTCGAGGAGGATATCTACATGGAGAAGCCCCAGGGCTTCATGACTGAGGATGGAAAAGTATGCAAGCTGAAGAAATCCATCTATGGGCTCAAGCAAGCTTCTCGTAGCTGGAACATCAGATTTGACAAAACCATAAAGAGTTATGATTTTGTGCAGAATCCTGATGAACCTTGTGTGTACAAGAAGCTTAGTGGGAGCGCCATTGTGTTCATCGTGCTTTATGTAGATGACATCCTTATTATTGGGAATGATACAGGGATGATGACTAGTGTAAAGATTTGGCTGTCCCATACCTTTGAGATGAAAGATCTTGGAGAAGCCTCTTACATCTTGGGTCTGAAGTTGTTCAGAAACCAAGAGAAGAGGATATTGGGATTGTCACAACATGGATACATTAGGAAGATTCTTGAACGATTCCGTACGGATAGTTCCAAGAAAGGATTCCTGCCCTTAAGACATGGTATCCACCTGTCTAAAGGAATGGCTCCTCAAACTATTGAGGAAAAGAAAACCATGGCTGGATGCCCTTATGCATCAGCTGTAGGAAGCTTAATGTATGCCATGATGTGCACTAGGCCAGAAATCTGCCATGGAGTGGGAGTGGTAAGTCGTTACCAATACTGCTATGGAGAACAACGCTGGAATGCAGTAAAGAACATATTCAAATATTTAAGACGGACGCAAGATTACATCTTGGTCTATGGAGATGGTGATCTCCAAGTCTTGGGATATACAGATTCTGACTTCCAATCGGATATTGATGATCGAAAGTCGACATCAGGATTTGTATTCCTGTTGAATGGTGGTGCTGTGAGCTGGAGAAGCAAGAAGCAAGACACTACAGTAGATTCAAGAACAGAAGCCGAATACATTGCCGCATCGGATGCTACAAAGGAGGCGGTGTGGTTGCGCAAGTTCGTCTAGGAGCTTGGCGTAGTTTCCTCTGATACTCCCATTCCGCTACTCTGTGATAACATGGAAGCCATTGCCCAGGCAAAGGAACCCAGATGACATCAGAAGAGCAAACAAGTAGAAAGGAAATGCCACATCATTCAGGAGATTCAAAAGCGTGGTGACATCATCATCAAGAAGGTGGCCTCTGCCGACAATGTTGCTGATCCTCTTACCAAATCTCTGACACAGAAGGTTTTTGACAAGCATGTAATGAGTATGGGTTTAAGGATTGTTCCTGAATATTTCTGAGGGCTAGTGGGAGATTGTTAGCAATGTGAACCCGAGGCGAACCATTCCTACAATAAATGTTATTGTAATTAATGATTTATCAATAAAATTTATTGATTATGTTTCACTCCCTTTCTGATATTGAATGAATGAATGCACTATAAGGTCCCTCTGTACAATAAGGGTTATGTACCATGGCCAACTTGATAATCATACAGCTGTTGATTCATTGATTGAATCATAGAGGCTGATGCTTGGATGAATATCTAAGGAGTTAGATAGAGGACTCATCAAGCATCATCAATGACTGACAAGTAGTGATCTCCACTCTGAGTGGGAGATGGCAATCCTATCTCATTAGACTGATATCTGATCGACCTCTTGATGCAGGTCCTCTGCATGGGGATATTGATTCGGAGGTATTAGATTAGTTGAGTCAATGAGTTGACTTAACGAGATCGAGATAACCAAAGACCTATGATGAATACTGTCACATCACAGGCAAACATCCTCCGACCAGAGACAGATGTATTACTATATGTCTGAGTATGTACATTTGGCAGACCAATAGGTTGATGACCTAACCAAGGTCTATATACCGGCGAGCTGGTGTGCATGTAAGGGCATATGAGTAATATGATCTCTCAAAGGGATCATACATGTTCACTTGTGAACCGGGAGACATGAGCTCACTCATGAGGTATTGGGATTGACTAAATTCCATGCATGGTCATCATTCTTTAGAAGCATGATATGAATTTGAAGGTAAGATATATGCTTTGTGAAAGTATATGATCTGTACCATATCCCAAGAACCAAGATTGAAAAACTTAGTGATCAAACCCTGAAGATGACAGTGTAAAAGTGATCTATATCTTCAGGATGATCATGAGTCTTCCAGTATGCAGGATGTACAGGTATTGGGAATACCTGAAGGGTGATTTGATCATAAACGATTGTATAACCATGTTGCTTCCATTCCGAGGGAGTGATGAAACAGATTTGGATTTTAGTGACTCCTCTCATTAGAGAAGTGACCTAATCTTAGTCCATATACTGGACATTGATCTGAATGAGGTTCAGATGCAATGAGAAGATTAGGTTTACGGTCTTGATTTAATCAAGCATCTATGAGAGGTCCATGGGATCTGGATTTGAGATGTGATCTCAATATCCAAGTCACTATACATGGAACAATACAATCACCCTGTCTTTATCTCCAAGTATCTGAGGAGAAATAGCATTGTTCTTGAATGGTTCAAGAATAATTCCACAATATCTAAGCAATGAGAAATTGATAATTAAATGTGATTTAATTATCATGTTGTATGAGGAATTATCCAATATAATTAAATGTGATTTAATTATTATGGATAAGAATAATGTGGATAGTAATATCCAATTATTCATAATATATTATAAATATGATTTATAATGTATTAGAGAGAGCTAATTATAATTTATATTTGTAGATTAATTGTTAATGTGTATTGGATACGCATTGTCTAATTAATTGAAAATGTAAATTATATTTTGTTTTGGGTTGTGAATGTGATTCACAATTTTCCAATGTCAAGATTGCAATATTCCCAAATTTAAATGAGAATTATTTTTGGTGAATAAAATCCCAACAAATAGTTGTTGGAAATAAGTAGAGAGAAAATCAAGGAGATGTGCAATCCATGAGATTGCCCTCCCCATATGGGAAGGAGGTGGCGGCACCAATTCCTTTATGGAATTGGTGGCCGTCCACTCCCTCTAAATGGGAAGGATGATCTCCTTTGCATTTTCACTCCTTATTTAATTGATTTAATTTGGTATTAATATATTTTTGATTTATCAAATATATTTAATCAAAATTAAATCACAAGTTGTTGGCTTTTACCAACAACAATCTTGACCATTGGATTGACATAAATCAATCTCATCCATTGATTTTATATGTCCCATGGATTGAGATGCATGGATCCCAAAACCCTATAAATAGAGAGGCATACCATGCTCTCTATTTACATGCTATTGTAGCACACTTATCTCTCTCTCTCTTTCTCCATACACGACAGCCCTCTCTCCCTCTCTTCTTGGTGGCCGTCCACCATACCCTAGTGGAGAGGATCGTCGACGCCCATGCCACCGCACTGCCGCTTCGACGCTCTGCGGTTCTCCGTCTACTTGGAGTGCTTCGCTCACGAAGGAGACGTTCGATCTCGTGCGACGAGATCAGGAGCAACCGTGCTTGGATCAACTTCTTGGATTGCGAGGGCTACGCGGTTCATCCCCGCGCTCGCAAGCAATCTCTCCGACGATCGGACTTGAGACAGGAGGTCTCTTCTCTTAGAGACTCGATCAACCACGCTTCAAGAGGTATTGCATTATACTTGTTGTGGTTATAGATGAAATGATCCGAGAATTGTTCTTGGATCATGTGGTTTCATCGAATAAAATTTTTAAATTCCGCTGCACCGAACAACTAGTATGACTAGTCGTTTTCCGTCGTATCCGATACGACGATCACGCTTCCGTGACGTGCTTGAGGATTTCTCCATATCCTTCAGGTCCAACCCATGCTTCCACTGTGCTCCCTTCGTCTATAAACAACCATTGCTTAAGATAAAGGATCTATTATGTTGAATTCAAAAGATTTCGATATAAGGGTATTTCAATATTTATCATACAATATGAATATTATAAAGCTTCATGAATGACTAGAGTATAGATAGTAGAATGATGACATTCATTGTATCTATATCCATTGAAACTCTAAAAGACTTTGTTTCAGGTAAGTACTCAAACATTTTGAATACATCATCTCTTATAGAGCCACCATTCTACATGTGCAGTGAACCATGTCATTCATGATTAAATGTCGAGAGTACATATGTGTGCCAGAAACATCCTCTTAGATTTTGTAAGAATTATTGATAATTACAATCATCATTAACATGATACTTCCAAAGCACACTCGATGAGATATCAAGACTATAGAGATACACAAACCCTAGATTGTTGTCCTATTGTCTATTTAATTGTCACTCCTCATTATTATGAGGAAATTTACACATTGCAACCACATACATTATCTGTCCAATTGCAAGCAAACTATATCCTGATCATGGATCCAATCCATGAAATTTTACTGGTTATTATTGAGTATATTATTGAGTTGGTTTAATGAAGGATTATCTGAAATAAGAAATTTGCATAAATATTTATAAATATATATTTTACTTTGATTTATGAGTTTTTATATCAAATTTATCTTGCCTTGTCAACATTAAAGTTCATTCCCTTAATCACTTTCAATGTAAGAGATATACTTACCATTATATCTGAAGCAGGATATGGGATCTCATTTCTTATCTTTGTCACATCCCAATAATATGAGAACATGTAACTCGGATAAAAAGAAGCGGGAACACATTCTGCCTTGCAAGTCCAACTTGCATTCCCAATTCGATCTTAAACACCTGGGTCCACCACCCCTAAGGTGATGTTGACCCATCATTAATTGAACCAACCATCAATATGATTAGAACTCGCTATGCACAATCCAATATCGCCCCAATAATACGAGGACCCAATATTTGGGGTCACTATGCATACAACCTTACTCTTTCGAGAAGCAAAGAGTCTGATCCAGATGCGCTTGTATGCAGGAGCTGTCACTTCGGACAGGCTTCTCCTACATACAATCCCTGACGACAGAACCCTTCATCTTGACGGAAGACCATGGATGTCACTTATGTGATCCTCCGTATTCAATTCAAATTTTAATTAATTATTATTAATCATATTTACATAATTAATTCTTCCAAGAGAAATACACATCTATTCATAATAGAGTGTTCTAATTGGATCCAATTTAATCATATTAAATCAATTATTAATCCAATCAATCAACCAACAAATAATTTTTAATTGTTACTTGAAGGATGGTATAATCTCAAAATACGTATTATTCAAATTTTAATAATTAGAAAAATACATCATGATCACTTCAAGCATTATCCCTTCCTTACCCCCTCTCATGGCCAATTCCGACGGGAGTGTGACAGACTGCTCATGAGCAACCTGTTACTCCAATGCTCCTCGACTAGACACCATATCTGCCTCAGGTCAGGATAATGCTAATTGATCACTTTGTACTTGAGGTGATAATCAGTCTTTCAACCGAAGTTAAACAAAATAATAATAATCAAAACATTTTTATTAACATTATAAAGAGATTTCCTAAACAAATCTCCAATCCTATTCAAGCATCAATGTTTGTTGGAAGGTTCATGTAACCAATTGTGATATAGATCATATCTAATCAAAATTTGGTTATTGTCAATGTCATTCAAGGAAATAATTATCATCTTTAAATATTTCAAAAATATTCATCAATAATTATCTCAAGAAATTAGTCATTAATTTCTATTAATTTAATTGAATGACAATCACAAGGTTCATGATCAAGTATGCAATTTCCAGCAGTGACACCTACTTACTAAAATTAGCATATCTCAATCAATTTAAATCCAAATCAAGCAAAATAAGTTTTCATAGTTGTTAATTTGATTTACAATAGAATCCAAGTGATATTCATGCATTTCTTGGCATTTTAATACCGTAATTAACTCTTTAATTACTTCAAGATTCGTCATCCCCGAAATAGTGGATACGTGTTCATTAAAATGATCATAACTTGAGTAATCGGATTCTAAATCATGCAAACTCAAATCCCACGGTTTTCTTATTTAATGAGGATAGTTATACAAGTGATAATAACGATGTTTAAACACTTTTAAATATGGAAAAAAAATACACTAAATAGGATTGCGTGAATGAAATACGATCAAACGTCACACAACCAAGAAATGCCCAAGTCATTTTAGGTTTATGGATCGCATTCAAAAACTTCAACCTATGGCTCTAATACCACTTGAAAGATATGTGAAAATCCTTAAGTGCATCACAGAAGCGTGAGGATCACATCGTATGCGATTGGGAGTGACTAGTCGCACTTGTCGCTCGAGGCAGCATAATTTAAAATTTTTTCAACAATGAAACCACATGATCCAAGAACACTTCTTGGATCATTTCATCTAAATCACAAACATGTATTAAGTTTACTTCTTGAAGTGTGGTTGCGATTGAGTCTCTAAACGAAGAGACCTCCTGTCCCAAGTCCGATCCAACAGAGGAGACCCTTGCGAGCGCATTGATGAGACACGTGCTCCTTGTAATCTATGTTGATGATCCAAGCGGTGAATCTCCTGATCTCTTCAAATGAGATTCGACATCTTCTTCACGATTGAGGTGCACCGAAGGAGACAGAGATCCATGAGCAAACAATCCAGCAACATAATGACGATGCTGCAACGATGGCGACTCTCTCTAGGGCTCCATGGTGAACGGCCATAATGAGAGAGAGAGATGGTGTGTAGAGAGAGGGGGAGAAAATTTTAATTCCTCTTGGAATTATGTGTGTGTTATAAAAGGAAAGGGCTACATTTCCTTTTATAGTAGCTGGATGTATATGGACCTCAATCCATGTGCCCTCTTAATCCAACGGTTTAGATTAAGAGGTTATTAATCAATGGCCATAATTTGTTGCTACAAACACAAAAACAATTAGTTTAAAATAAATTAGTTATATCCTTTTCAAGATGATAATTAATTCATTTTAAATTTAATTATTATACATAGACAATGGGAAGACCAAGTCCCTTTTCCATAAATAGGTGTCCGTCCCCCTTGAACAAATCAAGGTGGACGTCCACCATTAAAGAGATAATTCCTTCATTTATCTATCTATCTATATAAATTAATTAATATGCAATAAAAATTATTGAATTTA